>CM030834.1:21915921-22380921 GCA_018105865.1 Metaphire vulgaris
AGTCATCAGATGATGTCGCAGGCGGCCATTCTGTTCGTCATCGACCTGATTGTTGCGGTGATTGGCCATCGGATTGCCAAGTGATTGTATGGCTTCAATCAAATAACTTTCTGTTCACGTGCGCATTACGTCTGTGTCTCTGTTCGTGGGGGCGTACGCTCCTTCCATGTTGTCTCCGCCGCCAGATATAACCGCAATACATGGTCGGGTTCTTTGAAGTTGAGAGGTTTCACCGGACGTTACTTGCAAATTCCGTCGATCCAGTTTTATATGCGCAGCAATAACTGAATGTATACATTCGAGATATTTTCCACGTCAAAATAGTCCAAATATTAGACAGAGAAGTCCGCTGCCCGCGCACGAGAATCGTATACGGCTTCTGGTGTGCTGTCTGAAGTGGAAAGTTGAGTCAAGAGATCGTTCTTGCAATTCGTCAATCCTGATAATCGGTCAGGTGCCTGCTGGAACGACGGGAAGCGATGCGTGCGTGACCAGGTGGTGCTCCTCAGGTTGTAATCAAAGCTGTCGTAGCTGTGTGTGTGTGTGTGTGTGTGCGAAATTAGTCGGAAGACCAAAGCGATCGAATGAACTGAAATTAATTGAAAATATGTGTAACAGAGACAGACTTCGTGATATAATCTTTACCCCCACCCCACCCCCATCCCCGCGAAGAAGATGGCAGAGTGGGTTACGCGCTGGAGCGGTAGGCTAACGGAGCGCGGGTTCACAGTTCAAACCTCGTTAGCGCCCCTAGTGGCTTTCACACAGACAGTAATGCCTCCTAAGCCACTTTAAGTTTAAATCACTCTAAGTCAGCTCTCTTTCCTCTGGGCAAGCTTAGGACCGATCTTTGGATATAAACGACGGAACTTATATAGCCAGCTGCCCGTTAATCCCTGTAGGGGCCTATAAGGTAGGTAGGCCCTAAGCCTCGTCGATAAATTAAATATCTGTTTATCAATTATAATTATTTTTATTGCATGGTTGTAAATGCACGGCGTACCATTCACGAAGTAACAAATCCTAAGTGCGCAGCAAATCAGAGCTGAACAGCATGCGCAAGGTCGCTACAGTCGCTACGCCGTGACTCGAACCCGCTTCCCTCCGGCTGCATTGTCCCAAAGCGCTATATAAATTGAAATTTAACATTTCCCCTCAAATGCATGCACGACATTGAAATCGCATTTAGGCCTATGTCTCGACGGAGTAAAAATCCGAAAGTCAAGATTTCTGCCTTTGGGAAACATTTGTGTTTATCATGCTGAGGGATTCATAGTTGTATACAAATCACAAAAAAACTAATACCCACTTTCTGCTACTATTAATTAACCCCGTAACTGGGTATTTAACTGTAACTCAATGTAAAATGGACGGGGTCCCCAGTTAAGTGGCTAAGAACAGGATCCTGTGTGGACAATTCAATGTTCGTCGAACATGCGTACTTTAATAATACTAATAATACTACTCTGCTAGACTACTTCCAACGGAGTGACTGCTTGACTAATGCAAGACCTTTAACCTCCTTGGCGTTACAATAATTGTGAAAATGAAGTACCAAAAGCGTTAGATTATATATTTTTGAGGCGAAACGACGTTATTACAATATTAGGCCTAGCCTAAACCCTAACCAATGGCTTAGCCTTTACGGATTCAAACGAAATTTTACAGACATAAAGATACATCAATCTATGTCATAAGTGCAAAATTTCATAAGAATATATTCACTCTTTTGAGCACTTTTCAACGTTTGCGATTTGCCCTTACTGCTTATATATTAACCTACAGAAAATGGTATTGGCAGATGCGTGAATGGCTAGCACTTTTGAAAGGCAAGTGAAGAGGACCTAGTAATCAAGATTTTTCAAAAATTAGGGCACTATCTCTTGTATATTAAAAGTTCTTGGATTTCAGACGTTTGCCTGTGGTCATTTTATTTCGTGTTTTTCGTGGACATTTACTCTCTATTGCTTAAACTGGACATTTTTAAACTACTGAGAATGGTATTGGCAGATGAGTGAATGGCTAGCACGTTTGACAGGCAAGTGAAGAGGATCTATTAATGAAGATTTTTCAAAAGTTAGGCAGTACCTCTTGTTTATCAAAAGTGCTTGGCATTCAGAATTTTGCCTGTGGTATTCTCTTTTGCTTAAAATGGACATTTTTATCAAGGTACTCTTTTACCTGTCCCAAATGTATACGTCACCGCAAGTGCCAAATATTTCCCGCTTTTGTCAACGTAAATTTAGTTACTCTGAAACTGATATCTTGCCCGTATCAAGTACCGGATTAAAGCTAAGGAGGTTAGCCTCCTTGGCGTTACAATAATTGTGAAAATGAAGTACCAAAAAGCGTTAGATTATATATTTTTTGAGGCGAAACGACGTTATTACAATATTAGGCCTAGCCTAAACCCTAACCAATGGCTTAGCCTTTACGGATTCAAACGAAATTTTACAGACATAAAGATACATCAATCTATGTCATAAGTGCAAAATTTCATAAGAATATATTCACTCTTTTGAGCACTTTTCAACGTTTGCGATTTGCCCTTACTGCTTATATATTAACCTACAGAAAATGGTATTGGCAGATGCGTGAATGGCTAGCACTTTTGAAAGGCAAGTGAAGAGGACCTAGTAATCAAGATTTTTCAAAAATTAGGGCACTATCTCTTGTATATTAAAAGTTCTTGGATTTCAGACGTTTGCCTGTGGTCATTTTATTTCGTGTTTTTCGTGGACATTTACTCTCTATTGCTTAAACTGGACATTTTTAAACTACTGAGAATGGTATTGGCAGATGAGTGAATGGCTAGCACGTTTGACAGGCAAGTGAAGAGGATCTATTAATGAAGATTTTTCAAAAGTTAGGGCAGTACCTCTTGTTTATCAAAAGTGCTTGGCATTCAGAATTTTGCCTGTGGTATTCTCTTTTTGCTTAAAATGGACATTTTTATCAAGGTACTCTTTTACCTGTCCCAAATGTATACGTCACCGCAAGTGCCAAATATTTCCGCTTTTGTCAACGTAAATTTAGTTACTCTGAAACTGATATCTTGCCCGTATCAAGTACCGGATTAAAGCTAAGGAGGTTAGCCTCCTTGGCGTTACAATAATTGTGAAAATGAAGTACCAAAAGCGTTAGATTATATATTTTTGAGGCGAAACGACGTTATTACAATATTAGGCCTAGCCTAAACCCTAACCAATGGCTTAGCCTTTACGGATTCAAACGAAATTTTACAGACATAAAGATACATCAATCTATGTCATAAGTGCAAAATTTCATAAGAATATATTCACTCTTTTGAGCACTTTTCAACGTTTGCGATTTGCCCTTACTGCTTATATATTAACCTACAGAAAATGGTATTGGCAGATGCGTGAATGGCTAGCACTTTTGAAAGGCAAGTGAAGAGGACCTAGTAATCAAGATTTTTCAAAAATTAGGCACTATCTCTTGTATATTAAAAGTTCTTGGATTTCAGACGTTTGCCTGTGGTCATTTTATTTCGTGTTTTTTCGTGGACATTTACTCTCTATTGCTTAAACTGGACATTTTTAAACTACTGAGAATGGTATTGGCAGATGAGTGAATGGCTAGCACGTTTGACAGGCAAGTGAAGAGGATCTATTAATGAAGATTTTTCAAAAGTTAGGGCAGTACCTCTTGTTTATCAAAAGTGCTTGGCATTCAGAATTTTGCCTGTGGTATTCTCTTTTGCTTAAAATGGACATTTTTATCAAGGTACTTTTACCTGTCCCAAATGTATACGTCACCGCAAGTGCCAAATATTTCCCGCTTTTGTCAACGTAAATTTAGTTACTCTGAAACTGATATCTTGCCCGTATCAAGTACCGGATTAAAGCTAAGGAGGTTAGCCTCCTTGGCGTTACAATAATTGTGAAAATGAAGTACCAAAAGCGTTAGATTATATATTTTTGAGGCGAAACGACGTTATTACAATATTAGGCCTAGCCTAAACCCTAACCAATGGCTTAGCCTTTACGGATTCAAACGAAATTTTACAGACATAAAGATACATCAATCTATGTCATAAGTGCAAAATTTCATAAGAATATATTCACTCTTTTGAGCACTTTTCAACGTTTGCGATTTGCCCTTACTGCTTATATATTAACCTACAGAAAATGGTATTGGCAGATGCGTGAATGGCTAGCACTTTTGAAAGGCAAGTGAAGAGGACCTAGTAATCAAGATTTTTCAAAAATTAGGGCACTATCTCTTGTATATTAAAAGTTCTTGGATTTCAGACGTTTGCCTGTGGTCATTTTATTTCGTGTTTTTTCGTGGACATTTACTCTCTATTGCTTAAACTGGACATTTTTAAACTACTGAGAATGGTATTGGCAGATGAGTGAATGGCTAGCACGTTTGACAGGCAAGTGAAGAGGATCTATTAATGAAGATTTTTCAAAAGTTAGGGCAGTACCTCTTGTTTATCAAAAGTGCTTGGCATTCAGAATTTTGCCTGTGGTATTCTCTTTTGCTTAAAATGGACATTTTTATCAAGGTACTCTTTTACCTGTCCCAAATGTATACGTCACCGCAAGTGCCAAATATTTCCCGCTTTTGTCAACGTAAATTTAGTTACTCTGAAACTGATATCTTGCCCGTATCAAGTACCGGATTAAAGCTAAGGAGGTTAGCCTCCTTGGCGTTACAATAATTGTGAAAATGAAGTACCAAAAGCGTTAGATTATATATTTTTGAGGCGAAACGACGTTATTACAATATTAGGCCTAGCCTAAACCCTAACCAATGGCTTAGCCTTTACGGATTCAAACGAAATTTTACAGACATAAAGATACATCAATCTATGTCATAAGTGCAAAATTTCATAAGAATATATTCACTCTTTTGAGCACTTTTCAACGTTTGCGATTTGCCCTTACTGCTTATATATTAACCTACAGAAAATGGTATTGGCAGATGCGTGAATGGCTAGCACTTTTGAAAGGCAAGTGAAGAGGACCTAGTAATCAAGATTTTTCAAAAATTAGGCACTATCTCTTGTATATTAAAAGTTCTTGGATTTCAGACGTTTGCCTGTGGTCATTTTATTTCGTGTTTTTTCGTGGACATTTACTCTCTATTGCTTAAACTGGACATTTTTAAACTACTGAGAATGGTATTGGCAGATGAGTGAATGGCTAGCACGTTTGACAGGCAAGTGAAGAGGATCTATTAATGAAGATTTTTCAAAAGTTAGGGCAGTACCTCTTGTTTATCAAAAGTGCTTGGCATTCAGAATTTTGCCTGTGGTATTCTCTTTTGCTTAAAATGGACATTTTTATCAAGGTACTCTTTTACCTGTCCCAAATGTATACGTCACCGCAAGTGCCAAATATTTCCCGCTTTTGTCAACGTAAATTTAGTTACTCTGAAACTGATATCTTGCCCGTATCAAGTACCGGATTAAAGCTAAGGAGGTTAGCCTCCTTGGCGTTACAATAATTGTGAAAATGAAGTACCAAAAGCGTTAGATTATATATTTTTGAGGCGAAACGACGTTATTACAATATTAGGCCTAGCCTAAACCCTAACCAATGGCTTAGCCTTTACGGATTCAAACGAAATTTTACAGACATAAAGATACATCAATCTATGTCATAAGTGCAAAATTTCATAAGAATATATTCACTCTTTTGAGCACTTTTCAACGTTTGCGATTTGCCCTTACTGCTTATATATTAACCTACAGAAAATGGTATTGGCAGATGTGTGAATGGCTAGCACTTTTGAAAGGCAAGTGAAGAGGACCTAGTAATCAAGATTTTTCAAAAATTAGGGCACTATCTCTTGTATATTAAAAGTTCTTGGATTTCAGACGTTTGCCTGTGGTCATTTTATTTCGTGTTTTTTCGTGGACATTTACTCTCTATTGCTTAAACTGGACATTTTTAAACTACTGAGAATGGTATTGGCAGATGAGTGAATGGCTAGCACGTTTGACAGGCAAGTGAAGAGGATCTACTAATGAAGATTTTTCAAACAGTACCTCTTGTTTATCAAAAGTGCTTGGCATTCAGAATTTTGCCTGTGGTATTCTCTTTTGCTTAAAATAGACATTTTTATCAAGGTACTCTTTTACCTGTCCCAAATGTATACGTCACCGCAAGTGCCAAATATTTCCCGCTTTTGTCAACGTAAATTTAGTTACTCTGAAACTGATATCTTGCCCGTATCACGTACGGGATTAACGCTAAGGAGGTTAAAAGATATGCCTACATATACGCGGGTATAACTATAGAAAATATGTTAGGTATATAATATTAATACGCTTACAAGTTGAGGCTTATCCGGTGTTCAAACAGAAAGCCCAAGACATAAGCTATCTTAATCCGACTTGAGCGGCAGAAGGAAGAAAGAAATTCGCCGAAAAGCATCATTTGAAATTGAACCGAAACTCGGCTACGTAAAGGTAGATCAGCGACAGAGGGGATCTGTGGACAATGGAGGCGATCCGAGGTTTCGAGGTGCATAAAGGGTCAAAGGGTCAAAGGTGAACATTCGTCGCTTGCGTCGATTCAATGCAAACGCACGACTATATCGCAGCGACCAACTGTTTAAACTGCACTTCGCGGAGGCACCGTGCCCCAGGTCGGCTCACCCGCGATAGCACCGCGGTGCTGCTGCCTCCTCGCCGTACTATTCACGGCAGTCCCAGGATTGACGGAATTCCAGATAACGGAGGACGGGCGGTGTGCCGAGGACTGACAGCGAGAAGATAAGCCGGACGTCGCCGGGAGTGACACCGGCGAAGAACGACCGTTTAACTCAACGGGGGGATGACAGAGACTCGACTAGGCATGTCGCTATTGAATCGAGCAGTTCTAGACCGCCAAACGTCAACCTTAATGTCTGTCATCCCTGCCACTAACTAGAACATTAGATCATCCGGCAGATACACTGGATCTCAGCCAGAACACTGAGTTCTGGCGACTTGAAGACTTCGAGTTATCATAGAAACGCCGTCATCAGTGTTTAATCTAGACTCCTGGATTCAGGAGGGGAAACTCAAAAAGCCAGGGGGGGAACTGACAAAGCCGGGGGGAATTCTGCTAGGAGCCGCTGTTAGTCCATGCAGTATTCCAAAATTTCCGGGGGGAATTTGAAATTTCTGGGGGGGAAAGGGCGATTCCCCCCGGAAACGGCCTAGATTAAACACTGGCCGTCATATAAAACTACAGTGTAAGTTCATCACTCCTGCCGTCGCTAAAAAGTTATCGTCTGTCTTGCATAGACCCAGTGGAGTAGCCAAGGAGAAAGGGGTTGTGGGTTAACCCCCCCACCCTTGGTTGACCGACCAAAAAAATTTTATTGCGTATTATTATTCCGTGAGTGGAGGGGCGAAAAATCGGGTTTAAAATAGTAAAAGAAAAACGAAGCCAAAATATGAATATAGTTGCACAGGCTGGCGGCGCGCCATCATATAGCTACGCTGTATATTAGGCCTATAACTGACTTAAGCAAGCAAAATAATGGGTGACGACTTTTTTTGCTTGTCAGGATTCCTCGTGGCTGCCCTAATGATTCGAGCTGTGTTCAGATTTCATGTTTAGTTGTTCTTTAAGTGTTGATTGATATAGCGGTCTACTCGGTAGCGTGCAGAGGGGGAGACGGTGGGGAGGTGACTCCGGACTCCGACCAGATGCGAAGGGGGGCTCCAAATTTGACTCGGCGACCTTGGTTTCGGGCGCTCCCCCCTCTCTACACACCACTGGATCTATTTGCCAACCAACCTATAGCTTCTCGACAATAATTTTTGGTGTCCTGGCTGTGATCTGTTTTCTAATTCTGGATATATAAGTTTCAATCGTTACCGACATGTCAACGCTCATATATGATCACGCATCGTAACGACATCTAGATTTTCTGCCAAACGTGACTAAGATGCGAAGTGCATGCCGCCGTCGGACAGGTGTATAGGGCCTACAGGTGCTAATAACAGCGTTAGCTGATTGGCGGCTCTTAATTCCGGGCGGAGAATTTCGTAACCTGTTAGTTCGCTCTTCTCTGCAGCTGACCATGAGTTCTTCGCCGTCAACTCTGCGCAGTTGAGTGCTTTGGATCTAGAGACGGGAATGGCTTTCATGAAGTTAATTGGCCAAGACGATTTTCAAGCGTGAAAAAGTAGAATATCTGAAAAACATGGGGTCCAGGAACAGGGTTATATTTCTAGGATTATCAATTTTGGGGTATATCGGCAAATTCTGGGGATCTCCTGCCAAAAACGTCTGACAGGCAAAACAGAAAAGTCATCCCATAGCTGAGATGGGGGGTGTTGGGAGGTGTCGGTCTCAAATTGGGGGAGGGGGTATTAGGGGTGTAAAAATACCCATGTCCAGGAAGTAATTCTTTGGTCTCCGGGTTCCCTCCCATGCACACACGGCAGCGAAATCGCTGAGTTTTTCAGCGGAACTCATAAGCAAAATCTCGTGGATTTATATAGCGCTTTTCGAAGTAGTACGACAGTAGCCGCTTATTCCTAGGCGCTTGGCCTTTCTTAATTAAAATAGCTATCTATAGGATGATGGGAGAGGTGAATGATCGGTCATGCAGGTTAGATTTTCAAAATCTGGATTTGCAGCGCTGCTCGTAAAATTTAATGCAGCAGTAATCAGGCCAATGACGTTGAGACAGACGCTTTGAGATGGATTAAGCGCTTGCGTTTGAAAACCAGCCCCATGGCAGTTCTACAAATTTAACAACCGTTTCCATCGCAGTAGGGGCCCTTCATTTTAACTAATTTTTCTGTGGGAGATCAATTCCCCCCTCCCCCCGAAATATACACCACTGCAGGGACTGTTTTAAGAACAATATTTATCACTGCACTAAACTCAGAAAATGTGTGGACATCCGCGCAAAAGACAAGCAAAAGAAAAGTCGTCCGGAAAATAGTTCTCACTGCAAAAAGCAAAGAAATTTGCTTTTATCACTGCACATTTTCATTTTATCACTGCACATTTTTTGTATCACTGCACGTAAAAAAGGCCCTGCGCCACTGATTTCGTGGCAGCAGTGTGTATACGGGAAGTATGGCTTAAATTGAAACGAGTCTCTAATGGATGAACTCGAAACGAGTTTTCCCTGCATGAAGGTTGACGGAAAAACATAAGTATTTAAATAGAAATAACTGAAACTCGCTCTTTGTACACTGCAATCAACCAGTGGCGGCTCCACATGGGTGTCTGGGGGGGGGGGCGTGCCCCTATTGGATGCCTGCCCCTGTTGGAACCCGATACTTACTACTACATAGGCCTACCTATCAGTGGTTTTCACACAGGCTTACTTGACCTCCTAGATCACTTAAAATCACATTGTTATTATTATTATTATTATTATTATTATTATTATTATTATTATTATTATTATTATTATTATCAACAAATGGTTGGACCCCACGCTTAGAAGTTGCCACCCCAACGCCCTCCCCCACCTATCAAATCCTGGAGCCGCCAAAACTTGTGCCTTTTATCAACACTCCTCTTCTCAGTGGCGGCTCTAGGATTTGGCAAGTGGGGGAGCGTTGGGGTGGCAACTTCTAATCATGGGACCACCATTTGTTGTTTAATGTATGTAGCATTAAGTATAGGGTCCCAACAGGGGGGCCACTGGGGAGGGGGGTTAGGCACTCAATAGTGAGCACGGGCCCCCTGCCCCCCCCGGTGGAGCCGCCACTGCCTCTTATCTCGTCCTCCCCTGCTCGTCACTGTCTACTCAATGCATCCGGCTCTATGCTTTTGTGAAGTAATGGAAAATAGGCAACAAAACAGAGAAACCAAGAGAAATAAGGAAATGATAACGACAGGAGGATGGGCGAAGCGCCTTAAAGGCGGTCTAGGAACTGTGAACGACAAAAGGGAATTCTAAGTGCAATGTAACGACTGCGCAGTTCTGAACCCGAATAACAACTATTGTACAGCGTACACCGTACACTGAACAAAAATCCTATTATTGAGAACTGCGAGCGCATATTAGTTTGACAAGTATTAGATGGACGGTTGTCGACCTTGTTGTTGCTGTTCACAAAAACGCGTCGATGCATAAGTTAACCTATAGAATGGCAGACATCGGAAGTAGAGTGGGAAAAGAGAAATTCGCCCACAGGTGAAAGAACGAAAGAACGAAAGAAGGAATTAAGGAAAAGAAACGTTAGACAATTTCTATTTACGATTCGAATCCGTGAGATTGAAATATTTGTTTCAGCGTCGGAATCCTATGTTGAGAACTCAGAAGAAGTCGGTTTGTAAGTCGGAGCAAATCATCCTCCTCCCATGCATCCATGCATGGGTCACAGAGAAGAGGGGAACCGAATCACAGAGAAGAGGATAATGATCGTCTCGACCGTCGGTCTTTCTCCTTCGACGACTGACTGCGCTCTGTTATTCCGTAAAGACGAACATCAATACGCTACCGTTTACAGCTTTTCAATCTTCTGCTAAATAAATACAGCAGAGAACCTTCATATACAGGCCTATTACAATCCTTGCTCTCTCTCTCTCTCTCTCTCTCTCTCTCTCTCTCTCTCTCTCTCTCTCTCTCTCTCCTTCTCTTTCTCTATCTCTCTCTACCCCTCTCTCTCTCTCTCCTTCTCTTTCTCTCTCACTCGATGCTCATCATCGATCGTCTATGCTTCTGTCTGTCTGTGTCTGTATGTCTATGTGTGTCTGTGTGTGTCTGTGTGTGCGTGTCTGTCTGTCTGTCTGTCTGTCTGTCTGTCTGTCTGTCTGTCTGTCTGTCTGTCACCGCTCCTGATAAAGAGTGTGTGAACATAAAAAAGCACTGAGCATGAATAGTACGTAATTAGTTATTAGTATTCTGTTTTTTTCCAGGGTTTTATTCCTAAGTAATATGACGACGACGACGACGACGACGACGACAACGCTGCAGCGGAGATGAGTGGGGATCTAAATCGACGCTAATTAAACGTTTGGGCGTCAATCCTCGTCAGTCCTAATATAGACAAGCAACGGTCATGTAAGATTATAATGACAGTATAAAAAATAAACATGATGACGACAACGAAGACGACGCAACGACGACGATGATGACGAAGCGACGTCTTAGTGAATGATGACGATGTGACGAAGTACTGTAGTTCTTATAGTAAGCGTTTTCGTTCTAATGAGACTTCACTGTATATTTACATCTAGGAATAAAATGAGACTTCACTGTATATGTACATTTAGGAATATCAAAAAATGACTGGTATAATACTATGGGAGGGCAGGGCACTTGTCAGCCGTCTTGTTCATCGAAGGCGAAAAACATGTATCTATCTTTCAGTTATGGATTCCATTTGCAGAAATGGACACCTGTTAATTAATTATCAGTGCATAACAGGCATTTCAGTGCATTGAAACGGCGCTTGTATGCAGGCGATTACTGTGACCATTTGCTTTTAGCAGCACTATTTTTGGTTACTGTCGCGATAAAGAAGGCTCCATTGTGGCTGATCGAGACATCCATTTTTGTGCGACAGAAACGTACCTGTCTGTCGCTGACGGCATGCTGTGTTTGCTCTAAATAATGAATCTATGATTTCCGACAAAGTACTTAAATTGTCTGCGCTCACTCGAACGGCAACGGAAACTATGGACGTTTAAAAACATTTCTTTCATTACGGCACAACAACAACAACAACAACAACAACAACAACATATATATGTATATATATATATATATCGTCCCGTTACGTGCGTTAAACGCTGTTATATGCGGCGTTTGTTTAGAGGACAAAAGCAACGGCGTCGGATTTTATTTTAGGGGTGGGGGGAGGGGATCCATTGCGGGGACGGTGATGCACATCTGATGAGAAGCCGTCGGATGCTGCGATTGGACTTTATCGCCGTCGTCGACCACCTGCCCTGCCACCCATCATGCACCGGTGCTTTTAAGCGCTTCCGCCGACCGTAACTGAAAGCACGCATAAATTAGGCCGGAGAGAGAAAGAGAAAAAGAAAGAGAGAGAGAGAGAGAGAGAGAGAGACCAGTGGTTGAAATTTCGATCACGCGTGTGTGAGGCGGGTTTGACGACAAACAAAAGCGCGTCAGAACGGGAATATGCGATAAGAAAGATAAGCAGACGACAGTATATACAACTGCAACGTTCTGTCGCTTCGGGTTTCGAAACTGGGTCGTCGACTGCGTGCAAAAGAAAATGACGAACCCCCTCCCCGCCCACAGCATAACAAAGTGTTAGTTGATCTTTACTGCGTTATATCCGACTACATTCGCACGGCAACAGTTTGCAAAAAATGCGTCTCTTTTGAACTGAAATGGGGGTTTTTACTGGAATTCGTGAAAATCAGATCATTCCGGATCAGCGGCAGATAAACTCTGGTTACAGGAGGAAATGACAGCAGCGCATCTTTACTTAGTGAAACCCGATTGCGGTAAAGCTTCTAGAAATTAATTTCAATCCAGTATCAACCGTTTATTAAATCAATGTGCGGATAAACTATTCTAGGATCAGTTGCTACAGCAGATCCGTCCTCTTCCTACAGACTATCTCTATTTCACTCTCCTCTCTCTCCCCCTCTTTCTCTCCCACTCTTCCTCTCTCTCTCTCTCTCTCTCTCTCTCTCTACCTCTCTCTCTCTCTCTTCTCTCTCTCCGTTCTCTTCTCTCTCTCTCCCCCTCTCTCTTTCCCTCTCTTTCCTCTCTCTCTCTCTCTCTCTCTCTCTCTCTCTCTCTCTCTCTCTCTCTCTCTCCCCTCTCTTTCTCTTTTTTTTCTCTCTCTCTCTCTCTCTCTCTCTCTCTCTCTCTCTTTCTTTCTCTCTTTCTCTCTGTCTGTCTGTCTGTGTTTCTGTCTTTGTCTCTGCCTGTGTCTCTGTCTCTCTGTTTCTGTGTGTTTTTGTGTGCGCGCGTGTGTGTGTGTGTGGGTGTCATTTGAGCGAAGATTTTCCTCTCTCGTCAATAATTATTGTTGGAGACTCAAGCGAGTAAGCGGAATGGACCTGATTACTATAGCGCCGTACGAAATCTCGCCGCTTAGGCTTAGTCGATGTAGAGTTGAAACGAAGCGAATAATCCGCGGAGAGGGTTAAGGGATCGTTATTGAAATGGAGAAGACAATGCTGAATAAAGATTTGATTTTTGAAAACGCGAACGTCGAAGGAAACCAACGATGACATAATTACAGTATGACGATAGCGACGATTATCGTCAAAAGACGATTAGCCTATAACGGCGGTAATAGCGAGAAAAGGAAGGCGAAATGAAGAGTATTAAATATACGAATCGGCGGATATTTCGAAGCCGCTTCCAGTGGTCATCAGAAGGATTCAGATCTAGATTCAATCTTGAAAATACCGACTAAATAAGCTGGTAAGAACAGGTAGAACAACGAAGTGAAGAACACATGTAAGACAAGAATCATGACAAAACAATGATTTGCTTATTTGTACGTTACTGCCAGGGTTATTTCTAGGATTATCAATTTGGCGGGGGGGGTGTGTCGTTATATTTTGGGGGTCCATCCGTGCCGAAAAAGTCTGACAAGCAAAAAATAAGGCCATCCCAGGTCCCAGGCTCCGATTGGGTGTGTGTGTGTGTGTTGGGGTGTCGGTCTCAAATTGGGGTGGGGGGTTGGGGTGTAAAAATATTCCTGGTTACTGTACGTCATTAAGAATATTGTATTAGGTGCAAATTTCTTTATAGCCTGTATGTTTTTATGTTTACCCTACCTACCTAACTAACTAACTTCTGGATATAGCGGTGCATGTATAGTTATATACTGTAACTTAAGTAGCGCCTAAATTCCGAAATTCGTATAAAAGTGATGAGTAGTAGTAGCACGATGAATGGAGACTGAAATTCCATCTCTCATTGTTTCATTGTCTTAGAGATTTCCCTCTCAAATATAAGAATTCGTCTGTCTAAGACATTGTCGAATCAAAACGAAAGTGTCGGTTTGCTTTTTACAAAAAGGAGTGGCAGTAGGTAATTGTTGGCTGATTATTTTGACGTCATAAAAACTGCTGAATATATGCTTGTATTTATTGTTTTTAGCAATTACGCGTCATTATATTAAAGAACTCTTACGAAATTTTAGAAGATTTTTGAAAATCGCAATCAACTGCAAGCATAATCTTCAAGTATGCGCTGTTGCGTTTGGTGGAGTTCTTGGGCGTTTAAATGCATCAACAAAATAACAGTATATTGCCTGTTCAGCATCCAGCAAAATTTTTTTAGATGAATTAAATTCTAAACGATGATTAATTTTTGCCTTCGTGTCTTTCTTTTCTGTCAATCGTTATTCTCGGTTGATTCAAGTCGACATAACAGCCATCGTCCGATTTGCAAATATTAACAGATGAGACCAGAAATATGATTTATTCTTTGAAAGATGATGCGTACACGATTGCAGATTTCACTTCGGCGCACACTTTTTTGTAAACGCAAATCCAACTGTCATTTCCAGGAGGAGGAGGAGGAGGAGGAGGAGGAGGAGGAGGAGGAGGAGGAGGAGGAGGAGGAGGAGGAGGGAGGAGGAGGAGGAGGAGGAGGAGGAGGAGGAGGAGGAGGAGGAGGAGGAGGAGGAGGAGGAGGAGGAGGAGGAGGAGGAGGAGGAAGAGGAGGAGGAGGAGGAGGAGGAGAGAGTGCCTCGAACATGCGTGACTGCGATCGATGCGTGGCGATCGAGTGACCCGCGAAATTGGAGTCAGAGTTTCGAAACGAGACAGACGACTGACTTGACTCCGAGAGATAATTAATGGTTAGTAGATGCAAAGTCGAGTGCATAGAGTACGTCAGTTAAAAGCGCAGAACAATAGTTCTACGTAAGTGTTCATACATAGCCGAGGAAACTTGCAAAATTATGCAATATTCTCAGTGCAACTAAGTCGTTTAGTAGGCCTACCCCGAGACCACGTCGTACAGTAAAGTGCATCGGTATACTTATAATCCGCAGTATTTTGTTTTTGAGTTCTTCTTAATTAAGGTGTGCTCGATAGCCAAACTTTAGTCTTACCAAGCCGACTTACTCACCCGTCTTACCTCTTCTTTTATCGTATATATATATATATATATATATATATTATATATTATTAATATATGAATGGCCCACAGAACGAGCGTTGCGAAAACAACTCTGCGATATATATATATATATATATATATATATATATATATATATATATATATATATATATATGAGAGCACGAGAACTGAAGGTGAGCGCTTTCATTTTTTTCACGGCATCGGCCGAATGAGTGCAGTCGCCTTGCCTTTCGCCGCGTGAGCATTCCTGGTCACCGATGAGTCGATTGCACGTAAAGCATCTGTCGCTGGTGAGTTCTGAACCGCGGACCACACGACGCAGTGCGCAGTTTACCCAACCACTCGACTACCGACCATCTGTATATATATATATATATATATATATATACAGTCGGTAAACGCACAAACACGTTATCCTTTAGGAAGCGAAGACCTTTCGATCAAAGAGACTTCATAAGCCATCTGCGCCGCTGTCCCTCGAACTCCGACGAATGCCGTTGCGTTCGACTGCCGACTGGCATAGAATCCGCCAGCAGAAGTCACGACAACGGCAACGGTATAGAAGGTGATTCTGACACGCCATGCATGGCTAACGGCTAATTAGTGCAAGGGATGGCGGCATGCGATCGGAACATGTCATGTCGTCGTCGAGGATTAGTAGTCGATATCTGCCGCCATGGCAGACGGTGGTGGCCTGCACCGGGTTCGGCTTATATCCGGGCGTCACGCTATAACCGAAGCCGCACAAATGACGTCCGATAAGAGAGAAACCTGACGTGCATTCCACCTGTGCACTGAACTGTTTTCCTTAAGACTCTTAATTGTTTGAGTCCATTCCATCAGTTGACTGCTGCAGATGACAGCGGTAATTAAAACAACGGTAATCCTGATTGTTCGTCAGTCGAATATTGTTCAATTAATATATGAACCGTGGCCCACAGAACGAGCGTTGCGAAAACAACTCTGCGATAATTTAACAGACATACGATAATAATAATAATAATAATAATAATAATAATAATAATAATAATAATAATAATAATAATAATAATAATAATAATAATAATAATAAGAATAAGAAGAAGAAGAAAGAAGAAGAAGAAGAAGCAGAGGCGGATCTAGAGGGTGCAGGGAGTACAGATGTCCTCGGGCGTCGAGGTGTGGGGGCGCCAAAATTGGTTTAAGGTAGGATGTTCCGCTGCGGGTGATGACCTTCCTTTTTTGCTTGTCAGGGTATTCGCGAAGTTGAATGAAGAATGAAGGGGTGCCAAAATGGACAGAACGACTCCCTTTTTTTACTTCTTATGATTTTCGCCAAGTTGAGGGGGCGCCATCAGTATGCTTTGTCCCCGGGCGCCGGACACCCTAGCTCCGCCCCTGAGAATAAGAATAAGAAGAAGAACCTATGAAGAGGAGGAGGAGGAAGAAGAAGAAGATTAGTATAGGCCCCCTACTGTAGTATTGTATGCCCTGCATCGCACGAAAATAATAAAAAATGTTGAAAATAACAATCGATTAATTATCAGAAAAATATAGGCACGCGTGAGAATTTTCTTCAAAAATAATTCATTAATTATCTGCGGCAGATAAAAATGCGGCACTAAAAATATCACAGCGTGCACTTGGTTTCAACGAAAGGAATCTCCAAATTCCTGGTAAAAATATGACCTAACATATTCGCAAGTGCTGAATGGCATCTCCATTTATGTGTGTGTGTGTGTGTGTGTCTACATGCCGGCCCGCCCGCCCTTCCGTCCGTCCACCTGTCTGTCTGTCTGTCTGTCTGTCTGTCCTTCGAATTTTCCACCTTTCTGTCATTCATACATTCGCTGATGTAATTTCTTTTTCCTTCCATTTCTGCGCGGTGTACAGCAGGGGGCCTATACTAATCTTCTTCTCTTCTTCCTCCTCCTCCTCCTCCTCCTTCTCATCCTCTTCACAGGTTCTTATTATGTGAGCGTCCTCTTGCCTTTCATTTGTAAATCGATAACGTTTAATTCAGTTATCGCAACTTCTGACGCAGAATTTTCGACAAAAGACGCTCAGCAAAGGCAAAATAGGCATGTGCGCTTTCACAGACACACGGTAAAAATAGATCGACCTTCAGAACGCGCATAGAGTGATTGATACAATTCAGGTGCTAGAAAATCCTCTTATATTCAGCAATGTAAAATGAAGATAAAATCTCAAATTTATATGTAAAGACGTTCCGAATGAACGTTCTATATGTCACTTAAAGTCAGTATCAGAGACTCAGAGTTATAGGTCTACTGAGTGTTTCTTCAGAATAGGCGCTATACAAATAGTTCATTAATTACATTATTGTGTAAATGTTTGTTCTGTGTAGACTGAGCTGCATTCTGATCAGTTGATGATTGAATGGCGACAGTTTTACTCACTTTGCGACTGTTTTGAATATTGGCAAACGATTACATTAAGCCAACTGTATGCTTGAGATTAAATGATTTCAGCTGGAGTAATTTTAGCTGATATGAAGCGACATATTATAATCGTCGATTTTACAGTAAATTAAAGAAAATGGACCGAAGAAAGTCAACGGCTGCGAAATTCTTAGAATTTTTTTTTTCTTGTCTTCAAGCAAGTTGTTGGTAAGTTTTTCAAAATAATTTTAGAATCTTAGATTTTCTCGTTTTTTTCAAGAACAAAGTTACGGTAAATTCAATAATTCTCTGTATTCTCAATTCAGGAAGGACAGGACAGATGCTGGCAACTTTCGCTTTCGATTTCATATCATTCGCGTATTTCCATAAGTCTAACACGTGACTGTTTATTGAACCATTCGTCAATCAGATCGATTGTCCTTTGATTTGTTGCCCTGCACCGTAAAATACCTCTATAATTATTATTGCAACAACACGTACAGATAAATTGATTTCGAAAATCGTCAGTCGACATTTATTGTCGCAGGTCCTTTGAGTCATTTGGTTCCCGGGAGTTTCGAATATAATGCGCCGTCGAAACGGTTAATTTACTGTCGCTCTCGGGTATTTTGACTGCCCTGGAGGGAGATCCCAAATCTGAATTGGCGCGTGAATTATACGATATGTCCGCGGAAAATTTGCATCGGCGTGGCGACACCGCGCGACGATTAGCATCATCGCCCCCCCCCAGCCACCCCCCTCCCCGACCGCCGTAAAATCCAGCGAAGACGCACCCCCCGAGTTTGCGGCGGCGGCGGCGAGGATGGGAAGGTACGAAGGAGGGCGCCGCCGCGTCGCTGCGTCGGTCGTGGGGGGGGGGGGCTTTGATCGATGTTGTTGTTGTTGGCCGGCCATCACACTTTCAACGGAGCATCTTCTCGCCGGGCTGTTCACACCGATGGACGGAGACGACGACGACGACGACGACGACGACGAAGCCAAAAGCGCTTTATTTCATTGCGAAATCGATCGAAATTCGACCCCGCGACACTCGACGGGGTTATTTCCAGATCTCTCTCTCTCTCTCTCTCTCTCTCTCTCTCTCTCTCTCTCTCTCTCTCTCTCTCTCTCTCTTGTCTGCACCGAGAGCTCGTTAGCGGCGGCGAACGCATGACGACGACGGACGACGTCTGGAGACGAAGCAGACGACATCCACGAAAGGCGCGAATATGCAATACTATACGATCATAGGACATCATACAGAGTTACTTATGGTTCTCTCTTCTTCTTCTTCTTCTTCTTCTTCTTCTTCTTCTTCTTCTTCTTCTTCTTCTTTTTCTTCTTCTTCTTCTTCTTCTTCTTCTTCTTCTTCTTCTCTCTTCTTCTTCTTCTTCTTCTTCTTCCGATTTGGAGATTTATCCAGCGCAATAATTCTGCTGTAAAATGCTCCGTGCCGCAACCATTATATAAAGCCAAGATATTTTGCTACAGAGAGTAGAAAACTTTGGCTTCTGCTGTCTCGTACGGCGTGGCCGGGTTGAAACAGTGAGATTTCATTGATCCTGTATGCATCGTTGCAAGGACGGATGGGAGGAGATAGGCATTGACCTACTGGTCGCCGATGAATTTTGCGATAAACAAGCAACTAACGGACAAGAGAGGTTTCGTGCTTTCCTGGAAAACAGATTTTTTTAAAGCTCCATCTCCTTGCGCTGACGGCGTCTATTCGATTTCTCGGATCGCTCGGTTTCTGAACAATCGAATTTCGAAACAGAACGATGGTCCCATGACGTCATCGTCGTCGTCGTCGTCGTCGTCGTTTCGCGGATCCTTCTTTCCCGTTCGCCGGAATTGTTTCAAATTATTCCGAAAACACCGTCGTCGATCCTCGAATTCCGAGAATCTTCTGAGAGAGAGAGAGAGAGAGAGAGAGAGAGAGAGAGAGAGACAGACAGACAGACAGACAGACAGACAGACAGACAGACAGAGACAGAGAGAGAGAGACAGACAGACAGATAGACAGACAGAGACAGAGACAGAGACAGATAGACAGACAGTGACAGAGACAGAGACAGAGACAGAGAAATAGAAAGAGAGAAAGAAAGAGAAAGAGATATAGACAGAGACAGAGAGACAGATACAGATACAGAGAGACAAACAGATAGACAGGCAGACAGATAGGCATGTAGATAGGCAGAGATACAGAGATACAGAGAAAGAGAGAGAGAGAGAGATACTGAGAAAGGCAGACCAATCGGATTTTGGAGACAAACCAGAACGACGTACGGTGTCAGTATTTGCGTTTCGTTGGTGAAACTGCTTCGGCGAAACCAGACCTGGCGCGTTTCCTCCTCAAATTCGACTGCGATGCCGAAATTACGCCGCGTATGTTATTCATTTCTTGTTTCTTTTTTGTTTCGTTCACAGGCAATTCTATGCACAGTGCAGTCCAACGCATACTGTAATACAATTACTATACGCTACGGAAATACAGAATGACGCAAAAAACCGGACTAGTCACTCTTAGGTTCGCATTTAGTATAGTCCGGTTTTTGGCGCCACCCCCTGTACAGTGACACAACACGCGGTCCACTAAACACAAACGGCTTCTAGTATTTACGGTAGTAACGCAAACGATGCTTTATAACGCAGTCCAATGTTGTTGTTGTTGTTGTTGTTGTTGTTGTTGTTGTTGTTGTTGTTGTTGTTGTTAAGAAATAATAGATACAACGTTTACGGAAATGTAATAGTAGATTCAGCCCTGGAACTTTTGACGACACCAAAAAACGATCAAATTGCTCATCACTGCAGAGAGGGTCTGCGGTTTTCTCTCTGATATTGACAACAAGCCATTGTATTGAGCAAGGAATCAGTCTGATCACAGTTAACTCCATTCGTTTATTTGATCCACTGCATTAAGTCGACACCAAACTCGTTATAAACTTGAGTCTGTATGGCGTGTCACTTTCTTTTAAAGAGCTTTCAAAATGGCACATCCAGAACTTTCCAGCGTATCCTGAAAAAGACTTTATATGCCTATAGATTAGGTCGTGAATTTATTACGTGTTAATAAGTTTTGCTTAATTCGATTCTTGTAGAACACTCAGTCTGACACGATAGGGCGGATAGGCCAACACAAATTAACATGACTTTAACTTGGTACACCGGTTTAAGATAAAATAGGTTTTTAAAATTTTAAAATGTACATTATGACCATAGACGAAATATGGACATGAAGACGTAAAGATGAAATATTATGGAGGCTAAAAAAATTACGGAATCGAACCTCTTTCATATGCTATGCAAATAGCCTATGTAAACTCGACTACGAATTTTTCGACTTTTTGATGGACAATTCAATGCAAGATTATTTTCTGTCAAGAGTTTTGCTTTTTGGGACAATAGACTTGTTAAATACCTTCGGTTCCTTGAATTGTATACGACTCAGTCAAACAAAATAGGCGTAACTATCTTGATTGGTTGGGCAGATGGAAACGATGACCGTACCTTCTAGTCGAATTGAACGTAACATAGATTTTTCTACTGTAATTATACTAGGCAAAGATTTGATCTCCGGAAAATGGCGGTTGGTATATTTGCTTTCAGAGCACTGCAAGGGCTGGCAATGTTCTGAAAGACTTCGAGGAGCCTTACAATAATATTATTACTGAATGCTTGTAGATTGTCAGGAACATTTGCCATGCATCCCATAAGATATAAACATCATCGTCATAACAACAGGCGGTCAGAAGTTTTTCATGAAAAACTTGATCTCTGAAGTGCTAAAATAAATCTAAAAAACTCAATGTAAACTGGAGCCTGGTGCGTAGTCCGTCCGGTGTTTCATGATTTGCCTTAACATGTCGGCAGGAAACAGTCATTAAATTTAAATATTCAAGACGTTGTCTTAAAATTAAATTTGTCGTTTCTTTGTTGTTGTTGTTGTTGCGCATGTTTCGCCCGCATCGAAAAAAGGACACTCGAAGACAAAATGGCGGACGACGATTCTGATGTCATCTGGTGACGTCACGGCGAAGCCCCCGCGCGGCGGCGCATGCGCAGTCGATCTCTCGTGAGACTCAGGTCCGGTGGAATCAGCTGAAAAAGGCGAGACTCGACGAATGAGGGAGAGGTTGAAATGAAGAATCTGTGCGACGCTAAAAATCTCCGCTTGCATCTCTGCTGTTCACGGCCCTTAAGATATTCGTCGTCGTCGTCGTCGTCGAAGAAGAAGAAGAAGAAGAAGAAGAAGAAGACGCAGAAATGTGTGAAGACCTATTTATAAAAGAAATTTCTACCAGCTGCGGAGAGTCAATCGTGTGACGACATCCGGCACTTAGGACCCTTCTGTGACTGCTTAGCGATGCTGCAATCAATAACGCACACGTCAAAGAAAAGAGTGAAGAAAAAAAGTATTTCGCGCCACACGATGCAGCAGTCCACCATACTAGCAGAAACGTTAATTTCCCTTTTTTTCTATAGCATCACAACTGCTGCCTAAGCGACTGCCATCATCCTGCAGAATAGGCTGTAGCAGTGGTGTCCAAGCTCTACAAATAGATGGTCATATCTACTACTGTGTTGTCGGTACTTGAGCGGCGGGTCACGACGTTACGAAATTCTAAATTTAGACTGTACCATTGACGATTCTGACTGAGATCCTTTAAAGATGAAAAGTCGATTCGATAGCCTACACAATGAACTTTCAGTGGCAAATCGCAACGCTTGCTTAGTTACTATATTTATTTGTTTGAACACCAATACCTTTTCTAAATTATTAAAATACACTATAATAATTATCGACTATTGAGGTCTTGCGGGCCACTTTCTGAGAGTTGACGGGCCACGAGTTGCCCGCCGCGGGCGGTGACTTGGGAACCTCCGGGCTTCCGGATTTATCCTACACACGACAGTGCGTTCATACACGCTGCGTCTGCTGCTAATCAATAGTAATATTAATTATCAGAACCGGTGTAAATATTTCGACCACCGTCTACAGTCCAGCAGACATGTCTGATCGCGGAGACGCGTCGTCGTCGTTTCTGCTGCAAAGCAACTCCAGTGGTTTCGACAGCGGCAACACAAACGGTCCCCCGTCGATCTACACGACAGCGGGGCGGCACGTCGACGAGCGCCTGGTCGTCCTGCCTTTGTGGCAGATTGTCCTGTTCGGATTCCTGGCCGCCGGCACGAGTCTCCTGACGATCGTCGGGAACCTGATCGTCATCCTGTCGTTCGTTCTCGAACGTTCCATCCGGCAGACGTCGAACTATTTCATCGCCTCGCTGGCCGTCAGCGACCTGTTGATCGGGTGCTTCTCGATGCCCCTCTACACCGTCTACATGCTGTCCGGACAGCACTGGACGCTCGGCGAGGTGCCGTGCGACCTCTGGCTGTCGCTCGACTACACCGTCTGCCTCTGCTCCATCTACACGGTCTTCTGCATCACCGTCGACCGGTTCTGCTCCGTTACCGTTCCCGCCAAGTACCACCGGTGGCGGACGGAGCGGAAGGTGGTGACGATCGTCGGCGTCACGTGGACGCTTCCCGTAATGGTCTTCTTCACGTCGATCATCGGTTGGCAGCACTTCGTGCACCAGAGGACGGTGCCGGAGGGCAAGTGCTACGTGCAGTACATGGACAGTGCGCTGTTCAACTGCCTGCTCCAGGTGGGCTACTTCTGGGTGACGCTGGTCGTCATGTGCGGACTGTACGCCGGCATCTATCGGGTGGCGCTGCGGCTGCACCGGAAGTCGGAAACTCGTCGGAAGAAGATGACGTCATTGGTGTCGATGGCGGGACAGACGATAACGAACATCGGCATCGGAGTGACGGGTAAAGAACAACAACAACAACAGCAGCATAATCATCGTCGTCATCATCATCATCATCATCATCATCATCAACAACAACTACAATTAAACAGGCGGGAAGCAACTGCGTCCACTGTGGAACTTCGACCAGGTGGCATCGTGCGGCGGCGGTCATCATCATCATCATCGGAAGATCAAGACCAAGATCCGATCATCACTCGATCAGAGTTTAGAAATATTCAGAGCGGTGCGTCGGAGGATGAACGACAGACAGAAGCAAAATGTAAGAAATCTCTCCGGTGTACAGAGTCGAACAAGACCATCTCAACTAACACCAATTATAATTATTATTGTTATTCTAGCGTGCGTGATATCGTTTTACAGGCCATGTAGACAAACTCGATCGGTTAACGGATGAAAATCCGATAGACTATGCTGCAGGAGCGGCGCTGGACTATTTTAACTCCCTACACGTGTTTTCGAATCAGTCAGCGGCGGCGGCGGCGGCGGCGGCGGCGGCAACTGAGGCGTCTTTCGCGGCCAGCGGGGATCGTTGGAACGTCGGCGAAAGAACGTCTGTTCTCGGTCGAGACGACGACGATCACGTTCTACGCCAGCCTTTCCAACCCAAACCGGCGGAGGAGACATTCGAACGCCAGTTGGACAGTGGAAGGTCGACGACGACGACGACGACGACGACGACGACGACGACGACGACGACGACGACGACGACGACGACGACTTGGGAAGCGCGGTTTCCACCAGGCGAAGGGCCTGAGGAGGAATCAACGGAAGGGGAACCTTTCGATCGATCGACTTTGCTTTCTCGCTGTCCGGGAGACGTTGCTGTCTGCAGCGCAAAGTCATCGGAGGAACTCGCATCGTCAGAGGAGCAGCGAGGAGAGGTTCGTCGGAGAGGACGACGACGACGCCAGGCCGAAGGATTTCCGCGGAGCGTGTCCATCTCCAGCGTGGAAGGAGGAGGAGGAGGAGGAGGAGGAGGACATGGGGGACTCAGAGACGTCTTCGGTCGTAGAGCTGTTCGCTCGGACAAATCCTGTCCGCTGCGCTGTATGCCCGAGACGGCGAAGCATCAGTGTCCGGGCAAAAAGCCGCTTCTCTTGCTTGGTTCTTCTTTGTCGGCGGATCTTTCGAGATTCGACGTCGAAAAATCGGATAAAAGGGTTTGGAAAAAGAACGAAAAATCCGCTACCGAGGTAACGGGATGCCTACGGGAGCCGACACCAGAAACGAGAGAGAGGCCGGTCGGAAGCAGAGGCGACGCCGATAAGAGCGGAGACGGCGACGGCGACGGCGACGGCGACGGCGACGGCGACGGCGACGGCGACGGCGACGGCGACGGCGACGGCGCCGACGGCGACGGCGACGGCGACGGCGACGGCGACGGCGACGGCGACGGCGACGGCGACGGCGACGGCGACGGCGACGGCGACGGCGACGGCGACGGCGAGGACGGCAGACGGTCGTATCCGTCGGCCAAGTCTTCGTCGTCGTTGTTCTTCGCCAATACGCAGACCAGCTGTGAGTCCGATTGTCCGGAACTGGTTCAACTCCTGGCGCCGCCGGATTCCTCCGTCCCGGCGTCCGGGGGCAGCAGCGTCGTCGTCGTAGTCCCCGGCAACAACGACCGGAGTAAGCGACGTCGATCCCGCTTTCTGGCGAGTCGGAAATGGTCGTCGCGCAGAAGGGCGGAGCGCCGGCTGCTGGCCGCCGAAGCCGCCGCCGCCGCCGCCGCCGCCAGGCGAGACGGCGGCGAAGATGCCGACGGCGCCGACGACGAGACCGGCGACGAGCCGCTACAGCACGCCACCGCTACCGCCGCCGCCGCCGCCGCCTCCTCCGCCGGCGACGACGGCCAGCGCCAGATGAAACGCAAGCACGAGAATCGCGCCAAGAAGTCCCTGCGAACGATCACGCTGATACTCGGGGCGTTCGTGATATGCTGGACGCCGTGGCACGTTCTATCCTCATCATCGGCTTCTGTCCGGAATCCGACTGCGTTCCTCCCATCCTGTACGACATTTCCTACTGGTTGTGTTATATCAACAGTCCTCTGAACCCGTTCTGTTACGCGTTTGCGAATCAACAGTTCAAAAAGACCTTCGTTAGAATTCTTAGACTCGATTGGCACAAGACGTAGAGCGAAAAATATTGAAACTCCCGAATGAGAATCAGAGGCGTAGCGATGGGGGGGGAAGGGTATATCGGTGTATGTATACCTCCACCCGTTTTCAAAAAATTAGGCTGCCTTAAAGTTTTTAATGTGTTTTTAATGTGTTTTTAAGATGTTCAACGTTTTTAAGATTTATACCCCCGCCCCCCAATTACATTATACCCCCCAAATCAAATTCCAGGCTACGCCCCTGATAAGAATATAGTTACTTGCCTGATGTTAGGGCCGAATTGATCGGATCATTATGCGTAGACGGTAGAACTACTGTAACATTCCGACTTGTCAGTGGAGCAAAACAATGTCAACATCTACATGTTACAGAAATGTTTACGTTTTATTATTATTATTATTATTATTATTATTATTATTATTATTATTATTATTATTATTATTATTATTATTATCTCGATTATTATTATTCTATTATTATTTATCTCGACAATTTCTATAGAGCTATAACATAGCTAGGTGCCAAAAGCAAGAGCACTTTACATAAATGGAAATGAATCAGTTTTACTGTAATTTAACAAGCTTTCTATTCGATGCACGTTCAGTTGTTCACCCGAACTCTAACAATGTAATCGTAATTGTTTGTATTCCTCTGCTACACTCAACAACGCATTCGTGTTCGACTGAGAAAAATCTGGGGAGAACCGACACGGTGAAAAGTTGGAACTCTTCTTTGTTACTACTTGGCGGCCTCGGTAGCCTACTATACTCCATTTAAACATCTGAATTTGGTCTGTTTCCATGAAATGGAAAATGTTTTTTAAATCTCCGCCAATTCTGCAGGAACTTGAGCACTTCTGTAACCAGGACGGATACAGAACAAGCACATTACGCCTCTTGGAACGGCCCACAGGTCGGAAGCCGCCAATCGAGTAGCCTAATAGTACGCACAGGGGCGTAGCCAGGAATTTGATTTGGGGGTATAATGTGATGGGGGGTATAAATCTTTAAAAACTTTGAAAATCTTAAAAACACATGAACATTTTAAGGTAGACTGATTTGGGGGGTATATATGCCGATATACCTCCGTCGCTACGCCCCTGGGTACGCAGCTTTCGTCTGCAAAGTTGTTAGTAAATTTTAAGCTCTTATCTGTAAATTAAACCTGTCTTTCGTTAATTCTTGCAGAATCTCAAGTCCTTAGGTCCATGCCTAAAAACTTTTCCCAAAATTATCCCCTTCGTAACTGTAACCAGTAGCGGTTCTAGCCAAATCAAACTAGGGGTTATACCCTAGTCTGTGACCGAGGATCCGAGCCGGAGGGGTCCCTAATTCACGAAAAAAATCAAGAGTTGCGGTCTTCTGCTGTTCTTGTCGCCTGCTCTTTAGTGAGTCCTGTCCTTTCTTTTATGTTAGTCTATCTTCCCACTTTTCCTTGGTCTGCCTCTTTTTCGTGATCCTGGCCTTGTGCCCTGTATTATTTCTTTCTCTAGACAGTCAATATACTAGAACCTGCAAAATCATGAGACAAATTTAAATCATCATCATCATTAACCGTGGGCTCATCGCCCGTTGGTGTATAATGCCATCTCCACAGTTTTCTGCCATTCTTTCCTGTCCGTTGCTCTGTGGCTAAGATCCTGTAAACTGCTTCCACACCATTCTTCAATATCATCACACCATTCCTTGTGTGGTCTCCCTCTCTTATTGGCACCCTCCATTATTCCAAACATTAGAGCTTTGATCTTTCTGTCCTCTTTCATTATATGTGTCCGAAAAGTTGGAGTTTCCTTTGTTTTACTCTTTCCAGCATGGTTTGCTAGTTCTTCATTTGTGATTTTTCGACCCATCCGATTCGTAGTATTTTTCTATAACATTTTCTTTCAAAGGCTAGTATTTTTCTTTCCAGGTCTTTGGTGATGGTCCATGTTTCGCATCCATATAAAAAGCTGCTGAAGATACAGGTTTCGAGTATTTTCTTTTTTGTTTCAGTGCAAATTTAAATGGCGCTTATTAATGGCAGTGCCTTGGATTTTGGAAAAAACTAGATATGGGTGCATAAAGTTACTTACCACTGCTGTTGTTTCCTGCAATGGCATCTGAAGTCTGTGCAGGAGCAGCAGCAGTTTCAGCTTTCTTAGCCTTCGCCATTCTCAAAGTTTGCAAAATTTCAAATATCAGACAGCCTCAAACTAAACCAGGTCAATGCCAGGGGCGTAGCGACGGGGAGATATATCGGTATATATATACCTCCCCCAATCAGTCAACCTTAAAGTTTTTATGTGATTTATATGTGGTTATATGTAGTTTATATGATTTATGTGGTTTATAGTTAAGATTTATACCCCCACAAATATTTATACCCTCCCAACTCAAATTCCTGACTACGCCCTTGGTCAATGCTGATTACCTCCTCTGACAATTGCACAGTGAATCAGCAGTAACATATATTCGCCAATATAATAAAAACGGTGGCGATATATAAATTCTTCAATACATTAGAATACCAATTGCTTCTCAAGCCACCATTTATCTAAGCAATGATGATGTACGGTACGCGTCTGTTATAATCAATTTTGCAAAGAAAATGAGAATAATTTAGATTTCTAAAAATGGCAACAGATATTGCGACAAAAAGAAATGATCTTTTTTACAGAAATGCGTGAAAAATCGAGCGAATTTCACGATCAAGATGGACAACTCTTTGACTTCGACATGCAATTGATGATGCCTTTCACAAATCGGGACGTTATACTAGGTGCTGTAGGGGTGTTAGGCTTCGCGCGCTCTGACCCGTTGCTGGACTTCCAAACAATCTTCGAATCTGCCCCTCTTTTCTACAATTGACCAATCGCATTGAAGCGCGCCAAAGAGAAACGACGGTTGCATCGTATCTATCATCCCTTCGAAACGAATGTCACCCTCTCACTAGCAAAATTTGACTTAGACTAACTGACCCGATGATGACGTATGCGACGTCATCGTCTAGTCTTAATCGATAATTAATAGATAATAACAGAGCCCTGCATGGGCTTAGGCAGGCAGTGGTCTTAGAAACAGTAGTCTACGAATGTAAGTTTGATTTGGAATTGGCAGGAATTGACTTCTGGGAAGTCTTATTGTCTTAATTTATTGTTTGGTCGTGTCCATAGACTCATAGGCTGCGGAGGGAAACTGAGATAGAGTTACAAAGTTCTGGTACCGTGGTATTGTGCATGAAAAGGCGGGATTATCCACCATAGACTGTCACCCGTTTGTCCGGCCGGATACCATGGATTTGACCTGGATCTTTAGTGATTTGGATTTGGTGTGCCATCGGTTGATGCTCCTGTGCATTATGAAAGTGGCGCTATAGAAGTTTAAGATTAGATTAGATAGATTAGATTGCAGATTTTGGAGCCGTCCATTAATTATACGACTTATGCCAACAATTTTTGACCCCTCCTCTCTTGTCAACAACTGTCAAACTTTCAGTGACCCCACTATAATTATGTCATTAACTTTTGACCCCCTCTAAGATCAGTGACAGCCCGACGGGTCCCCTAAAAGTTTAGAAGGTTATTATTTTTTGCAGTGATGAGCCCTTTTCCCCGTTTTGCTCATCAAGTGTTTTGCTCATCGTAACGTGGGGTCAAACTTTGGTGCCCTGATTACCTAAGCTAGGTTAGGTTTTACCTGTATTTCTGACTTGTCAGGTAAAAAAGGAGGCGATGACGTTTTTTTTCCGTTGTAATAAATGACCTTTTTTTTTTTTTTTTTATTCCATGACAAAATTTGCTTTTTGTGCTGATTATTTATTAAAACCTGTATTTTTGCTTGTCGGGTTTTTTCCGTTGTAGGCCTAATAAACGTAAATTTGCTTTTTTGATTATTTGTAAAAAATGAAATTGTTGACGTAAACTTCTATTGACCCTCTTTCCACTGTCGACAACCGGCAAACCTTTCAAACCTCTACAACCCTATTTTCCTGATGTAATTAATGGACAGCCCCTAGGCCTACAGCGAGTCAGCGACGACTGATTCAGCGGACGTGAGACAATGATCGTGTGTGTCAAAGAGGCTGCACAGGGCGTTCGCATGACTTGACTTTTGGGGGCCCCTGCAAGGCTGCAACTTTTCGATGTGGTGGCCCTATTGTCCCTAGGCCTATATTCAACGTCTATTTTGTCTCCACTGTCAATAATATTATTTTTATTTTAAACAGTTAAACTTAAAAGCAGTAAATCATAAATGAGTGTCATTCGCGAAGACGATCAACGCAGGGTTTAATCTAGGCCGTTTTCGGGGGAAAATTGTCCTTTCCCCTGGAAATTTCAAATTCCTCTCCCCGGAAATTTTGGCATAATACATCAACTAACAGCAGCCTCCCTAGGTATAGCAGAATTCCCCCGGCTTTGCCAGTTTTCCCCCGGAGTCCAGGAGTCTAGATTAAACACTGGATCAACGGCCTGAGAGACTGATTCACTAGGACGTCCTCAGCCATAATGAATTTTCCATGAATTTGTTCATAACGATTTTGAAAGTGACTTTTAAACTAGCTGATAGGCCTGGTGTTCTGTATTTTGACATGTTTCAACTGCGATTAGCAGAGACGTCATTTCACTGTTTTCCAGGGGAAAAGATTTTAAAAGACACTTTCGAACTTACAAGTTTGCGAAAAAGTTGACGACCTTTTTTGCTTGTCACTACTCACTACTTGTCAGTCTTTTCAGTTTGTTCCTTTCACCTCTTTAGTCGATTTCCATTAAAAAACAAAAATACACAAGCGTTCGCGGACAATTTTTTCCCCTAAAAATCAGGGGTAACGGCCCTCAGCCCCATGACGTCCCTGGCGATTAGGATTTGGGGCGCCACCCGTTTCAAATGGCGCTATATAAGTTTATTACCGGGTCGGTATCATTAAAATATAATCTCTTCATTTCCTAGACGGTGGCATTGCATCGGCGGCGGCGACTGTGTTGAGTATTGTTATCGTTGTCGATGATGTTGTTATTGTCGTTGTTTAGTCGTTGAACGCTGTCGAAATGACTTCGTTTCAGAACAGAATCGACGAAATGGAAAGACAGATGAAGAAACAGAATAAAGAGGGAAGCGTTAAGCCACGGCCGCCACACACTTTGGATCCGCAACAGAGCAAGTCCAACCTCCGTCTGCGCCCTACGAGCCATTTAAATGGATTTTAATCGGTTTCTTGTTTGACGTAGTGCTTTATTTTAGCCATCGGACTTGCTGGATTGGCTCACGCTATCTGCCTAAAGACTTATTAATAATTGTTTTAAAAATATTTGGATATGGTATTTCTTTTACATTTATTTCAAGCTGATTTATATAGTGCAGAAGGGCGGGTTGTCACTGAACACTCCACCGGCCCAATCGGACCCACTAACCCAATTAGACCCACCAAACCCAACTGGCGTCGATTGTAAGAATCGGTGCTGTTTATATTATGCTAAAATTCGGCTAATGCCAAAATATTCAATTAGCTGGCTAACAGTGGCGGCTGAGGGGTCTAGCCGTTGGAGTGTCCACTGACACTGAAGTGGTCGTTTTAGTGAAAGTTAGCAGGTGCAGTTTGTCAAAAAGCTGTTATTTTATGTCTTGTGTAGGTAACTTTACTAGTATGGCTTCTGGTTCACCAGGAATGGGCAGTCCGGTTGTCTCTTCTTCGCCCCAAAGTTATACGTCTCTTGCAATGAGGTCAATTGATTTGCCTCTAAATGTAGTTAATACTGCTTCATCAAATGATCCCAGGACTCAGTCATTTAACTTTAGTTTAGCTACAGACATGCCTAGAGCTTCCGTTGGTGCATGTTCTGGTTCTCGTTGCTCGAAAAATTCAGCTTCAAGTCCCGGTGATATTGTCTTCTCATCTTGCCTCACTCAGTCAGCCTCAGTTTACTCCGGTGCGGGTACACATCGAAGCCTGGATTTACCCGTTCGTCCCATTCCACCGGGGAAACTTTCTGGTGGTCTGTCTGATCGAAAGCTCAAGTTTAATCTGCATTTGGATCCTGCTTCTCAAATTCAGCATTCTTCAAACAGGTATGTGAGCTTGAATGACGCGTTTCTAGAAATTTGTAAATGTGTACCGTATTTCTATTATGAATCATTGGTTACCCTTATCTGAAATTTGGTTTTCTCACGTGCTGTGATTGAATACACTTAACAGTATTTGATTTCTATGTTGCTAGAATGCACAATCTTATAAATGTTTTGCAATTTGAAGTTTTGATAGAAATTTATGCCGTTTTTTGCAGATCACGACTTTTAGCTCTGCATTGCAGTATTAGGATTTTGGAATTTGAACTAATTTTATTGTGTTTTTAGTGATGAGATAGAACGGCGATATGCCGAGATCATGAAACAAGCAGGAGTGCTTACGTTAAATGGAATGGTTTGTATTTTTATATTTTTCCATGTTTGTTATAATATTTTGCAAATGTGCTTCAGGTCTAAAGACTATGCAAATTCCTTGGACTGTGCTCTAGTGTACACAGTTCAGTCATCATTTAATTCCTAGTATGCTGTTACTAGATAGTGAGGCACAGGGCTTTTTTCAGTGGGAATGCACGGGAACGGCGTTCCCACACCTTTTTTGCCAGATTGTATATATAATTATGGATGCGTAATAATGCGTTTTGGAATGTACAGGTACGGCGTTCCCACACCTGTTTTTATTGAAGAGGAAAAAAGGATGAGTTCCCAAACCCTTTTTCCTAGGATAAAAGCCCTGTTGAGGCATAAATGTTTCTTCAAGTAGATTGCCAAGCACCTCCTTGTTTGCCAAAGTTCATTATACTGGTCTTTCTCCAGAAAACAGGACAACAGTATTCTGAGTAATAAATAAGACTGATTCTTAGATTTACAATCCCTCTACCTCTTTCAAATTTTAATTGTTCTCTACCTCTTTCAAATTTTAATTGTTCATAAGATATGCTGCCATCATTTTGCATGGTGCTCTGTTTAATATGTAGAAGGTTCCATGCGACATATCAGAATTAGAGCGGATTGGAGAGTTAGGACAGGGAACTTGTGGTCATGTTGTAAAAATGTTGCATCAGAAGACAGGACAGGTCATGGCTGTTAAGGTAAAATCACACCTGTTAGCTTTTTATATGCTGTCTTTCCAAAGTACCTTCATCTGTTTTGTTTAAAATTTTTTAAATAAAGTAAAATGTCAAACATTTTAACAACACAAAATGTGTCACTTTTTTTTATAAGACTTGTGAAAATTTACCCTCCCTGTTGAAAGTAATATAGCAATTTTTCTTCCAAAGAGACACTATATAAGTGCTTTCTTAGGTTGCATTGCATTATACATATTTATAAATGAGATACTTTGTTATGTACAGATTTTTATTTTTCTTTGGTCGTCATTTTGTAAATTTTTTCCAGCAAATGCGAAAATCCGGTAACTCCGAAGACAATAGGCGAATCATAATGGACCTTGATGTTGTCATGAAATCACACAGCTGTCCCTACATTGTTCAATGCATTGGCACGTTCATCACTGGTGTAGGTTGCTGTTATATGCTCTTTGAACAGGCACAAAATTGTTATAAATGTGAAATGCTAATGCTTAACACTGTGTGGCATTTATTGGCAATTGAGATTTCAATGCTGTGTGTGTGTGTGTGTGTGTGTGTTTTGTGTACAGAGCAATTTTATATATAATAATAATATATAATATTATTATTATTATTATTATTATTATTATTATTATTACCAGACAATTTCTTCAGCACAATAGACAAGACTAAGGTCCAAGACAAGAGCGCTTAACAAGTGCAGTCATATATATATATATATATATATATATATATATATATATATATATATATATATATATATATATATATATATATATATATATATATAGACTATGACACTACTGTCAGCTGGCTTTTTTAATTTGATTTTTATAGTTATTGTTTGCCTTGAATAACAATTTGCAATCATTTGATGTCAATTGGTTGTTAATGTCGTGGACAGACAGATGTATGGATTTGTATGGAGCTTATGGCAACGTGTCTGGACAAACTGTCAAAATCTCTTGCTGATCCAATCCCAGAGAAAATTTTAGGAAAAGTTACCGTTGCAGTGAGTGATATTTAACTTACAGTTAATCTGGAATGTTTGTGTGTGACTGTCTGTTTGTCTCTCATTTTGTATCCATGTCTGTGAATTGTCTTTTCTTTTCTTTTGCAGCTTGTGTTTACCGGTAATTATTTTTGCTTTGTGCGATTGGCCACATTTAACCTGCAATTATGCACGTAACATTTTAATATTACATTAAAATGCAGTGATCGTGTTAGTGTTTTTTAGAAATTTAGAGAAAACAGATCAGACTTAGTTGTTCTATATTTCTGCAAGTCTAATAGATCCGGTGTTCTGTTGTGAAGATGAATTTTGTAATAGTTTTTAATATGTAGATGATGATGATGATGATGATGATGATGATGATGATGATGATGATGATGATGATGATGATGATGATGATGATGATGATGATGATGATGATGATGATGATGATGATGATGATGATGATGATGATGATGATTTATGATGATTGTCTTTGATCTGTAGACTGTCAATGCTTTGAACTATCTCAAAGAAAGTCACGGAGTGATTCACAGAGGTTAGCAGTTTACCTTTATTGTAATTATTGGCATTCTATGTGCCAAGACATTTCTCACCATGTCACTTGATGTAACGTGGCTGGGCATTTGTATTGAATGAGCGCTTAAAAGTGTTCCCGCTACGATTACCACGAATGTGGGATGTGGATAGATTTTTAAAAATGTTTCAAGAAGAGTGTCTCTGAGATTTGGTTGAAAGTGCATTTAATTGGATCAGATCAACTGAAGCAAAAAGTCTCATTGTTAAAATATTGAGGTTTGTGTTTGTGCAACATGAAATAGGCCCTGGGTGGTGGCACAGAGACAATAGACAATAGATGAGTTCGACCATAGAGCTGAGTGAATGGAGTAGCTCAATTAAATAAGATGATGACCCCCCAATAAGAGTGCCATTGTCTTCAGGATATGAAAGTGAGAGCATGCTGGGTAAGGGAGCCAGTGCAATGGTCATGTGATGTTGTGTTGTGCAACAAAGTTGAATGCAATTATTAAGTGATGTTTATTAAGTATGTTTTGTGGATGCATTTCCTTGTAATATCTTTGTTTTGTTTTCTTATTTCAGACGTGAAGCCGTCGAATATTTTGCTAGATGAAAGAGGAATGATCAAATTGTGCGATTTTGGTATCAGCGGACATCTCGTTGACTCGAAGGCCAAGACTCGTAGCGCTGGTTGTGCTGCGTACATGGCTGTATGTACATATACACAAAATGTCACTAATTCAGCGATCATACTTGCTTTTCTCAGCATCATAGATAATTTATTGTTGCTATTATTGTTATCATTATTATTAATGCTAGTGTGAGCCAATCAGAGCAAAACTTATGTCTGCTTTTGCTTTTTTATGTTGATTGTGTTTTAAAAAACCATTTGCAGAAGGTTTTCAATGATTGGATCTTAGGTGCACTTTCTCATGCTATGGATCATTGATATAGTGAAATATTTTGTAGAAAGACATGATTTCCAACAGTCTAAGATGCGGTATTTTATGGAATTTACTTGTGGTTTTTAACTGGTTTTTATGTCATGTCCTTTTTAGTGTTAAATACTGGTTTTGGCTGGGACTAGCTCTAGTATGAATTGATTTCAATTCCAAGATTGGGACTGATTCCACATGCCAGGCTGTACGTAGTATCAGGCCAAACTGAAAGAAAAGAGCTTCAAAGTACTGAACTATTAATTTCTATATGTGGCATTTCTGGAGACGTGCTTCCTTTGTGCTATAACGTGTTGCAGTGTACATAAAGAAGTTTTCTGTGGCAGTTCAATAACACACAAATTTCTTGTTTTTAGCCAGAAAGAATTGTTCCTCCTGATCCATCGAAGCCTGATTATGACATCCGTGCCGATGTTTGGAGTCTTGGCTTGTCACTGGTTTGTAACTGTTGTTATTTGAGTCTTTTAAGAAAATTTGCTGGTCTGTTTACATTATTAATTATATTTATTGTCCTGTCTGTAGTGAGTACTTCTGGTTATATATCTTATATCTTGGTTGCTATAAATTTGAAACTTTAGTAAATCGACGCAATATTGATTTGTCCATTTATGTGACGCTACCTGATAGCTTCATCTGCACTGGAGGATTATTGGTGTTGTGTTGCTTAATTATTATTAACTTATTAACAGTTATTGTCATGCAGCTAGAGGGTAGCTTGTTCAAATCTGACCCTAGGCTCTGCGTAGCAACCTTCGGCAAGTGGTTCACCCTTGACTTGCTCTGCACTTACAATAATCTTCACTTTGTGACTGACTTAATGTGCTTTAACAAGTATGTAATAATAATAATAATAATTACATATATCGCAGACTTTCTGTATTCTTGCATCTAGCTGCCTTTTCTGATTTTAGTAAATATATATTTTTCTGGCTATGCAAAAAATAATTTGAAATTTTATGTTGTTCCTTTTTTTACCAGAAAATATTTTGTGCCATTGTTAGGTGGAATTGGCTACCGGTGAATTTCCTTACAAGAACTGTAAGACTGATTTTGAAATGCTCACTAAGGTTTTGGAAGATGAACGGCCTGTACTTCCGTCTGGCAAAAGCTTTTCCATGGACTTTCAGGACTTTGTTAGCCAGTGGTAAGGTTCTTTAAATATGGTTGATTCTGTTAGCAGCCTAAGTAAATATGCAAGAGAATTTGTCGGTATGCTGTTATTCTAATGCATTAGAATTTATAATTGGAACTGTTTTGGAAAAAAATTATTTGTATGAGCATTTCCAGACTGATTTGTGTTGGTAATAAGGCCTATAATTTTGATTATAAATCATATGTATAGGTTTGCAGTAAAGACTGGACTTTATACAAATTAAAATGTTTGTCTTCTCATTTTGTGAGAGAAGATTTAGTCTGGAAACATTTGTTAATCTTTGGCATTAGCCTGAAATACTATGGTATTTAGACTGTATTACTGTCCAGTTCACAGTGATGGACATGAGAATGCTTGAGACATGAATGTCTCCATACATTGCTTTGTTTGATTTAAATGATTTCAAAGACTGTAGGCCCATCATGTCTTTCAGTCATTGTGGTAGACTTAATTGTTGCTCCAACATTTTAAAATTTTATTGACAATTTTTATTTTATTTTTTATAGTTTGACTAAAGACTATCATAAGAGGCCAAAGTACAAGAAACTTCTGGTAAAATCATATTATAGTTTTGAAAGTCGTTTTGCAACTTTGTTAAATTGACTTTTGTTTAAAGTTTAGTGAGATCTATTTTATGTTCCGTTTAAAATATAATTGCCTTGTTTGCATATTTTCTACACCCGAGCTCCATATTTATATGAACTGAGTGGCTCACCAAACTCTTTGTTGACATTTGCCAATATTTAATATTTAATCCTTGCACCACAAAGCTTTTTTCATAATGTCTTCTTCCAAGGGAGTGATTACCACTTCTGGCATCTTCAGTAAATGGTCATAGCTTTTTAACTCGTGTAGTAAAAGGATCACAATATATGTGTGTGTGTGTGTAAATGAGTCTGCTACAAGTCCCTAAACGGGCTTGAATATGTTTCAATCTTTGTACTTAAGCAGAACAAAAATTATTACTAAATTCTAATACAGCATATTTTCAGAAGGCAACTCTCCGATGAGAGATGTCCTTGAAAAAATTTAGGAAAAATTGAGTGATGGAAACCACTCCATAGCGATGCAAGGGTTAAGGGAAAATAAATGGTTTTAGCAGTTTTCTTTTATATTACACAAATTTCTTAGATACTTAATTTAGTTAAGCATTTACTGCATTAAATTTGAACATTGTTTTCAACGGTGTTGTTTCCTAGGAGCATGACTTTGTTCAGCGATATTCTTCTCTAAACGTCGACGTGGCAAACTGGTATCGAACTGTAATGCAAAAGACCGAGGAGCAGAACTGTAGGGGATCAAATTTAGATGCAAGTTAATCGATGGCAAGGCTGTTGTATGCATTTCTATGTTAAGTTCCTGTCATAGTATTACTCAGTCAAATCAAGACTGGTATTACAAATTGTTGATCTTTATGTTTTATCTGCAGACTTTGCAGTTACTGGCTCGTTGGATAAATGCCTTCCATTGATATGTTGCGCTTAGTCTCAATCATTTCAGTTCTCTTCAGAAGTGGACAGGTTGAGAAAGTACATTTGCATATATTGTTGTGTATGAATGAATTGTTTTAGATATTTAAAGTGTACTTGGGATACTTGCATATAATTTAAATTTAGGATGGACTGTCTTGGATAATCACCTATTGAGTGAATGATTTAAAATTGGCTTTTTCGTCATGGATAAAGATAGAACCTTTAAAGAAATTGTGGTGACAGATGTTACATATTATACCAGATTGATGCTGTAACTGTCCTTTTCTCGTTCAGTCAATATTGTATGCACTGAACCTTGGAAATACATTTACCGGTAGTTATTATTTTTGAACGTGGCGTTTTTGCATTTCTTTGCTAATTTCTTGCATAAGTCTTATCACACTTAGATTGATATTTATATTATTCAGATTCAAGTCTTTTGGTTGTGTGTCCTGTATAATTTCTGCCACTCAGTTGTATGAATACGAATATGGTGGTGACCTTGTGTTCATTCCTCGTGAACCAAAAATGTTGACTGTCGTGAACTTTTGGAATTTAAAGTTGGTGGGGGGAAGTTTGTGAATTTTTAAATTTCTGGAAGAATATTGAGCAGATTTAAAATATTCTCTGAATTATTACACTTCTTTCCCCTCAAGCACTAAAGAGACGAAACTTGACGCATTGTCAATCTACCAACAGGTAGATTACTACTATTAGGTTCTGATCTTCACTTTGCAGCTGAAGTTTAAGATTCTGCTAATTAAGGAAGTGTATACAGTTCATGGCAGTTACAAATGTATGCACTTGTGCAAGGCTTTCATTTATTATGCTAATTCATTCATTCATTCATTCCTAGGTATTTATAGTGCGCCTGTGCCAAATAAATAATGTTAGCAGGTACATTACAAAAGTCAATCGTGGTAGGCACAGTTAAAGAGGTAAGTCTTCAGCTGTTTCCGGAAAGCCGTAATTGTCGCCAGGTTCTAATTGTTCTGTTAGGAGTTGATGTCTAAAGAAGGAACATGGGTGCACAACTGTTTAGTTGGTGTCGGTTTTATCAGTAGCATATTTTTATATCCCTATTTATATTGCTTGTTTGAGTGAAGATTTGCCCGTTGAAAAGATAATCGCTAGGGAAGCTGGTGTTCATAGGGTTAATGGCATGTTTAAATTACTGAATTGTTAATGCAGTTATACAGTTGTACATATGAATTGTTGCTGTAATTGTGTTCCAGTTTAGCTGAAAATGTTTGGTGAACGTGGCCATAAGTTTGGTGAAGTGTCATTCTTACTGTTCATTGTGTGGATATTTTGTGTTAACTCTGTTCCAGGTGTGTTAAATAAAAGGAAATGTACTGAATATTTGCGGAGGAAATGTGTTGTTTAAGATTTTGACCTCAATTTTATGTATTGTGGTCCTCTTGAGTGTTTCACATGTGTTATGTACTGTCTTGCACAATTTATACAGATGATGCGTAACATTCTGTTATTGATTACAGAATTTTATTGCAATGCATATTTGTGCTTTATGATTAAGATGACGTTATTGATTAATATGATGTTCTATGAAAGTCTTTGTGGTATTTTTGTCAAAATGTATACCCAACAGTGTCTTTATTAAAATTATGCAATGATGTTTAATGCAATCAGTGTCAAATTCAAATACGTTAAGATCTTTATATGTTTGAATTGGCATAAAATTCTAGCAAATTGTTAAACATGATTGCTGCCAATTTGTGACTTTGAGGTGAACATCTGTGATTATATTACCGTATCTAATATTCTGTTTTTGGAATGATTAGATAATTTGAAGCATGGTTAGGTTGTTTGTCATCAGCTCTGCTTTCTAACTGGCTGAGGTAATATTTTATTAAAGAAATTGCGTGTTTTTTATGACTCTCTTTGAATCCAACTGCTGCAACTAATAAGGTTTCATCTTCACCTGCTGTTTCAAAGCTGGCTGCCTTAGATTTTCTTAAACTAAGCAAACAACAACTTTTATCAAGTGAACTTTTACGTAGAGAGGCAGGCAGTTAGCAGAGTGATAACAACACTGGACACGGTGGACAGCAGAAGGTCGCGGGTTCGATATCCGCAGGAGCCTAAGGTTGACTCAGCCTTACTCTCTAGAGGCACTGGTCCTCACTCGCTAGAGGCGCTGGTAAAATGAGCAGCGTTAAGCTGCGAGGTAAAACGTAGGTCTAGGGAAAGTAATGGCAACCTAACCAGATTAATGGCTTATACCACCTACATCACTAATTGGCAATTGCTTAGACCTCTTCCTTTCTTCTCCTGTTTATACGGTATGGTGATGGGATTGCAGTGCTCTGGGCATCAATCTAAAGTGCTACACATACCATGTCCGTGTCCCCTCTTCAACAGTGGAAAATGAATGCCCGAGATGCGAATATTTGCCAGTCACCAACTCCCAGATTTTAATGGGAGAAGAATGGCTGACCTTTTGCTCAATATGAGTGATCCAAATTAATGTCATGTTTATAGGTTAATAATCCATAAGACATAAGGCATCACAAATGGTATGCCAAAATCAAGAGCCAGTATTCAACATAGTTTTCAGTCAATGGCATGATTATGTTGTCAATCCTGCAATTTTGTAGATGGCCTTAGGGACTGAAGCATTGTTTTAATTCATTCATTCTAGAACAGCATTCATGGTAGAGTTCCCAATTTAATATAGCCTAGCCTAGCCTTCAGTGACCAACCAACTGGAAATTATTAGTAACTGGCTAGCTCTGGAAAAAATGTCCTGAAAGCCTAGAATCATAGATGTTTTGAGGATTTGGGCAACTTGCACTTTCTTGACACATCCACTTTTCCATGCTCATAAATAATGAAAGGAGACAAGTCAAAACAAGCTAGCTGCTAGCACCAAGTTATGATATGTTACTGCTTTGACATACGTCAGTCATTTTGTTGGCCTTTCCATCCAGTACCTCTGGCGATTTCCACAATAATGATACAATTCGTGTGAACTGAAAGATTTATGGTATTAAATGATTTAAAACTGTTTCTCTTCAATCGCTAAGTAGGCGGAGTTGGCCTATTCTGGTATTGATTTCTATTGGCGATTAAGCAATGAGGGCGAAGTTAACCTAGTTTAGAACCAATCGGTGTGCTGTGGGCGGAGATGACGATGTTTGCGAGGCGCATATTAACCGAAGCGCGGATTAGAACGCTGGCAATGTGTACAAACGTTTAGGAAGCTTCATGCTGACAAAGCGCGACAACGATGAAACGCCATCGATTACTTTCGCTTGCTTTGATCTTTTCCACTGTCAATAATTTCGATTTATCATCGTCGGAATCAGGTCAGTTTTTCAAAACGTTTTTCCGATTGCACGATTAATGAGCATCTCTGCGAATTATCGAACTGAGTTTCGAAAGATCAATCAGCTGTTAACTGTTTGTTATCTAGCGATTTAGTGCACTGGAGTGCGGTTATCTCGTTGTATCTGGCCATTCGTTAGTATTCGGGGCACGTCACATATCGTTAATAGCTGTTTATGTATGGAATGGAATTGAGACTTTGTGTGTGTGCTATTACTAGCGTGACACATTTCATCAGCTGTAGCGGTAGCCCATGCAGTTTCATATGAATACCGCTACATGTCTTTTTTACATGTTGAGGACACAAGAATCTTGTTGCATTATAAAAATTTATCTGATCATACCCACCATGTTTGTCCTTATAGTTGGCGTAATTGTTCTCTTTTAAGAATTTTGTAATTTTAACGATTATGTATTGTTGCTTTTCTGACCTAGCCTCCTTTGATTGATGGTCTCGGCTAGACACGTTTTACCAGGGCTTTTTTTACTGAAGTTAACCTTTTACCAGATTGCATATATAATTATGGATATGTAATAATTTCTTTGCAGGTACAGCGTTCCCACACCTGTTTTGTTGACGAGTAAAAAAGGGTGGGTTCCCAAACCTTTTTTCCTAGAAAAAAAGCACTGCGTTTTACTGAGTAATACTTTATTTATATTAATGAATTTCTTTGCTCACACACACGACTACGACCACAGGTCATATAAATTCATGCATTTCTTAAGTTGCAATACCTTATGTTTTTGTCTACGGTAATGATAGTCGATGTTTTGTATGATCAATTTGATGCATAAATTTTAAAAAAGAATTGTAAGAATTTCTGGGGCTTTAGATGTCAGCTCACCTTTAAAACAAGCACGCACATTACCACACGTACATGTACACACACAGGTACACACGCATTGAGTAGGAATTTTATTTGAAATGAAAGGTTTCATGTGTTTATTTATTCTGCTTCTAAGTTACAAACTGACAGAAATGTAGGTGCTTACTGGCAGACACTCAGAGGCATGCGCAAATACCTGATTTACGGTACTGCTGTCTGTACAAATACATCATTACCCGGTAATCCTATTCCAATATTCCTCAGGATCAGCTGACCTACCAGATATTGACCTTCTCCTTAGCTCCTTATTTTGAAAATAATGTACCTGTAATTTCAATCCAAGTTTATTCACATCTTTATTTACAGTTTCCGTCAAAATTACGGTACATATGTTTGTCCTCAGATGTTACCGGTAATACTCTTACATGTATGTTGAATTGCATGCGATCTTTGGCCAGTTACTTACCGGTAATCTGCTCAGTTCAACCAAAGCATCTTAGCCAATTGTCAGCACTTATAGCTTTAACATCTTCCACTGGAAACTGTTTCCAAAGGTTGATGTTAGCTGTCTGTTGTCTATTTCAGTGGCTCTCAACCCTTGGTCCGCAGACCAAAAGTGGTCCACAAGAGGGGGTCTAGTGGTCCACGGAAAATTCTGAAAAACGTTAATAAAAATTAAACATATATTTTGCATGTCAGTGGTGCCAGGACCCAACATTTTTTAGAGCACTCAGCACAATTAAGTAAGTTGACGACCTTTTCTTCTGCTTGTCAGGGCACTGCTGAGGGACGAATATCACACACGATGACCTTTTTTGCTTGTCATGATTTTTCTCAATTTTCAGGTGGTCCGCGAGAAATTTTTGATCTTCAGAAGTGGTCCGCGAGGCAAAAGGGTCTGAGAACCACTGGTCTATTTCTATACGATGTGCTGCAAATGAGCCTTAAGTATTCTCTTTTCACTTCTGTCTACTGGTGAATATACTGGTAATATTTTCAGCTTTCATGTTTGACATCTATGTTTTGCTGTTGTAGATCACACAACTTATTGTGATTATCTGGCATTTTAGCTCGAGATGAAGTCCATATTTCGCAGCATATATAGCACTCTGCCACATTTTATCTATTAAATATTTTAAGAGAATCAACACCGTTAGTTCAGCACCACACTCATCATGGGACAAAGCTCCAAAAACAGAAGCTTTGCACTATTTTCAAATTTACTCCATTCTGCATTATTGTCCTGTACTCTTTCTTATCATTTTCATCGTTCAGGTATGGGCAGTTTGTACAGGAAAATTGTCGCATCTTTGTTAGAGTTCTTTTTCGCCATGTGCCGGGTATAGCTTTTGTTTGTACATTTATTTTGCACATTGTGTCTCGGGCAGTTATTGTAAAATCTTGTGCTGCATACCACACAATGCGTTTGGCTCTCACTCTCTCTTCAGTCAATGTTTATTTTCGCCACTGAACATTTCCTTTGCTTTGTTAGTACAGTAAACCTAAACCTGTGTAAACCTATCATTTCCAATTTGATTGTCCAATTTGTTGTCACTGTTATAGCTATTCCATACTATCTGGTTTCTGTGCCAACATGTTATTTACATGTGGGCATGGTGATACAGTGAAACCCGCTTAATTGCATAGGTGCCGTGCAAGCCTTGCTTATGCGATTAACCCCTTAACCGTGTATTTGACTGTAACTCAATGTAAAATGGAGATATATCCGGGATCCCCAGTTAAGGGGTTAACTGGGCTATGCGAATAGCCGGGACGTCTGATAATTAATTGTACGCACAAAACACTGGTTCGGGTTTTTATATTGTTATGCGATTATGCAGGTTATGCAATTAAGTGGTTGCGATTAAGTGGGATCCACTGTACTGACAAGAACAAGGGTTTTTTCTACTGTCAACTAGTGGCAAATGTCTTTCTGACACCCTTTGGTTTAATGCACCACCTAGAGTTCCCACAGATCATAGCAAAGGTGTTGCAGTGATTGCACCTAGCCAGACCAGTGCCAGCATTATGCTGGAAGGAAGCGCTTAGTTTTTACCTTTGTTTACTTTATGACGGGTCTTATGCATGTAAATGCATTTATTTCTGTTGGGTTTGGGGAGTAAGAGAAACAAATAGACGTCTTCTTATATGGAAACTCTATTGGAAATATTTAATACTTTGTGGGTAACTAGCAGTAATTACCTGACCTGACTCTGAGTTTGCAGTTAGAGAGTCACTCTGTCTGACCTAAGGAAATTGACAACCATCTGAGGTAATTAATGACCGGACCAATTCTGCTACTGCCACCAATTGGTAAACTCAAAATAAAAGTTTACTATTTTATAAATAACTACCAATGTCACTTTAATGATTTATTCAGTGCAATTTAGTTTTCATTGCTACAGAGGACATGGTTAAATTGAGACACCAATATCCGTGTGGTTAGTTTGTTCTGTCAGTTACTAAAGGAGAACGTTAACGAAGTCTGGCTGCTCTGATGGTGTTGAGTTTCCAGTGTGCTTTAAGAAGCTTAAATTATTGATAGATGTTTTTATGATTATTTTCCAGCTACAGAATATCTTGCCTACACATTTGGCCTATGATAAAGCTCCGCTCAGAGTGGAATAATTAAAGTAGGGCTTTTATGAGTCAGCAGATAATTGAGTAAGAACTGCCCCAGATACAATGCTAGTGCAAGTGCTAATGACGAAACAGCGTTAGAAGGCAATGATGTAGCAAAACTAAAGCATTTATTTAACTGAATTTTTCATTGAAACAACTATAGCTATTTCAAGAAAGATTAAGCGCATAAGAATAGGCAGCTACTGCTGTACTGCTTTCCGGGGCGCTGTATAAGTTTACAAGATTTTACTTTACTTACTTTACTTTTTTTACTTGAGTGATATTCTGCCATCTGGTTCAAGTTACGGTATATCCTGGATGGAAGAGGTAGATTCCGTGTTTATATGCTGTAATTTTGCAGATTCAGGCTATTTTAAACAGTGTGTGTGTGTGTGTGTTGTGTGTGTGTGTGTGTGTCATTGGTACCATGGAATGATATAATTATTTCTAATATACCTTGCCTTGTGAGCGTTGGACTGGACTAAGTAGTCGAAACAGGACCCTCTATGCACTGGTACAGAAAGCTGTGTGGAATCCACCCTATACCTCTGACTTTGCCCCAAGGCTAGCAGAGACTGGGTGAAAGGAGTTATTTATGACTCCAGGCTGTACTGTCATATTCGGTCTAAGCTAGGTTTTGATTTCAAGTGGGGCAGTTCCTTTAATTTTGTCTAAAAGCTCCAATCTTTGGAGGAGGGGGCGTTTGGGGAGGGGGCATTGATTCTGGCCACAGGAAGCAGGACCTTTCTTCTTGCTCAAAAGTCTGTCCCTGATGGGAGAGCTCTTTGTCTTGAATCAGCCGCATGCTCTGGAAACTCAATATACTGGAATGTCTGCCTGCTGTTTGAGAATTCAATCTCCTGTGCAGGCTGTGATCTTTGCCTGTAGAGGCAGAATACAGACAGATTGAAGATGTCACTGAAGTTTAGGGAACATGGTTTTGGAGAGAAAGTTCTTTGTCCGTTGTCAGGCAATTCTATTGATTGTGTGCTGTTGCTATTGTCTGTTGCCTGACCGTGCTTTGCTATGTTAGCGCTGATATAAGCAGTGAAGCTGATATGTATTGTAACCAAGACTGTTTAATACTAAGAGGCTGGTCAACTTCGATGTACTGCTGCCTCATTATCTCAAACCCCGCCCATTATGACGTCAGTGGTTGATTCAGAACAGCCAGCCAGCCTGTTGCAATGTTAAAGGAATACAGCCAGTCGTTGTAATATTAAAGGAATACATATATTTGCTGATAAAAGTTAGTAATAGTATATTGACAGTACTTAGACAGTCAGGCTAAGTGTATATGATAAAATGCCACAAAATTGTGCCGTTGCAAATTGTAAGAACACGTGGAAGACAGACGATCAGACGATCACAGCATCGTTTCATTGCATCGATTTCAGAAAGATGCCACACTGTGTAAAACGTAGATTAAACGGTGCTATCAGTCATTTCTTTACTACAGCAACTAAATATATTTGTCTGCTTTAATACCATCTAACTGTTACTTGCATACAGTGGCATAAACCTGGCGTCAACATTGGGAGTGGGGGAAGAATAACTTTGAAAGTTGACCCCCAGAAATATAAAAAAACCCTCCATTATGGGGGATATTGCATATCATGGTGAGGACTTTAGATCGCCCATGAAATACGTTAAGATGTTAGGGGGTCGTCGATAAAGTCAGACCGCCTTTCGTCTCTGGAAAAAGTCTTGACAAGCAAAAAAAGTCATCCTGATATTTTTCTATTTTCCCCTCCAAATACCCTGCTGACAAGCAAAAAAGGTCATCCGAAATGAGTGAATGCGGATTTTGCGTCATTCTGGCATCAACATCATGGGGAGGATAGAATTTTTTACAATATAGCGCATTAGCGCAAAGCATTGGGAGGATAATTGATACTCTGTCGCCCGCCAACTAATTATTGGGGGACCGTCCCCCCGTGTTTTACGCCCCTGCTTACATATTTCAAATTAATTACTTTATTCAAGGCAGTGTTTATTCTAGGCCTTCTCTGGGAGAATTCCCCCCAAAGTTTTAAAATTCCCCCAATTTTTTAAGATGTTGCATGGGGAAGAAATTTTCCCCAAAAGTGCTTCGACGGGGGGCTTTTATTGTTTTGGAGGGGAAAAATGTAAGGATGACAATACTTTGCTTGGCAGGGCATTTGAAATATTAGGGAGGATAGAAGGATGACCTTTTTTGCTTGCCAGCCCATTTGAAAAGGAAGATAACCTTTTTGCTTGTCAAGGTTTTTGGAGACTTAGACCTTGTCCCCCCAAACATTTCAAAACCCCCCAATGTCAAGGTGGCTAGAATAAACACTGATTCAATAAAAAAACATTCCTAGATATGGCCTACATTTGAACATTCTCTTGCTTTTGCTTGGTTGTTGTAATGCTTATAGTTGATGTTTTCCAATCTAAACTTTTACCAAATCAACTATACCACATTCATACAGGAAGATGGTTGGTATTTCGAAACGTTTGTGAAGCTTAAGAAATAAAATTGTTATAAAAAGAAAAGGTACATTTACATTCTTAGATACTATTTCTCAGTAGCAACAGTCGCTCCAATCAACCAGTGACGTCATATAGCCACGCCTACTTGACCTGTATGCAAAAGAAGGGTTCTTGGCCTGCCTTTGGTATTTAATTGCCTTGTATTGTAACGGTAGCAGTCTGTCAAGAAGGATAATATAATATAATATAATATAACAAGGTTTAAAGTGGTTCAGTAGGGACTGCCCTGTGTGAGAACCACTGTTGCTCCCGTCCAATCTAATATCCTAAACTACTGAGGTTTATTTTGAACTCGTTTACAGTTGTAGCCGTTACTATCCCCTCACCCAGTTCATTCCATCTGTCCACCACTCTTGCACTAAAAAAATGCTGTTTATGTCTCCCAACCCGTTTCTTGAACAGTTTCATGCTGTGTCCTCTGGTTCGATCATACTCCTTCATTGTAAAAATCTTTCCTTTGGCATTTCCACTTTGTTTGTTAGTATTTTGTATGTCTCGATCAAATCCCCTCTCTCTTCTTTTTTTCCAGGGTTGTCAATCCACAGTGATTTAGCCTTTCCTCATAGGTTAGTTTGTGATATCCCTTGATCATCTTTGTTGCTCTGTGTTGCACTCTTTCTAAGGTCTCTATGTCTTTCTTCAGGAATGGACACCATGCTTGAACACAATACTCTAAATGTGGACGTACCAATGTCTTGTAAAGTCTTATTATTACATCCTTCTCTCTGCTCACTATCGTTCTTTTGATCATACCTAGAATTTTGTTGGCCTTATTAGCTGCCTCTGCACATTGCCTAGATGGCTTTAAGCTGTTATGCATGATGACCCCTAGATCTTTCTCCTCGTTTGTCACTTTTAGTCCCTTCCCACATAACTTAAATTCATGATCTGTTCCCTTCTTCCCAATGTGCATCACCGAGCATTTATCTGTATTAAAAAGCATTTGCCAATCTGCCGACCACTGGGATAGTCTATTAAGGTCTTGTTGTAAAATTTTTGCTTCTGCTTCACTATCACTCTGTCCACACAGTTTTGTGTCATCAGCTTAATTTTGAAATTTTTGACATTATATCATCATCGATGTCGTTGATGTATATTAAAAACAATAGAGGTCCCAACACTGAACCTTGTGGCACCCCACTTATGACCTCAGCCCAATCTGAATACTTGCCTCTTATACCTACCTTCTGTCTTCTGCTCTGAAGCCAGTTTTTATCCATCCAAGAACTTTACCTCTAATTCCACTGGCCTGAAGCTTGACTGCCAGTCTTGAATGAGGTACTTTATCGAATGCTTTTGCAAAGTCCAGGTATACTACATCAACTGCCTTTCCCTCATCTAGCTTGTCGTGGATCTCCTCCAAAAAGTCCAGTATGTTTGTTAAGCAAGATCTTCCCTTAATAAACCCATGCTGGCTATCCTTTAAAATCTTGTGTCTCATAAGATGGTCCAGTATATTTGCTTTCATTATTTTCTCCAGAACTTTACACACTATACAGGTCAGACTCACAGGCCTATAATTTCCTGGCTCCCACGGTTACCCTTTTTGAATATAGGAGTGACTACTGCATCCCTCCAGTCCCTAGGGACTATTCCCGATTTAAGTGACATATTGAATATTGTGGCTATTACCTCACTAACCTCATGTCTTACCTCATACAGAAATTTTGGGTGTATATTGTCTATTCAGGGCTTTTGTCAGTTTTCATTTGACTCAGAATTTCCAGGACACACTCTTTACTGCAATTTATGTCTGATAATGCTTCCTCCTCTTTTCCACAAAATAAATTAATGGGCTTTGGTATGTTGGTTGTGTTTTCCTTTGTGAACACTGATCCAAAGTAATCGTTCAGAGTTGTTGCTGTTTCCATGTCATCCGTCACTGTTTCTCCAGAATCAGCTACTAATGGTCCCACTTTGTCTTTTCGCTTCATCTTACTTCTTGCATATCCATAAAAACTCTTACTGTTCCGTTTGATGTCTTTTGCTAATTTGTTTTCATACTCTGCAATAGCCGCTTTGTTTGTAGCTGTTGATTTGTTCCTCTTTTGCACATAACTGGACTGTAACTGTTTTAATCTCGCCTGTTCCAAACCTTCATTGCTTTGCATTTTTAGTCGGTGCTTTCTCAATTTCTTCCACGCTTTGTTTTTGGCCCTTCTCTTCTTCTGTACCTCTCTCGTAACCCATGGAAGTTTTTTGTTAAGTGTCCGCTGTTTTGGTATTGTTGAATCCATAACCCTTGACATGCAATTTTTAAATATTTCCCAGCTTTCTTCTGCATTTTTATCCTTTATCATGCTTCCTATGTCCAAATCTTCGATCATCTTCCTAGCCAGATCATATTTTCCCCGGAAATAGTTTTTGTTTTTTTGGTTGCGTGTGCTCTCGATATCTTCTGCTAAAATTACATCAAATGTCACTGTCTGGTGGTCACTTGTGCCTAAGTTTTGTCCAACCATCATATTCTTCACTAACTGATCATCTGAAGTAATTATTAAGTCCAGTGTGTTATCTCCTCTCGTTGGTTCAGTGACATGTTGTGTAAGGAAATTGTCATCCATGCACTTAAGAAATCTCTTGTCCTGGTTCCTGTCTGCCTCCATGCTTTCCCAGTTAATATGATAGTTGAAGTCACCCATTATTAGTACATTTTCCTTGGCTACTATATTTAAAATCCTAAACAATCCAATATCTATTTCCTCCTTTGCATCTGGGACCCGATAGCATACGCCTAATAGTATTTTTTCTTTTTTGCATCTGATTTCACACCAAATATTTTCTCTAAAATTGTCATCTTGAATATCTCTTCTTTCCAATGCATTCAGTTCCTCTTTGACATACAGTATTACTCCCCCAGCTCCATGACCTCTGACATTTAGGTTTTCCCTGTCCTTTCTAAACATTACATACCCATTCAAACCTAGCTCTCCATCGTCTATTTCCTGTCTGGCCCAGGTCTCTGTAATACCTATAATATCTGGTTTGATTGAACTGATGCACATTTCCAACTCAGCTTTTTTACTTGCACTTATAATACTTCTAGCATTTGTATAAAAACACTTAAGTTTCTTCCCTATCAAAGCCCTACTTTTCTTCCTGGTGTCGGTGCTATTTATTGTTATATTTTCAAGACAGTTAGAGATACCCCTAATCTTCAATCGCCCCTCCCCAGTAGAATGTTTGCTACTACAGCTACGTCTATTATAGCTATAAGATAGTATAATAAATGCCCCACAAAGCAGCACAACCACAGAACAGGACAGAAAGGGGTTGATGACTTCCAAGAGAGCTAAAGAAATTGATGAGATGGTACATTTTCAGAGGTGTCAGTACTGTGCTGCTTTTGTGGGTGTGTAATGTAGGCCTAGTTGTAATTGGTAAATCATACAGACTGAGCAGTAATGGGGTTTGCAACAAGGCCTGGAGCAGAAACTGCCAATTGGTGTCCTAATATACTGCATAGCGTACTGGCCATATGTCCGGAGTGGTAGTTGAGTGTCAGACCAGCGGAGGGGTAGGGAAGGGGAGAATTTTTAACTGTTTAATTATGCTAAATAAGTTAAAGTGACAGCATGGGGGGAGCAGTGACTAGGAATTCCCCTTTCCCTCCTGCAAATACCATGCTACATACCGGTATATCTGTTCTTTGTTATTTGTAGACACCACAGCTTAATACATGCCTTATTGCTGAGACAGTTTCTTAGCTGGATCTGTTTAAAGCTTTCTATTATAGTAATTTTGTTAGTTTCTAGTGCGTTTTAACGAGTTGCGGTAACTTTTGGTTAATGTTTGAAAGACAAACTTGTAGCAGCCTGTGTGGACATTGCTGGAATAGCTTATTTGAAAGGATATTAATAGATATGCTTGAGGGCTGCAGAGAAATCCTTTTATAATGTGTTGTGTTGCTAGAACTTTGAATTACCGGTAGTGTCTGTCCTATTGCTGAACCGGCATATAATTATTATAGGTTTGACCCAATAATAGTAGTAGTACAGTGAAACCCGCTTAGTTGCATATGTGCCGTGCAAGCCTTGCTTATGCGATTGACTGGGCTATGTGAATAACCGATAATGAATTGTACGCACAAAACACTGATTCGGATTTTTATGTTGTTATGCGACTATGCGGGTTATGCAATTAAGCGGTATGTGATTAAGTGGGATCCACTGTAGTAGTAGTAGTAGTAGTAGTAGTAGTAGTAGTAGTAGTAGTAGTAGTAATAATAATAATAATAATAATAATAATAATAATAATAATAATAATAATGAAGGCTGGACTTCTGCAGAATGAGAACATTGAGAAACAGCAGTAATAAATAAAATCTTATAATTGGAAAGGAAATTAGAATTAGTCAAGGAAACTGTCATCTGATACTGTGTGAATATTTTTATCTTGTTTTCTGGCCCATAAGTTAATTTATTAATTACGTCAAGATAACCTTCCCTGTGTGGCAACATCTCTTGTTTTCTGGCCCATAAATTAATTTATTAATTACGTAAAGATAACCTTCCCTGTGTGGCAACATCTCCATCAGATGCCTCTGCTATATATCTGGACACTGGTTTTCTGTTGAGTTGAGTTGTGTGTGTGTGTGTGTGTGTGTTTTGCGCGTGTCTCATTTATAAGATGAGTTGAATGATTACCGTGAATTTTTGTAGAATTTGTAGAAATGTACCTCTAACTTGCACTTAATTCAGAAAATTAATGTTAAAGTTCAGACTTGGCTTTTAGCTTGCTTATAGGGTCAGACACAATCTACCTGGTATTTTGATTGCCGAGTCATTATTGGCAAAGGTCTTCACGATATGTGCCTTTTCTGCATCCTGTTATGTGCTCAAAATTATCTGATGTACTGATTTAGATTACCAGTAAATATATTGCTATTAATAAGCCATAGTCATGAAATGCCGGCAGTCATGAAATAATTTCTCTTAACATTAATGTTGCAGTATCTAATTTTTTTTCAATTGGAACAAAATGCAGAATTGTCAACAGCCATACTGCTTGTGCCTAGTCTGCCTACTCAGCATTAGCGTCGCCACGGAGGGGGGGCAAATGGGGGCAACTGCCCCCCCCCAACCTGACCCCAGACCATCATCTATCAGATTCGTGCAAATCCGGTGAGAAAGTTTTTTGTGGGGGGGGGGGTAAGGAATCTGACATGCCAGCCCCCTTTTGTCCCCTCAACACAAAATTCCTGGCGACGCCACTGCTACTCGGCCTACTGTACCACGTGATGCAGTGAGCTCTGTAAATTGAAACGTACAGAACTACCTAGTTACTGGGTTTGAGAAAATGCTTTCATATTCTTCAGCAGTGGTAGAGGACTTGTACTTATTTCAAGCCAGTAGAGCAGGTGTAATGTCGGCTGGAGTTCTTTCATGCAGGGTTAATTCCAGGTTAAGCCAGTAGCTGATAGGGAAAGATGCATTGTAGGGGCAAGTGGATCTGATATGGAAATTCCTGCGATGACAGGAATCTTAAGCAGTGACTAGAATTACAGAAGTTACCACTTTAGTCAATTCTACCGTTTCCTCTTAGTAAGCACTGATTGAAATCGTTGTAATGGACCGTTTTCCGGTTGGGTCTGTGACATTGTATGTCCTATTCTGGCCCTTGGTCTTCTTTCTGTTGTCCTTGAAATGTCCTTATTGGCCCTTATTTAAAATGCTATGATGATGTGGACAATGATGACAAACCAATAGTACCAGTTTTAATGCTTTATGTCACAGCTTACCCGGTACATTCAGAGTGCAAGATGTTAGACCAGCACTCTGCATTTCCTGGTCCATGAGTCATTCATACAAGATTCATAATCATAAGATTTTTTTAATACAGATGTTACTGTTGTTTTTGACGCATTTCACATGCATTCCTGCATACCGCTTAAGGTACACATTTACAAGCTACAACCAATTACAGTCATTAATGACAGTCCCTACATCAGCTTCCTATGAAACACCGAATTACCGGTAATTATAAAATCCGTCTTTTAGTATATAAAACCATGTTATATAACGAACCCAATTGTCTTAAGATTCGACTTATCCCTCAACCTACTAGTCACTCCACAAGGTATTCAGCAGGACTTTCATAAATTTTGCTTTCTCCTACAGTCTTTGGCACTAGTTGTTTCTCAGTGTGTGTGGCCCTAGGCTCTGGAATTCATTACCAATATCACTACCTATAACTAACAGTTTATCATCTTTCAGATCTGGTCTTAAAACATACCTGTTTGACTTGGCTTATCCCCTTAGATTGCTCCTCCCTCCCCCCCCCCGCTGTTCTGACTGATCTTTCCGGATTGACCTGGCTCTAATTCAATTTGGATTGGTGTGCAATCGGCTGATGCCCTGTGCTTTATGATAGTGGCGCCATAGAAGTCAATTGATTGATTAATATTAATCTTCTTTCCTTTTGCATCTCTGACTGGTCAGATTGTGGTGTACAAAATGCATATGTGCTTAATTGCCTTGAATGCTATGAATTTATATTTATTCCGTAATAAATGCCTTGTACTGTCTGGAATTTGGCATTTGGCCTTTGAAAAGAAATTGCTGCAAATTTTGCCATCTTGTGGGAAAGATTATTGTGGACTTCTGGGCTACACTCTGAAGATATGTGCCAAATTAAAATATTGTATTTTTGCTAGTGACTGTCCTGGATCCAGCACCAAGTATATCACCAGGTCTTAGAAAAATTGTGGAAAAAAACTGAGGAGGGCAACCACCCCTAGCGGCATTGGGGTTATTTTCTAGCCTTCAAGAAATTTACTTAATACTTTATCAATTATTTAGAGTAGTGATTATTGGTGGCACTTCTGAGAATGATGGTACATTTAAGGGAGAGAAATAGGTTTGTTGAAGGCATTTATTTTAGGTAAAAGAATGCTTCTCTTTGTTCAAGAGTTGATTGGTTTGGCCTTTTTTTCTAAAGTGCTGCTAATTTGATGGTGACATGAATATTTCAGACCCTCTCTTAGGTTTTAATTGCTTACCTCCTTAAATTGCAGTGGTTTTCAGCGTGTTTCCTAATAATTATTTAAAAGTTGCATCTGTTCAAATAAATGTGGTTCTTCAGGCCAAGTTCCCTCCCTTTTACTTCACTCCTTTCCTATCCAAAAGCTTTTGGTTCTGTGGGCCTTGTTCTTATAACCTGGGCATCAGATTTCACCTTTGTAGGGGATTTGGGAGGGGTGGTGGTTTGTTGTTTCTGTTCCGGCTGTTGGAAGTTGAGTCATGTTATCAGCTGGTCCAAAGTCTGCTGGCGGGAACCTAACCAGTTAACCTCCAGTTCCTATGATTTACTTATCATACATCATCTTGCAGTGGTCTGCATGTCTGAAATGGATTTATGCTTTGGTACACCAACTGACATAGACAAATAAAGCATTTTGTAATGTAAACACAGACTGTTATTTGGAAGACATGGAGTTCTGTTATCTCAAAGCCATATTTACCGTATGCTTCACCGGTTTCTGTTTGGAAAGTTGAGCAGCTTGCATCTGCCAAATGAAAACTCCTCAACAGAGGTGCAACTGAATACGGTCGGTCGGGCGCTTAGCTGAGAAGATCTGCCCATTCATTTTAATTTTAAGTGACATAGATTAGGTAGACATTGACTAAATCAATTAATTTTTGGAAATCCTGCCTCCTTTTAACCAGTTTCTTGTTGATTTTTCTAACCTACAATACCTTTGATCATCTAATATGGATATGCCTGTAACAAATTTTTAACTGCTGGCAGACTGCAACAGACCAACACCAGCTGAATGACTGCAATCAGCCAATTCTGTCCTGAAGGTTGAGTTAAGATATCAAATGACCTGTTTTTACACTCTATGCATATTAGACCTTGTTCCATGTTCTGTTTGTCGCTGCTATCTTTGCTTCAATTCTTGCAAACTCTTGCAAATATTATTGCTATAATTATATTTTGTATGCTTTTTCTGTTATTGTGATTTTTGTCACTTTCATTTACTAGTTAATTATTATGGTTTTATGTGGAAAATAATATAAGTGATATAGCCTATATTTCTTGTTTGCATCTAATGTGGCCATTTGATAGTTGCAAAGTTGAGGTATTTTATGTATGCCTTGGGATTCAGTCATAAACCGTATAGACCCTAATAATATTTGGGTTTAGAGTGGTTTGTTATTATCTGCCCTGTGTGAGAACCACTGTTCCGTTTGGCCTTTCATTCAAATTAATGGGTTTGCTAATGTATTCTAATTCTTTGCCGTCATGTTCTTTAGCAGTTCATTCTCTCCATTTAGCATCATCAGGCCATCCGAGAGAAATTCCGGGCCCCGGTGCAGGATACAATTTGTTGATGACATTTTTTTCTTTTTTTGCTTGTCAACCTTTTTACGCCGGGTCCCCCTTTTGCTCGCCGGACCCCCTCTACTTTAGTGTTATTATTCATATTAATGTTAATTATACGTATTCATCATGGGCCCGCCCCCCTACCGCCGGGCCCCTGTGCAGTTGCCTGCCCCCCTCTCGGCGGCCCTGAGGCTTGAGCATCATCAGTCAATGGTCGATCTGGGGTGAAGTTCCTAGTCAGAGTCCGTGGTAGTTTTTGTGGTTGAGAGAAACTCCCATGTCAGTTTTTTTTTAATGTCTGATTCCGCTAAGGATGGTATGCGGTAGAAAAGAGCTGTGCTTTAAGTCGGCTGAATAAGACACGCTTTAAACATACATCGTTGAGTTTCGAGAAGGCTTATATCGGCGTAAAATTTCTCTCATTTAATTAAATCAGCCGCAAAGCGCCATATCATTGTCCGGCAATGTCCGGTGGGAAGCGGAGGTTACGGTGTCTTGTGGCGGTCGGTCGGGCGTTCGTCTCCTAGTTTTTCTACCGCCGTTGCGTTTGCGAACGCCACGCCGCGTCTACTGTTGTCGTCTTTCGACTGATCCTCCCTCCCTCCCTCCCGAACGGACGCCTCAATATTAACGTCCGTCTACGCCTGAACGGAACGGTCGTCGTCGTCGTCATTGAATTTGATTCGCGAGATTAGACGGACAACTCGTCCGAACGACGCCGAGGCCGCGTTGCCGGCTTTTGCCGCTAGGTTTGAACGTGGTTGCGGACCTGCGGTCGGCGGGTGACCCTGGGATCCGAGGTTCGTCTGTCTGTTGAAAGCGCCGGGTGTTTGGACCGCCAAGTGGGTTATCTAGATAGACAGACATCCGAGGCTGCATACGGCTCAGTGAGGGTGCGCGATTCGTTTAGGTGGGGGAAGATTCTTTGTAGTAGTCTTGCGGAAATTTCAATTTATTTCTAAACGGGATTCCTACTTTTCTACTACTAAGACAGCGCTAAAGCACTGGATCAGCCCCTGCCAAGAATGGGGCATGCATGATTGGTGTCATCCCTAGAATTCATGGTAGTACAGTTGACTATAACAAGAGGCACTGGGTGTTTGATGATGGGAAAAGGCAGTGTGGAAGAGAGCTGACCATCTGTAGGATCAAGACCAGGGGTGCACAACCATTTTACGATAAGATAATTTTTCTAATTCATAAACTGTTTGGGGGGCCAGTGGCCACACAGTTCAAAGTGAATTTTGCAATATGTATCAATATATGTAATTGTCTTCGGATAATTAAATTTAGAAACACCTTATTGGACATCAGATTTATAAGTAACTGCGTTTCATGCTTGGGACCATCTAAATATTTGACTGTGCATGGACCTAAGGACTTCAATATTCAGGAATCAAATAAACTTCAATGTAACCCACCTTCCAATGTGATGACTGAGAAAATTGCTGTGGAACCCATAATCCATTTTGGCTTGTATATCTTTGTTTCCCTTTTCATACTGCAGGTCGTTTAGTATCTCTCATATTTGATCTTAGGCCATTTTTTTAAATTCTCAAAACTGTTTCATGCCATATTCTTGATATGTGCAAACATTAAGAGCTGAGACTTTTGCAAGAAGTCATAAATGTTTGCTTCATTAGAAAATACCTTAGGCAGTTTTGCCAAATTGCCAGAGTGCAAAATTGAGACAGAATTCAACTGAGATTCTTCTCAACCCTCCAATGTATAGGCTACATTTGAAAAGGGACACCAAAGTGTGAAAAACTTACCACAAAAACGTTTGAAGGCAGAAATGATTTGGGGCCGTACAAATAGGTGAAATAGCCATTCAGACACCTGGAATTCTAGAGATCCTGGAGTGATTGAGGGGGAGGTATATGTGGACCGCAGGTTGACCATCGACTGGTACAGATGTACTACTACAATGGCGCTAAAGAAGTCTACTACTACATGTCTAGACTGAAATCCACGTTAACCAGATACCTTGAGATTCTACAATCCACATGAACGCCTTCACCGTTTGATGGTTTTATGCTTGATTTATTTGAAGCTGAAATCATTTTATAGTGTTTCAAGATTTGTTGACTTGCTGATTTGGAGAAAACAGCATTTTATTGTAACACTATTTACTTGGTGAGATGCTATGAATTACACATTTTCAGACTATGTATCAGTTACAGAGTCTGCAAATTACTGACTTTGTTGACTATCTCTTGACATTACTGTTTTTTTATAGTTTTACTATGATTAAAACTTTAAGACGAATGATGTTAAATGAGACCAAGTAACGTTCATCAGCATCATATGTGTTTAATTATGAATCCAGTAATGGACTTGATAGATCAATCACTCGAAAACTTCTTCAGTGCCACACCAGAGCAGTGATGATGTAGCACCTTTTTCGCTAGATTTCGCCAATCCTTTCCTTAATCTTCTTCAATGATTGTATTTTTTACCTGTGTGTGTGTGGTATCAGTCTATGCGCAGTTGGTTGATATTGTTGTAAGGGGTATTATTTATTAGTCGAATAATTCCTGGATAAGGTTACCTTTTATGAAAATTGTAGGAAGCTCTAATAAAAGCGGAAATGGGTTTCAGAATTCAGAGAAAGAGAGAGGAAAAACACTGAATACAGTTGAACGACTACGTGAAAACGCAGAACGCTGTCTTGAGATCGGAAAAGATGCAGGCAGTTTAGTTAGGCATTAGGGATTGTGTGAAGCAGTAGTACTTATATCACTTATTTTAGCAAGGACTTAAAAATCTTTTCTGTACAGTAAGAAGTGGTCCCTTGTGAAACCAGGGCACGCATGTTGCTTACACAAAATTCACAGGAGTTTTGACTTACAATTTTTTACTTGTGCGGTTGAGAGGAAATTTCCATATGGATTTGGTAGCCACACATAAGCGGCACTTTAAGAACAGTTGAAGAACTTGCTGGCTTTTACTTTTTACAGATTTATAGTGAAATCATTAGCACAAGCAATTCTCAGTTCTTTGATTATAAATTATTATTTATGAATGGATGTAAATATGAGTTGGGTAAATAATAAGTTTCTTTTTCATCATATCATACATTGAACAGTGTACTGTCCAAAAACAAAATTTCATGCCACTTATTACAAAATTGTAGCTTTCGTTATTTCAACTATTGAAAAATTTTTTATATCGATACATCACATTCGTAATTTTTCAGTACTATTTTATTGGACATTTATAAATGACATTTACGCATTAGTATCAGTTAAAATGATAAATTTCACTTGGACAAACTGAATCCCTACATAGTAGCTGTTACTTTCTAATAAATTCGGTCCCCTTTCCACCAGATCGCATACTTCAAAGTCAGACCTGGGCAACCAGTCGGCGCTAATGTGATAAAGGAATGAACGATAATATGAATCTTGAGCATCATTAAGTACCGGTAGTATGCAGAGATAGGCTGTCACCGCCGGGTATGTCTGACCTCGCAGTCGCCTACTGCCTCAAAGAAAAATGGGTTTCGCACAAAATTATGCCATTGATGAAGGCAGCGCACGACCGCTGTTCGAGACTAATGAGCAAGTGGACGACCTGTGTGGCGTTGCAGGTGTCTGTTGCCTTTCTGCCGTAAATGGTGAAAAATGGTTTTCCGAATAGACGTCCAGCCGGAGACAGTCGTCATAGAAAGGTACAAAAGAATTTAATGAATTTGTTGATGCCAGATTAGACGCGGTATAATCTATTTAGCACAGGCGTGTCAAACTCATTTCATATAGCGGGCCACATAAAAGTCTTTGTGGTTGTCGCGGGCCTGATTTATACATTTTACATGACCTTAAGACGAACTACAGTTGGCCCATTACACAAAATAGTACCGTATATAAAGAGGCGTATTCAAGAATTGTTTCAAGATTTTGTCATTTTAATTTCAATTGTGTGTAGAAATTTGAGTTTCATATATGTAATTTATGATTTTCATATATGCACTTTTTGAGCACGTTTTAAACAAAGTAACTTTGCTTAAACACGGGTTTTTCTTATATTCAGCCGCTTAATCGCGGGCCGGATGAAAAGCTTTCGCGGGCCGTATCCGGCCCGCGGCCCGTATGTCTGACCCTTCTGCTTTAGCGGTAACAGAAAGAAATACTGGACCTGGTTAAATTGTCTTTTGAATAGTTTGAATAGTTAGTTATCAATTGAATTAGACCAAACGACTCCAATATGGTTCGGTTACATTCAGGTACAAGCAATCCTGACAATGAACAAATCTTGGTAAAAATAAAAGATGTGATTTGAAATAGAGCGATAATATAATTAATATTTTTTCATTAATTTCCATTGTATCACAGATTACTGACAGCCTTTTAAATGAGGATACATTACATTCTGTTATTTTTACTGATTAGTATTTTATTGGGCGTTATTAAATGACATTTATGCATCGGTGTTCACTTGGACAAACCGAATCCCCCTCTGACTCAGTGCTTGGACTCTACTTTCTAAAAATTTGGTCAGCTTTCCACCAGAGCATGTAGGGCTGTAGGCCTACCGGGTACTTCAAAGTCAGACGTGGGCAGCTATAGTCCGTGCTGAATTTTTAAAATAATTGATTGTAAACCTTATTGTCCATGCATGACGTGCTTGGTTAAGGGCGGACGTTCACGTATGCTTGAATTACATTGGTGTCCCATATCGAAATCCAAGCGTTTTGTAAATTTATTTTCAGACGGCCAGGCGAACGGGGTGAGTTGGGGTGGGGTGGGAATACAGTTTCCGAGATCCATTTGTTGTAAACGTTTGACGAACTGGCTGCGGCTTTTCAGATTTAACGTTGAAGTTTTTTGACGTACGACCAGCTTATGCGATGACTAATGATGCCAGCGTGACGTCATCGATCGAACGATGTGTGTGTGTGTGTGTCGACGGTGACGTCAGAGGCAGCGCTTAGGGGAACAGAACAGCTGTTCTCCGGCGGCGGCTGATGTAATGGCTCCGATTGTGTCGCGACCAAACGACTGCAACGGCTGTGCTGTCGTTAAGCTATGGGAACGGATTACGGTATCGAAACTGATACGTGTCCGACTGATAGGCCTACGCCACCACCTATCGCGCTTGGAAATCAATTTGAAGAGACGATTTTTTGCCTTGCAAACGTCGTTCGAATCTGCTTTTTAAGTTTCGTAATTGCCAATATTTACAGCTGTATTGGTGTTGGCGGTGTTTAATCTGGACTCCAGGGGGGGGGACTGACAAAGCCGGAGGGAAACTGACAAAGTCGGGGGAAAATTCTGCTAGGGGCTGCTGTTAGTTGATGTAGTATGCCAAAATTTACAGGGGGAATTTGAAATTTCCGTGGAGAAAAGGGCCACCCCGGAAACGGCCTTGATTAAACCCTGTGTGTTGGCCTTGCTACGAATTTCTCTGACCGGAACTATCCAATAAAATACACGTCAGAGTATGCTGTGTAATTGAAATAGCGATATTTTCCGCTACGCGTCTTCTAATTTTCTTTCGGGATGTTAATTCTGTGCGTAATTTCAGTGAGAATTTGGCTGTCTTGAGTGACAGATTATCGGGGTAGCTGTTGAAGGAACGTTTAGAAGAAAGTCTGTTAAGATTTGCAGTTGTTGGAAAAAGATGCAGTTTTCCTTGACTCATTGCTACTTTTTTGGTACCTTAGTCACAAAGCATGAAAAGGCGGGATTTATTTCCCGTTTGCTATATACCGAGATGCGCGGTATTGCGTCTAGCTCTAACCGCAGGTCAAGTCCTAGGGCAATATCTAAAACAAAAGAGCGGTTGAGCGCGCCTGCAGCCAAACTCTGTAGTCTATCATACATTCTACTGGCAGTTGCCGACAACGAGTTAGTTGGCAAAGCCCCCGTCAGTTACGTTACGGGGAGTAACAGCTGTTTGAGCCTGATTAACGGAACAACTGATTATTATATGACAGGTGAAGTAATTAAAGGTTCGAGGGATGGTCCGTCGTTCTGACGAGCCGTGCATGGTTCCTTTCCGGTTGGAACTGTTTTCGGGCGTCGTCTTGAAAGGAAATTAAGAAGAGACGGCGGAGTGCTATCGCTGGCGGCCGCCGCCGCCGGCAATCTGCGTTTTGGATCTTAATGCATTCTGGGGTGTCGAGGTCTGAAAGCGGCGTCCGGGGGCACACTGGGGGGAATTCCGGCGTTCCTTATCGCCGTCCAAACATTGCGGGAGCTGTGACGTTGAGTGGAAGGGAACGGAAAGGAAAGGGCCGGTGGCGGTGGTAGCGGTGGCGGTGGTGGTGGTTTAGCGGCTGGCGTCTGCGCAGAGAGAGGGAAGCGGAGTATTTGTTGCTGGCGATGGCTTTTTGTTGTTTGACAGGCAGGGTTGCGGCTGGATTTGATGAATGAATTTGTGATGGATCGCTGATCACGTGACATTCTTCTGGCGAGTCCTGGCGGCTGGGTGTGGGGGGCGCTGGGCAGGACATGACACGGATACATAGATGGATGAAGATGCAACGGTTGAGTGGACATACGCGGGACAAATGGAGAGGGAGAGGTCTCCGATGGAAGGACAGAAAGAGGAGGAACCGTAAACGAATGCCACAACGGAAGTGCCGGTATACTGTATACACCAGTGAACCAGCTGGAAAGACTTTGTGTCTGAGGCCAAATAGAGGGACGGATGGAGAGAGGCGAGCGACAAATTGAACAGATAAATCGTCTGATAGGGGCAAGGAGCAAGGACTAAGAAAGATGGGAACACAAAGGAATGGTTAGCGGGATTGATTGCCGTGGCAGGGATTAGGTTAGAACCGGGCCGAGACACGCCCGATGTGAATGGGGACTGAGATATGTGAAAAGATGAAGTGAAATGATGGAACCAATTGGATGCGCAGTGACTGGATCATTGTTAGTCTCTGAGCAGAGTTATACGCGTTTTCCTCTTTCTTCTTGCCGTGAAATGCACATGGCAATTCAGAGAAATGAGCAGTTGGGTCGATGACCTCTGCCGCCGAGGATGAGTTCGATGATCACCCATCCACTGCACAGTCGAACTAATGGGCGCCATAGAGGGTGAGCTATATATGCAGACCTTCCACTATTGTATCTGCCTGTTAGGGGCGTAGCGACGGGGGTATATATATATATATATATATATATATATATATATATATATATACCCCCCAAAATCAGTCTAACATTTTTATGTGATTTACATGTGGTTATATGTGGTTTATATGGTTTGTGTGGTTTATAGTTCAGATTTATACCCACCCAAAATATTTATACCCTCCCAAATCAAATTCCTGGCTACGCCTCTGCTGCCTGTATGTGCACACACACACACACACACACACACACACACTGGATCCAGAAAAGGGAACTTTTGATAAGAAGAAATCCTACTACGGTAAATGGCTTACATTCAGTTATTATTATTATTAGATAAGTTGTTATAAGGCAAAGAACTTCTGAATTTAATTAAATAAGGTTTTTATCTTAGTTTCTGCTCAGTATTATGTGAAACTGGGTTCTTGATAGTCACATACTAGTGTGATACGCAGAAAATCTTGCCTTCGACGAAATGTCATTATGCGAGTTTATTGTGTCCGAATTGTTTTAATGGATTTGGACTGGAAGCGGCGAGATACGGAATACTGATAGCGGATCGGACGGCATTATTGGATTCGAGCTGTCGTTGCAAGCTTCGCGCGTTGTCAGTTACAGCCTGGACGAGAAAACCAGCAATGATATAGAAACTCGATTGTCGAAGGGATAAACAGCATTCCAATTGACTTCAAGTGCATACAGACCTAGTCTCGTAGATGTTTATTCGCGTCTTTGGCGCTATATACCGACTCCGGGCAGCACATGTCTTCTCATTCTGCGAATGCCGTTGACGGCACAGACCTCCCTCGATGGGTATACGCGGTATCTGCAGCCTGCAGCGTCGTTCGGACGTTGCTTTAGGGTTCGTAGGCGTCATAGTATATCTGTTCTGGAGGTGTATCTTCATCGTTTGGTTTCATAATATTATGTGACGGGCTTATCACGGTAAAACTGCGCGTTCGTTTTTCTATTACTAATTTTCTTTCATCGAATTTTCTTTTATCCTAAACACAAGCAGATCAACTGCCAATATCGACGTATTCCTATGCTGTGTTGGACCTACTAACTGGGTAAACCACCACCACCACCCCATCGCCTTCCGAGGTTAGATGCTATGCAAGACCACCCACCTATAGCCTAAGTCACTTCAAACTGATCATAGGTGCGTTGTTTTTTAAAGCATTCAACTGAAACTCTTGATTGGTGCTTGAGGATGACAAGGAGTCGTTCCATGGAGTCCTAATGCTTCATGTATAGGGGTCCGTGACAAGAAGCATTAGGACTCCATGGAAAATAGCATATCAGAGCATATATATAATGGTTGACAATGATTGCAGTTTTATGCTGCTGAGTTTGTTCTTTGTGATAACTAATGTTTGTTGCGGAAGATCTTTCATATTGTTAACTGCATTCATTATGGACAGTATAGGAAACAGACGCTCGCCACCAGAGCTATGAGCTTTGGCTGAATTTCCGACAGGCATTCTAGAATATAAATAAGGGGAGAAGCTAGCAGGACACCAGAACATATATAATAAGGCAAAGAACTTCTGAATTTAAATAAGGTTTGTATCTTAGTTTCTGCTCAATATGATCATATCGTCGTCGTCATCATCATCATTATCATCATCATTATCATCATCAATACCTCTATTCCTCTTTCCTTTGCTAGTTGAAGATGAGGTGGCATCGTGAATCAAGCGTTGTCTGCCAGTTAATTTTTATATGCTCTTGTCTCTGTTGTTATAGTCATTCCAGTCCATTCTTCTATAAATAATCTATATAATCGATCAATCTTCTGTTTGACCAACCTCTTTTTTTTCTTTTTTACATAATGCCTTGTTGAATTGTTTGTTGCAGTTTATCTTTTGCCTTTCTTTCATTGAATGTGACCAAAAATGTCAATTTGCGTTTTTGGCAAATATGAAATTTTAATATCAGGAAGATGTATAGGACTACAATGTAAGCCATGTTTAATAGCGCTGTGATGAAGATGCATTCTATCAATTTCTATGCGTAGGTCGGAAGAGAACGTTTTAACTTTGACACTCAAATGTTTTGAGGGAAATTCGTTTGAAGACGTAGGCCTATTTGGACTTCTTCCGTTTAAACGACCTTTTCCGGCGAATAACGAGAGTGCTGTTAAATGTCTGGAAAAAACTGAAAAATGCCCGCTTGAACCAAACAAAAGTTCGTTTACACGTGTAGAGACAGGCAATAATTCTCTAACCACACTTCATATGGCCGCATATATCGTTTGATTTTTTTCTGCATTTTAAGTGCAACAGTCTTTTTTCTGCAGGTTTTCGCCACGTTGTGAGACGCAATAAATTTGCGACTGAATAAAAATACTCAGACAGCTTTTCATTTAGGCTTATCGTGTGGAATTTCAAGCTGACTAAGCTGCTAAAGCCAATCTGTGAACCGCTAATTCCCATTAGCTGCTGCCGTCTGACAGCTGAAGGTTCTCAAGTCATCAGTAAAGATCGAAACACGACGCCGAACTTTTGGACTTGCTATCTTTTTGTTTGTGTAGAACTTCATGTGAGCCTCCAACACTTAAAATGTAACTGGAACCTCAGGCAGACTGGCGACAAAGACTCTTGTGAGCATGCAGAGGAGAGTTTCCGAATCAAAATATTCGCTGGTTTCCTCGCTTCCTTGTGTTATTCAGCGTTTCAGGTCTTATTTTTATTTGACTCTAGATTAGAAGTGGACGGAGAATGCGAGATGACACGATGGATCGGTAATGCACATCTTAATTATAAGTTAATTAATTATAAATATTAAGATGTCATTTTGGTCTAGGGTCTAGGACGAACTTATAGATCTGATTATTAAGTGAACCACTTGGTACTGTAGGCCTGTACCGGTACATATCGGTTCCCCATCAGGGTTTCCCCCACCCATTCTTCTAAGAGGTTTCATTATAAAGAAGTAAACTGTGTATCTCCTTGTAAAGAAGCCACTAATTAAGTGTGCTTGAATGTGACCTGATCTGTGTGGGAATCTGATGTGTCGTCGATTTGTGAGACTCCGAATGCCTCGACTTCACAACACACCAAGAAGGGCAAGAACTGGACATTTTGCAAATTGGCAGAGATATCCAAACAGAGAAATTAGTTTGTTATTTTCTCAAATTCGTCTTCTCGTTTAGCTCCGTTTGCTGCTTCTGTTAATATTTAATTCTTCGGCGTGCCCTGGGTGATTGGGAGTGTGGTGGGGCGCTTGACCCCTCGGGCGCTGGAGAGTTTTAACGAAAGGACCTTCAGCTGCGAAATATCCCAGCGTCTTGTTCGCCTAATCATGGCCTAACCATCAGTTACACTACGGCCGAACGACGCAAGATGGCGTTTGCAGAGGATGGTAGGCATATCCAGATGATGTTTTATGTTATTTCTCACCTTGGGATAGAGTCTATACTTTAGGCCTATAAGGTCCTCTGGGTGCTATAAGTCTATCGCAGCCAACCTTGAAGCGCTAAGCGATGCTGATTGCCGCATGCTGGGTGTCGGCATGGAGTCCATTTGTTTCTGGCGACCACAGAAGGCACCGTGTTTCTCTGACTTGCATGGCTTGAAATCGTATATGCCGGTAAATTGAATATTCCTTATCAAGAATTTATAGTTATAATGTTGTTGGCATGGTATTTGCGGATGGACTTGGAGTCGTTGATTGCTAACCTTTGTGCCAAAGGTGGCAGTGGGTCAATGGGTCATGGGGTCAAATTGGTCACGAGTACTCAATGAGTTATATGGGTCATGTCATTCATGAGTCATTGCGTTTTGACCCATCCTATTGGTGCGTCGGAATTTAAACCGGCCGGGTGCAGTTATTCACTGTTTTCAGTTCATGTTCTGATGTTCATAGACAAATAAATATTTTCCGTGCAATTTTTGCATACTTGTCGCACTGGTTAAGTTCGATTGGTTTGTTCTGTGGTGTTTTATTGCAGCTTAATTGTATGCTTTTACGTTCGACCTATACTCAAAATTAGTTTTGTCATATAGGCTAGCTAACGGATTAGGAAAGATATTAAAGATGTTTAGGCCTAATTGCCAAATGACCGAAGGTAATGGAGTAAATGGCTCAATGGGTCACATGAACTCACTTCGAGCGACCCACTACCATCTTTGCCTCGCGCATCTTAATGGTCTTATAAAAGTGCCTGCTCTTTACCATTCTGTAATATTTGAAAGTAAAGTTAGGCATAGACCTATAATTTTGTTTCATTCCGACAATAAATAATTCGTATAAGACGCTCGTCAAATATTGTTAGGATTAAGCCTAACATTTCCCATGTCTTAAGGATGGAAATCAACGTATTTTATTCCCTCAAAGGCTGGATCCCATGATGGGATTTCTATAGAATCTAGTTTCTTGGGCGGATGTGTCGAATTTGTGAAACGGCGCAATTGTCGGCGCAGCACAGGCCCAGAGGGAAGCGTATATAGTACTACTGCATAGGCCTACGTTCCAGTCGTACCGATCATAAAACTGATCCCGGTGCAAAGTGCTGTAAAGTATCGTTTCTGGAAAAGGCACAATTACGGTCGGTCACAACCGAAAGCCGGGGTCTTAGCGTCGGATCAGAATTAATCGTCGATGGGCGCATCTATGCCGTTGATGTGCGTTCGAGATTTTTCGTTAACGGATCCGAAACAACGCTGCGAAGATAAACTGCCGTTGGATCCGGACGATCGTTATAAATGATGGATTGTGGCCCCCTTTCATCGTCGTCGTTGCCATCAACTGCGCCCGAGCATACTACTACGTGCATGCGCGTCTCTGTCGGCCATCATGAATTGGGCCAATAAATGCAACCGGAAATGCACTTGTTATATAGCGCCGGAATTCTCGAAAACGAGTGACTGAATGCGCACGTCCTGCGTTGTCACTTGAGACGCTCTCTTACTGTCTTAGCCTACATATTATGGGACCAATGCTGCTTAGAGTTGGTGTTTTGTCGGTATGCGTGCTGGTAATGTGTGTTTTGCCGATCGTATCTGGTCGAGTTGAGCTGCCGTATTTTCGGGCTTCTAATTGCTATTTATTGCCTGTAATGTTTGTGTGAAAATTTACTGGACAGAATGCTTAGAAAATGCGAAATAAGATGGCGAGAACAGATACTAGCGATTGACAAATCGCCTATCATTGTTATCGGCGCAAATGTTTGCCTATATATAGAGACCACGAATCTTTCGGAAACGGACTGGTTCTCCTTAATTCAACATTATAGGCTTAAGCTTATATTATGTTCATCATCGTTAATTTGCTGGCCAGTTAGTTAACCGGCACTCTTGACGCCGGCATTGATCTAAATGCCGATGCAATTTCTTTTCTTTGAAGTTTTTACGTGCATCAGCTTATCTTGGCTTTGCAAACTCTTTTTAGGTAGGCCTATAGGTTAGTTTGGAGATGGAAAGTTAACGTGCTTCTAAAAGACGCGTAGGCTATTATCACCAGTTCCATATTTTAGATAATCCAGGTTTCGAAAGAAGCTTTTTACAGCGATCGAATTTACAGAACAGCAACGGTGGTCGGACTGCCATTATTTCAAAATTTTCGCTCTCCAGAGGGGCATTCGGTCGGGGGACAGCCAAACTTTGCTATCCCTGCATGCCATGGAGGATTCGTTGTCGACCAACGGGTTGGAGAAGAGTTAGACCCCCAACTCAGGTCCAACATTGGCTCTCTGACTACCGTTAGTCTCTAGTCTCTGCAGGCAGGAACACAACGGTAGTTAGGCCTATTCCAGCTCATCGTATCAGACAGAGATTGACAGGTACATATAATGAACCAATGGATTAATTATGAGAAGGTGTGATTACTGTGGCATATTCTGTGCTTGAAATATGACTGAGTGTGAAACCCGCTTTTAGATTAATGAGATGGAGGACATGACAGGAGGTCTATTCTATACGAGACGCTGAAATACGGGAAACAGCATTGGATACAGTGGGTAGGACTTGCGTGAATGCCCAAGTGTCCAAATTTGAATAATTGATAAAATACGATTCCGAACAAGATCTATACGAAACATAGAATATAGAATAACCGTGAAAAGGTTTTAAAATGAGACGAAGGCATCTGAAAGTGAAGCAGGGACGGCCATTTTCTATGTTCTGCAATAACTGATAACCGGTCGAAAGTTCGGCACCATCTAGTGTACGCACGTTGCAAACAAATGCTTTATTTGATGCCATGTTTCCTATCATGGGGAATATTGAAGGTGGGCCGTAAACGCGAAGATACGCATAAGAAGACTGTCAGGGACTCAGGCCGAAAAAGAAATGGGACAATTCTAGAGGCAATATCTTATCGTAGAATGATATCGATTTTGGATGCTTTATAGTTGTTGGAGGCTCGGAGCGCAATGTTGCAAAATAAACGAGATTTCGGTTGATTTTTTATCAAATTATATTTATTTCAACGTAACAGTCCAAACATCAAAACGGAAGAGCTTCAGAGTCAAAACCAAAGACTCTGAATCTAGATACAAAGGTAAGTAAGCAGATCAGACCCATAACATAGTCTATAGGTAGGCCTATGCTATTCAGATTATTTCAACCCATAACAGACGTTGAGCGCAATTGAGACTCCAGAGATTTACTGCATATACGATCGTTTATATTTTAGAATGACTTGTGTTGTTGAGCCTGTTGTACATTCTAAAGTAGACCAGGAAAAGGAATCTGGTATAAATCTGGAGGAAAATGTTTGAGTAATTGTTTCTATCTCCTAAATTGCCATGAGCGCAGCATGTGTAATGCAAGGAATAGGCCAGGTTGTAAAGGTGTATTCGTAATTCTGGTTGCTTACCTGTTGCTGACCTTGTGTGTTGTTGGGTGCCATCAGTGTTGGAGTTGCGGGGGGGGGGGGGTTGAACCCCCAGCTAACTTTGCAACCCTCCCAAAATCGCATATCGGGTACATGCAGTTTCTGTCATTCATTGAATTTCAGTCCTCAAGCCCCCCAGCTCAAATTTCACTACTCTAACAGTGGGTGCCATCGAGTGGACTTTTTTTAATGATAGGCCTATATACAAAAATTGCCTGACAATTAAAACGTCTACGCAAATAGGTAATGACTTACTTGTCCTTGTTACCCCCGTCTTCTGTAGCCGATTGCGTTGCATTGCGATCGCTGCAGAAAGCAGTGGCGTAGCCATTTTTCCAGAATAGGGGCAGGGGTACTTCAAAACTTTCAACAAGTGAAATTGAAAAAGTGTACAAGCAACAAAAGTAGTCGTCACGGAGTTCTTGGCACATTCGCATATGCCATACCACCACCACTCCAAAAATTCTCAACGACTGATTACAACCAGAAAAGAGGCCCGGGGCCCCGAACCCCGTGGCTACACCAAGTTTATATAGCTGTTGTCGCGCTGACAAACATATTCGCAGCATTTTTGTGGCGGAGTTGGGTAACGATTGCATGGACTCGAGAGTTGACTGATGCGAATACCAGCTGGGTATAGGCCTATTGTTGCCTTACTCTCGAACCTCCCGAGGCACAGTTCGTGTCAGGTAATGGAATCAAACTAAGCCTTGCGCCGCATCGTTTTGTTCTCGCTGCATGCGCCGCCGCCACTCTTTTCGTGTATATCAGTCTTGCTTGAAATTTGTGCTTTCGTGACAAGTGAGTCGTCTAGAGCAACCACAATAGAAGCCTCTTTACCAGGCACAAGGATCGCCACTCGCCAGCACCACTGCGGCGACCAGGGACGCAGTCGAGGCGCAGTTTTTTTTTTTTTTGGGGGGGGGGCTCCGCCGAGAACAAGAACAACGGCATCGTCGCCGCAACTGTCGGCAGTGCAACAAAGAAATCGCCAAACCAATAGGACCATAGGTAAGCATACATATATATGGCGCTAGAAATGGATGCTGTTTATACGGAGACAAAGGGGGAGAACAGAAGGACGTGATGGAAAGGGAGGTGGATGAATTCCCTATTGGGAGAGGGAGGGTAGAGACAGACAGAGTGAGACAGAGAGACACAGACAGACAGAGAGATGTTGAAAATAGACCATTAAAGATGGAAACTTGGAAAGATCTTGATAATTCTGTGTTGCTGATGTGTGGTATTAAGGTTTTGCAGACAATATAGTACAACTGGTCTTTGGAACTGGACATGGGAAAATTGCCTCCGGTGTCTTGCGCCCCATTCTCACACGGTGGCAATCTCAGTTCTCAAAGAACCAATCACTCCTTCAATATCAGACGCAAATGTAATATAATCGTGTTGCTGCTTGAAGGTCATATTATAATGAACATGCTTCTGATAAACCTTTGCCGATCTGTGTAAAGCGCTTTGCAGTAGAAGAAAAGCAAGGTGACCTAAAACATCCAGAGACGTTGTTCAAGTAGACGGCGCTTGCGGTGAGAGGTTGGCGTCGTGGATTTTCACCATACTATTGACCGAGAAGGAAAGACGGACAGAAAAGGATCATGCTATCTTGTTTTTGGCGTTGATTCTTGCGGTTTAGTTTCATTCCAAGGACTGTATATACATGTTCATAGCCTGGTTGTCTGTGATGAGTGACTTCCAGTGAGTATATTTATAATTCGTGTAGTATACCGTAGCCGACTTCATATAGGCAAAGAGGTAAATAGGCACAAACAGCCCTCTGATACTGCAGGGATTTTAGCAAGGACTCAACCTTCAAGGCCAGGACCAGGACCAAGGACTTGTAACTTGTCCATGAGGCCAGAACCAAGGCCAATGACTAACATCGCTGCTGATACCTTCGTCAATTTCGTGAAGTTAAACATCGGTGATGATGGAAACGGTGTACATGCGTGAAATTTTATAACTGAAGTTGTAAAATTGTGTCGTGGCGTGATCATTATAATAATTAATTGATTGGAAGAGCACAGGTCTCTCTGCCTGCCGCACTTTACAACAGACGGCCATTTGTTTCATTCACGCAGCGTGACTGCAATAATTGATATGTAACATCAATCTGGATAGCTTACAATGGAAACTATAGCGAAAAGTTTCACCCCCACGCTAACACATAGAACAGTTAAATTTGGGAAGGGAGACGTTGTCTCACAGTGACTATGGGCTGGTTAAACGTACCTCCATGCTTCCACGCTGAAGTACAGTAAGTCAACGAGTGCGAAATGAACGCTAAGAAATGTAAATATTAATTAAATTAAAAACAATTAGCACTTGGAGTGCTCCCTCTTAAGTACCGCCGTGTAAATATATGGCATTTATGCCAATTATTGTAGATTAAATCCCATAGGAATATCTGATTTGTCCTTTACAGTAGGCATACGTGTGACGGTGTGAGACTAGTATTATACCTATTCCTCTAGCCAACGCTCTAGTGTCCAGTAGCCTGGACTACTAACTCGCCTTGCTGGTACAGTATCTCTAAATCTTCTCTTCGACGTTTTCAAAGAATACAAAAATCTCATGCTCAAGCCATAACGAAGACTCCAAATACAATCACTTCGCGCCTGTTCTCAAATCGTTTTAACGGTTAACAGTCGCGCAACGAATTGAACGAATTGACGCTAAATTCTGCCTAATGGTCCACCGTCCACAATGCATTACATTCAAACCAGCCATCGTGTGTCTGGTCCTTGTTCCCTGTCCAGTCTCATAGACACTCGACAGGATCTTCAGTTGCAGATACTGCACACTGGTGCCACCACTCACTCTTTTGTTGACAAGCGCACATTTTCAGTGGGTGCCTGGGCCGAGAATATGGATTTCACTCCCAGAATTGGTCCGCTCCGGGCCTTCGCCGAGTCTCTTACGACATTTCGATCCAGGCTCAAAACGTACCTGTTCTGTGTTGCCTATCCGCCATAATAATCGGACTGACTTATTGGATTTGGAAAAAAAGTGGATTACGATTCAATCAAGGAGTGATCATCGATTGATGTCAAGGACATTATTAAAATGACGCTATAGAAGTTCAATGACGATGAAGATGATGACGACGATAATAATGATACGTGTTATGTATGTATGTATGTGTATATATATATACCATGCAAGGGTTAACAGTCACGCAACGATATATATATATACATATATAATAGAGGATGGACTTGAACCCCGTTGATAATGCACTTTTTAAGAAGTGCATTCCATGGGACAGTTGATGACTTAATCTTCCTGCCTTTATCCCTGTATGAGAGTTATCCATACCAGGCGCTCGTTGTATCTTGACTGGTATAAGCCTATACCAAGACTGTTTAATACTAAGAGGCTGGTCAACTTCGATGTACTGCTGCCTCATTATCTCAAACCCCGCCCATTATGACGTCAGTGGTTGATTCGGAACAGCCAGCCAGCCTGTTGCAATGTTAAAGGAATACAGCCAGTCGTTGTAATATTAAAGGAATACATATATTTGTTGATAAAAGTTAGTAATAGTATATTGACAGTACTTAGACAGTCAGGCTAAGTGTATATGATAAAATGCCACAAAATTGTGCCGTTGCAAATTGTAAGAACACGTGGAAGACAGACGATCAGACGATCACAGCATATCGTTTCATTGCATCGATTTCAGAAAGATGCCACACTGTGTAAAACGTAGATTAAACGGTGCTATCAGTCATTTCTTTACTACAGCAACTAAATATATTTGTCTGCTTTAATACCATCTAACTGTTACTTGCATACAGTGGCGTAAACCTGGCGTCAACATTGGGAGTGGGAAGAAGAATAACTTTGAAAGTTGACCCCAGAAATATAAAAACCCCGTCCATTATGGGGATATTGCATATCATGGTGGGGACTTTAGATCGCCCATGAAATACGTTAAGATGTTAGGGGGTCGTCGATAAAGTCAGACCGCCTTCGTCTCTGGAAAAAGTATTGACAAGCAAAAAAATCCTGATATTTTTCTATTTTTTCCCTCCAAATACCCTGCTGACAAGCAAAAAAGGTCATCCGAAATGAGTGAATGCGGATTTTGCGTCATTCTGGCATCAACATCATGTGGAGGATAGAATTTTTTTGCAATATAGCGCATTAGCGCAAAGCATTGAGAGGATAATTGATACTCTGTCGCCGCTAACTAATTATTGGGGACCGTCCCCGTGTTTTACGCCCCTACTTACATATTTCAAATTAGTTACTTTATTCAAGGCAGTGTTTATTCTAGGCCTTCTCTGGGGAGGAATTCCCCCCCCCAAGTTTTAAAATTCCCCCCAATTTTTTTAATATGTTTCATGGGGATGGAAATTTTCCCCAAAAGTGCTTCGACGGGGGCTTTTATTGTTTTGGGGGGGAAAATGTAAGGATGACAATACTTTGCTTGGCAGGGCATTCGAAATATTAGGGGAGGATGGAAGGATGACCTTTTTGCTTGCCAGCCCATTTGAAAAGGAAGATAACCTTTTTGCTTGTCAAGGTTTTTGGAGACTTAGACCTTGTCCCCCAACAGTGGCGGCTCTAGGATTTGGCAAGTGGGGGCCGTTGGGGTGGCAACTTCTAATCATGGGGGCCAACCATTTGTTGTTTAATGTATGTAGCATTAAGTATAGGGTCCCAACTGGGGGCCACTGGGGGGCAGGCTCTCAGGGGGGGCACGGGGCCCCCTGACCCCTGGTGGAGCCTGCCACTGCCCCCAAACATTTCAAAATCCCCCAATGTCAAGGTGGCTAGAATAAACACTGATTCAATAAACAAACTAAAACATTCCTAGATAGGTTTGATAGATTTGGTAGATTTGAACATTCTCTTGCTTTTGCTTGGTTGTTGTAACGCTTATAGTTGATGTTTTCCAATCTAAACTTTTACCAAATCAACTATACCACATTCATACAGGAAGATGGTTGGTATTCCGAAACGTTTGTGAAGCTTAAGAAAAAAATTGTTATAAAAAGAAAAGGTTCATTTACATTCTTAGATACGATTTCTCAGTAGCAACAGTCGCTCCAATCAACCAGTGACGTCATGTAGCCACGCCTACTTGACCTGTATGCAAAAGAAGGGTTCCTGGCCTGCCTTTGGTATTTAATTGCCTTGAGCCTATACTATTCTTCGAATGTATTCATCTCGGTACCTGTGGGTTGAGCCATCGATCAACAACGCGTTTATCTATTTCTAGACATGCTACCCTAATGCGTCCCTGGCTTAGTCTCGCCCTATACCCCCCACGCCACCTGCTCCCCATTCGATTCGTTCATCCGTTTCTATCCCTTGTCGCCGTTCGAGAAGCCCTCTCCCCCCCCCCCCCTTCCCGTCGCGAAGTCCTTTTGCGGCGTTCGTCGGAGCCGGGTTCTGTTGCACCTAACCGCAGCGATTCCGCCGGGGCGTCCGGATTATTCTATCGATTCCAATTTTGAGATTTCCATCGTCCGTTTTTCGCCCGGCCTTTGATATATTAATGGCGCCGTTGAATTAGGAGACCTGGGGAGACGGGGCAGTGCGGAAGACAACGGCAGATTCTCTCTCTCTCTCTCTCTCTCTCTCTCTCTCTCTCTCTCTCTCTCTCTCTCTCTCTCTCTCTCTCTCTCTCTCTCTTTACCTATCTCACACATACACACACGCACTGTTTCTCATCACTGTTGTTCCCGGCTCTCTCGTTTTACGGTTGAAAAGAACGCAGTTTATGTAGCGCTGCTTGTCCATACGTTAGACGAAGCGTTCTTTTGAGTAGGCGAATGAGGGAAGGAAGAAGACAAAAACAGGAATTATTTACGAGTCCTATATTGTCCTATGAATTTATCATCCGGCCTCCATTTAGGCTTCATTTATAGTGGCTGCTGTGAAAATAATACTGTACACGAGACCAGAGGTGGTCAAACTACGGCCCGCGGGCCGCATGTGGCCCGCCACCGGATTCCATGCATACGACCGGCAGAAAGTGAGATAATTTGAAATTATTTAATGGAAATAGGGCACTTTATTGTTAAAATCTCGTCCAACTTCTCCCCAAAATGCCTTGACAAGTGAAAAAGGCAATCGCAATGATTTCATCGTCCAGTATTATGACATTGCAATAATGGATTCCGAAGAAGTTCTTCAAATTCTTCTCTGTTGCATGTGCGGTCCGCCTAATGTAGTACAGTATTAGGTTTCATGCGGCCCTTTAAGGAAAAAGTTTGTCCACCTCTGCAGGCGTTAACTTCTATTAGGCCGTTGAGATCTAGCCTTTTCCTTTTGAGAGGCTAGGCTGGGAAAGGAATAGGGGTTTGGCCCCACTTTTTAATCCAAGCAGAAGAAGAAGAAGAGCAGTTGGGAATATTGGAAAGTCAGAATGGTGAAAATTCTGACGTTTTTTTAAAAATGGAATTTCTGTTTAATTAAGATCGGATTTCCACTCTCGAAACTAATCTGTTTACCTTCCACCTTCCAGAAGTCAGCTTGAACATTGTAAATTGTAAAAGTAAAATATTGGTAGTCACGATGAAACCGTATAGAAACATGTGACTCTCGGTTTGAAAAGGACTCAAAAATCACAGACAGAAGAAAAACAGAGTTCCGTTTTAAAAGCAAGAAACGACGTCGGCGTTGACTCAACCAGACACTTCTTATTTACCGTATAGGCCTATCTAATATTAGGAAGTCCTTTGCTAAACCGTCTTTCATGTCCAGGTCCGATGCATTTTACTGGAAAATGAGCATTTCCTAATGTTGATCTGTTAGCTGCCTCCTCCCCCCCCCCAATATTTTGCCTTTGATGCTGGGCAAAAATTATTGCCTGCATGCAGAGTTCTCATCTTCCATATGTTCTTTCTTCAGCTGAGAAAAAATATGGTGAAGCAAATCACCTGTCTAGTGTATTGTGTGTGTGTGTGTGTGTGTTTGTGTGTTCCATGGTTCTTATCTACGCGGTAACTTTGTCATTTGCATTTGTGCATGTGTGCTTTCATTGGAACAAGAGTTTTAATATATATATATATATATATATATATATATATATATCTGTCCTGTAATTGTGATTAACGCGCGATTAACGCATGATTAATGCGTTAATCTGTTAATCGCAATTCATTTTTTTATCATGATTTTAAAAAATCGCATCTTACGGTAGCTTTGTTCAAAAACAACCTTTACAACCCACTGATAAACGGCGAACGCATAGATGCGATATATTGAGCATGTATTTAAGGGGCATTGTGTTATAAAGTGCACATCTCCCAGTAATCATGCAGTAATAATTCTGTTTTCTTGAAGATCTCAAAAAATTTGATTATTCTTGTTTTACTTGTCTGCACTAAAAACGTCAGAAAAATTAAAATTTTGGATGAAGTAAATGCAGGTTTACACCTGGCTGCATCGTCTTAGGACTTAGGCGTTATGCAGAGGTGTTGTCAGGTGGAGTCCATCCATCTAGGTGTCAGGTAGGATCAGGATTTCCTGTGATCTGACCGGAGGGAGACTGTCACTGATCAAGCCTCAATCTGTTAATTTCTCATACTATCAATCACTCTTCAGTTAAATTATGCATCTCCAGGTGGCTGGAGTGTTACATTCTAAATGTGATCCTCTGTTGCTTTTTCTTAATGTAGAATGTAGCAGTGTAGAATTTTCTTTGTTGTGAATTACTGATGCAATGCATCACATTTCAAAATTGTTTTTAACCCCTTAACTGGGGATCCCGGATATATCCGTCCATTTTACATTGAGTTACAGTTAAATACACGGTTAAGGGGTTAAGGTTGTAATTATTATAACGATGGAGAGTGGTTTTGGATATGGTTTGCACCAGAATCAAAGATTTATGTTGGTAAAACTTAGTGATATTTTCAGTTTATACACAGTCTGTTGTAGTTGTCATTTTTGTCTTTATGGCTTTCATTGTTTTCATTTTTTATTTATTTAAATCAGTGAATTGCTTTGTCATATTTAAAAGTAAAATCAGAATGCAAGTATGAATCATAATAAATTAGGTAATTGATTAATTAATTATCGATAAAGTTTTGCATCTGTGATGTAGCCATATTAGTGATAAAGATTTTTGTACAGCGTCTTATTTTTCCCTTTCCATTGCCTCAATTTTCTGCACTTGCCCTCCGTTTTCCCAGACATGAATATTTCATGATTACCGTAGATATTGGTTGATCATCACTGCCTTATCTTTTCCTTTATCGTTGTCTGAAGTTGGCTTTCTCAATTTCTCATTCATCTTAAAACTCATCATCTATTTCACATTGATAAGAGTAGGAAATATTTTCCTTTGTCTTATCAATGTCCTTTCGTCCAATGCGACCCCAAGCAACGATTTAAAAACACACACACGCACACACGCACACACATTCCCAGGAGCCCATGCTCCAGGAAAGCAAGGCATCTACTTTGTCTAATTAACGTTAGTTTGAATGCACGGTCCCCTGCTGTTTTGCTAATATATAGGAATGCTTATTGTACCCTATGATCCTTGGGTTGTATTTATAAATGTACAGGAAAACCATGGTGTATGTGTGTGTGTGTGTGTGTGTGTGTGTGTGTGTGTGTGTGTGAGGACGGTACGGTAAAGATGAAATATTCATGTCTGGGAAAAAGGAGGGCAAGTGCAGAAAAGCACACAAACGTAGAAAATAAAAAAGCAGAACCATGGCACGTGATGCAGTAATTGTTGTCTTGAGTTGCAAGACGCTCTCAGAAGTCCAATAATTGTAATTTGTTATAAACATTTTGCAGGAAATGCACCCCACAAGAAACGCAGGCTCTGCCCTGTGAAATGCATCGAATACAGGGGCGGTTCCACGTCGGGGATGACTGGGGATGCGTCCCCTCACTGAAGTTTTTTTGTTGTCTGTCAGCCTTTTTCGGCAAGTTTTATTTACATTTGCTGGGCAAAACACTGTTAATGACCTTTTTGCTTGTCAACCTTTTTCGGGATTTCATTTCAACCCCTCACCTCCCACCATCTTCCTACACGTTCATTGCATCCCCCCACCAACTTCCTAAAAATCATTACACTGTACATCCCCACCAAGAATTCTTGGAACCGCCACTGATCGCATATAAAATTAGTGAAAGCACATTGACATCTTTGTTCCATTTCGTTCTATAGGCATGCACCCCCTACTTTTTTTGCTGACGGTTTGCATTTTCAATTGCTGTAGTTGATCGAGACCCGTGCGGCCGGACATATCTCGGTCGGTTGGGCAGCGGAGTTATCGCCAGTCACAACTACCCGTTCGACTACCGCGACAATCTCACCTGCGTCTACAGAATTTACCTTGACAACCGGGCAAATGGGTCACAGACGACCGTCTGCCTGACCTTCCGTCGGTTCTCTTTGGAGAACTCGTCCCCGTTCTGTTCGTTCGATTACGTGGAACTGGGAATCCAGTCCGCCGATGAAGTACTGTGGAAGTGGACTGTGGCAGTACGGCGTCGAGAAAAAAGGAAATCTTTTCTCCAACATCTGGTCTCCTAACCTTTGCTGTAAGTACGAACTGCGCGCGCGCGCGTGTGGGTGTGGGTGTGGGGGGTGTGGGTGGGGGGTGGAGGTGATCGTTTGTATATTTTCCGTCATTCTTACTCTAGACAGCTTTTTCTTTATGACGTGGATTGCTTGATGCATGGTTTCACTTCAAATACATACAGTACATACATACAGTACACGAAATTAAGCACAGCGTTATGTAATAAAAATATAGAAATGCTTTTATATGAATGACAGCATTGAGAGGAATAATGTGGAACAACATCATCATCAGCAACAGCAACTGTAAAGGCATTGATAGCTAGTCAACGGTGTTCTCTTGGAGTTTGACTTGTCTGGAGGTTGGGAGAATTGGCGTAGCCAAGGGAGGGGGCGGAGGGGCGGGCCATATTCTGGCAGGAATCAGGCGTGGGGTTTGCGCAAAACCGTTGAGGGGTCGTAGGTAGAATGGTGTAGGATGTTGGAACAATATCGATTTATGGCTTACAGTAAGTGAATGTGCCAAGAACTCCTTGACGACTTATTCTGTCGAAAATATCAATGTGTGCCACGCCCCCAATACAGAAACTTGGCTACGCCACTGGTTGGAAGGAACGCTCAAAGAAAAAGAAGTGCTCTTAGAATTGTGTAACACAGCGTGCAACAGATTTACAGTTATGATTGCTTCATCGTGTCACATGAAAAAAGCTTTCTGTAACTGACAGAATTCTTATATGCGGGCATAAACGGTGATAAACCGCTGTCCTTTAGAACAGTTATGATTGGTTGCAAGCAGCACGACATGTGTCAAAATATCATTATTGAAACATTTTCTTTTAAAGTTGGTCCAAGAAAGAAAAATTTTTTAGTGCAAGGGTTGTGGACAAATGAAACAGTTTGGACAAGGTGGGAGTAACAGTGGAAACAGTAAACGGATTCAAGGTCTATCTCGATAAACTAGGTTATTGAATGCAGGTGGTTACATCAGTGGTTTTCACACAGGCCTACTTGGCCTCCTAAACCACTTAAATCACATTATTATTATTATTATTATTATTATTATTATTATTAAACATAAATAAGCACATTTATGCAAAGTATCGCTTATTGATCCTTACAGTGCATGGCGGATCCATAGAGCAGTGGCGGCTCCACCGGGGGGGGGGCAGGGGGGCCGTGCCCCCTATTGAGTGCCTGCCCCCCAGTGGCCCCCCAGTTGGGACCCTATACTTAATGCTACATACATTAAACAAAAAATGGTTGGCCCCCCATGATTAGAAGTTGCCACTCCAACGGCCCCCCACTTGCCAAATCCTAGAGCCGCCACTGCCATAGAGATGGCTAGCCCATGGACTACTAGATATCTAGGTATCTAGTAGTCCACGGCCTGTAATGTCCAAATGCATGTCCAACCTCCAAACCCCGACTGCTTTTATATAATTATAGGAGCAGTGCCTTATATCCAAGATTCCTGAATATGGGGATCGACATTTTTGGGACAAAAGTCTTGACGAGCAAAACGAATGGTTGTGTCTCAAGCGCTTTGAGGTTTCATGATATCTCATACTGCCCCTACCCCGACTAGGCCTATTCGTCGGTTTTGTGCGAATCTCAGGACCGAATAGGGGCCGGGCCCTCCCTTGGCTACGCCAATGTAGGCTATAGGAGAGGTACTTGTTGGACGCTTAAAATCATAAAACGAAATGTCACTGCCATTGGCGTAACCACTGCGGGAACACGGGGGTCCGCCCCCCCCTCATTCGGATCGGGACTGGTCGTGATATTTGTCCAAAACCGGTGAGTAGTTGGGGCAACTTGGAGGGGATAGGGGTAGTATTAGGTCGAGGAAAACGCACCCCATATAGGTAGTAGTGTTTAAAGCATTTTAGACGACGACCTTTTTTCCCGTCGAAACTTTTTTCCCGAACAATGTCGAAGTGCCCCCCTAATCTGAAACCCTTGCCACGCCACTGGTCGTTGCTGGCTGTGCACGTTCCACCTTCCTCCGTTTCGAAATTCCCGTGCTGCGTCGCCATTGTCCCAATTTGTCCGTGAGAGTGTAATTGGTTTTCGAAACACGCCGCTCCTTGAACGTATCGTTAATGAAACGACCATTCCGCGGAAAGTCGGATGGAATTTCACTTGTGCGAATCCCCAGAAAATGGCGTTTTTTCCGTAGCGCACAACTGCATCGAACGCGCGTGTCCGCCGTCCGCAGTCTGTCCGGACGTTTCCATTTTCGTCCTTCGCTCTCGCATCGCTGCTGCGCGCGTGGGAGGGACAGCGGTCAACTCAATGGCGGACGGAGTTGTTGATGATAATTATCGTCGTGTATAAGTGAGTAAGTAGATCAGGTTCTTTATACCGAGGATTGCGTCCTCCCCTCTCCCACCCCCGTTGATTAGGTGCAGATCGTGTCAACGTTGGAAGACAAGAGTCCGGTGGAGTGGGGTGGAGCGGGGAGAGGCGGTGGCATGCGTATTAACGGGGCGGGGCGGTGGAGAATTTCGTTGGTGGTATCGGGTGGACGGCGGAGGAGGCGGCCGATGGAAGCGTCGACCCGGCGTAGATGGATATCTTCGGCCGCGATGGCAAATCGTTGGACTGAGGCGCTTTCGCTCGCTTGCAGGCGCTGCATAAATCACCGACAGCGCCGCAGCAGTAACCACTAAACCAAACGAAGATGTAAGACGTTAGTATCTGTAAACGCCGCAACAGTGTGGCTCTTCGTCATGTCCGGCGATATCTTGAGGGTGTAGGATGGATGACCACCGCTGTTGCGGAACCAACGGGAGTATAATTTTCCGCCCCGGTTCTGCGCCTGACCGGGGCGTTAGATTTGACCTGTCTGTCATGCACTTACTGTGACGAGAAAAGGACTCGTCAGTTCACGCTGAATGAAGTTTTTCTTAGACCAAGGTAATAGGGGGCACACGGGGGGCACGGGGGGCCGCTCTCACAGGCACGGGGGGCCGTGCCTGTGAGAGCATGGCCCCCCAGTGGCCCTCTGTTGGGACCTATACTTAATACTACATACCTAACAAAAAATGGTTGGCCCTCATGATTAGCAGTGTCCACCCCAACGCCCCCCACTTGCCAAATCTTGGAGCCGCCACTGCTAATAGCTGCAACATTTCTAACCAAAGGCTTCGTGTGATGGTAGCCTGGGGATGCCCGGGTATCCCCCCAATTGTGGTTAATGTATGTAACTTGATTAACCCCTTAACCGTGTATTTAACTGTAACTCAATGTAAAAATGGATGGATATATCCAGGATCCCCAGTTAAGGGGTTAAGCGAAATAGTTGTTGACTTTGATTTCTTTTAAATTGCTCGTCAGCGGGCTTTTTCCGGACTTTCGGCGCATTTTTGAAACGCCAAGGGCGACGATCTTTATCTTGCTTGTCAGGATTTTTCAGAAGCTGAGGGCGCCATTGATATAGGCTAATCCGTGGCACCTTGACCTTTTTTATTTAGACCTAGGCTATTTATATTTTTGGCGTGGTGATCCCTTATAAACTTTTGTGATGATTCGCGGACCTTATAAAATTTGAATTTTAAATTGATTGCAATTGACACATAGGCCTACACTACTTGTTTTATCAATCAATTATTTAATCAGAAAATCGCAAATCTTAGTTATAAAATTTAAAATCAAATGGAATCAACATTCTTATAGAGCCATCAGTGTGTTTTGTGTTCTGAGGTGTTGATGAGATATCTCGAGAAAGTAACCCCTTTACGGTCCCTCTGAAGCCACTTGGCGGTCCCCCATGGGACCGCCAACCCCAGTTTGAGAACCACTGTCCACTGTACTTAATATTGTGATTGTGACTGTGAAATGTCTGAGTCAGTTCTGTGAGAGACTATTTTTGTGCTAAAATTGCTAGCAAGAAGAAGGTTTCTCTGTTGCCCGCAAATGTCAACAAACTAGATTGCCCTTTGCCTTTAAAGTCATTTTTTTCAAAGTCTTAATTTGCAAACGCCTACGTTTAAGTAAAAGAAATTATTTATTTATTATTTATTATTTCTTAGTCCCGCTTGTCCTACGCCATACAACATGTGCGTTAAACCGCGATTAATGCGCAATTAAAAGTTATCACATTTACAGCTCTAGTTCTACTAAGCTAGGCGTAGAAGCCAGTGGGGGGGTTGAAATGAATTAATAGGAAGTTGGTGGGGGGTGCAAAGTGAAGGAAAAAATAAATAAACTTTGCCGGAAAAGGCTGACAAAGGAAATTTTTCCTAACTTAACTTTACTACACTTTTACCACTTTTACCCCAAAATAGGTTGACGAGCAATAAAAGGTGTAGCCATCTGCAGTTTTTCCTGTAGTTTTACTAGACTTTTACCCCAAAAATAAGTTTCACAAGTGGGAAAAAAGCCCTGAAGTCCGGTGGGGAGGATGCATCCCCATTCATCCCCCACGTGGAACCGCCACTGGTAGAAGCCCAATGAAGTTGTTACACACTAAAGACGTGTGCTCACTGGATGATATTTTATGCGAAATTCTGCTTCTTAATTCCACAGAAATGTTGGACTTGGTTTTCGACTATAGCGTGTCTTCAAAATCGGGAGCGGAATTTTCTGGCACCTACCAACCGGATGGAAATAGAACACTGTAATATACAGGAGAAGAGAAACAATCTCTGTCCATAGCCTGCTTTTCCTATGAATCAATACTATACAGTGCATACGCCTGATGTTGTTCATACTTGAACTGTAAGCATTTGAAGACAGTCAAAAAGTCTTGTAATGTCAGAGTATTGATGTAGTAATACTACCATTTGTCAAAGCGTCCCTCCTTTATTAAGTAGGGATGCGCCGAGTAACTCGAGTAACGCGAGTACCGGTACTCGACTCCAATTTGGAGTCGAGTACTCGCATAGAAGAACAAAATAAAGAATAGAATAGATAAATAAAGAATAGCCAAAGAATTTCATTAAAATTTGGCCTACCGTTATTTGTTACAAATTATTAATCAGCCTTATTTAGGTTATTCTTAATCATTATGCCCCAGGTAGTTAAGTTGTTGCCCACAGTGGTCAGTGGGCCAAGTCTAGTCTGGACCTCACATTTTTTGCCAGTACCGGCAAAAAGTTTCTGTTCTTTAACTTATGTTTATACTACACTTGAATACATTTGAATATCCGAAAAAATTGATATGTAACTGTATCTAGCGTTCTGCTTTGGTTAAATGAGGGCCATGACTCATGAGACAAATAATACGCATTATGTGACGTGTAACGTTTGCAAATCATGTATTTTCGGTTTTACGCGAGTACTCGTTAAGCTACTCACCAACTACCGGTACTTGAGTAATAAACTACTCGGTTAGCGCAGCCCTATTATTAAGCATTGAGGATCGTTTTTGTTGCCACTTTCTGATTCTGATACTTGTGTGTAGACAACCATCTGATCTAGAATTATATTGTGTATTGTATATTTGTCATTCGTCAATATTTTCAGATCAAATCCACAATATTTTGACACCATCTCTAGGGGTGATAAAACTAATGACCTTTCATTTGCTTGTCACGGTATTTGAGAAGGTATAGAAGAAAATTGATTTTGGTTTCACTCCATACTGAAAATTGATGGTTTCACTCCATGGTATACTAGTGTGTAACAACTGTCCCTAATATCAGCCATTATCATAATTTCTTTGGCATATAATGACGTCATCTATTGGCATTTTTTCCCATTCATTGAGCACTGAGGGACATTGGTGTTGTCACTGTATGACTGTCCTCCTTATGAGTTCTGCACCTTTCCCAATTGCCAATGATTTCTTTAAAATGGACCATCCTCTCCTGTGTCCTATATATCACTGCCCAGAACTTCAGTACTCTGACCCTGTTGTACTGTGTCCATAAATCACAGCTTTCCAAGATGCTGGTTTGAAGAAATTTTGTACTAATTGCACAGGGTATATGCTGTCTAATCATTTATCACCACGAATTGTTCTCAAGACATTTCCAAATGATGTTGCTTTATAGTCCATTGATCCAAATTAAGCAAAATGTCGGAAGATAAATTTGTATCTATTTGTCAATTAGAAGTTTTCCAATATATCTCCGGAAAATAAATGAGCAGCCATTTTGACTTAATGTACTTGCTCATGGAAGTTAAGATTGGCAGGCATATCATCCAGTAATTTTGCAAGCTTTTAGGACCGACATATATTGTACTTCCTTCTCTTCCTACTACCTTGGGAGGCTTACCGATTCTTTGGGGAAATCTCTCCTTCCCTGCAGAAACTCATGTCATTCCTCATCATCTTTGTATTATGCTCAGTCACTTCTGTGAACTTGTGCAAGTTATATGAATACCGTACTATAGTTGAATTCAACTATACAGTATATTTGAAAACTCGTAAAATTGACAAATAGATCAAAATATATCTTCCAACAGTTGTTTAATTTGTTTAAATCAATCAGCATTGTAATCTTCTTTCATAATCATTATATAAAACATAAATATAATTACACTGGACAGCACATTTTTACTAAAGTCATATTACTGAATGAAATTACGGTAGTCAGTCCTTATTAAATTTTATGTGCTGAACACACGAACACACGAATCATTATGCAACATTTACTTTAGTGTTTTTTTGTAATCTGCAATTGCTATTAGCAAGGAAGAAAAATTCCATCCATTCATCCATCCATCCATCCATCCATCCAGCTCAATTTCTGTCATGCACTGTTGTTTCAACAGTAGTCTATAGTTAAATTATTAAATGTACATTAACCGCCTCTCCTCAGCATCTGTTCGTTTTAATGCACGCAGGAGACCATTATGGGATTGAACCTCTTATGTGCTATCTTCAGTCATACAGGAATCCACTTATGGAGGTCGACAACGGAGAAGGATTCCTCTGGATCATCATCTTCAATGTCATCAATCATCTGCTCACATCCGTTCTTATTTGGTGTGACCATGCGATGACTGTAATTTTGTGAAGCCTGCATCGGAGACTTCTTCAGTTCCCAAGTCTCCAGTTCCCGGAGATTTCTTGCTCTCCATCATCTGTCATTTGTGTGCCATATTTGTTGTTTTAAATCATCTTGGTCGGTTGAGACCGTTGGAAAATTATTTGACAGTCGTTTTGGTAATTTATTATCTGTTAAGCTGTCTGGTCATCGCGATTTGTCCACTTATCTCTTGCCGTCGCTTATTTTATTGTATTGCACGTTTTACCAGTCTCTCTCATTTTTCATGTTTATATGACAATCAATGCAGGCAAATAATACAATTATTGCTCTCATGTTTAGGCATGGTTTTATGACAGTCTCATGTGATGGATGTATTATTATGCACCTATTACCCGGGTACTGTTATTACTGTAGGCAGTGGTTCTATCTCGCCTGCAAAAATATCTCTCTGTTTTCGGTCTTAGCTTAATAACTAAATAAGATATGCTTATTTGATTTAAAACTCAGATTATCTGTAGATTCACCATAAATCACCAGGTATAATAGTTCTGATCTGCGTGTTAAATTGGATAGGTGAGACATTGCAGGCTTTTGCTTTGGATTCCTAAGAATAGGAATGCGTTGATATTATGTTTTATCTATACAGCAGTGCTTCCCAACCTTTTTCCAGCCACGGCACACTATCCAATAAACATACAGTCAAAGGCACACTGCAGCCAAAATGCACACATTTCATTTTTAAAATGATGCTTGTATAGGCCTACTAGTACTATATCTTATACCATAGTCTAGTATACAGTATACTATTGACTACCGTTCTTCATAAGAACATAATTTCTTTGCAACCTGTATCACTCAGGGGCGTAGCGATGGGGGGTATATCGGTATGTATACCCCAAAATCAGTCTACCTTAAAGTTTTGTATGTGATTTATATGTGGTTTATATGGTTTATAGTTAAGGTTTATGCTCCCCCCAAATATTTATACCCTCCCAAATCAAATTCCTGGCTATGCCCCTAGTATCACTATTTCATGCTTAACTTCATTGAAGAAATATAATTAAACTTATAATAAACAATTAGTCCAGCACCATTATTAATTTACTATTTTTCAATAGTTTGCTGCCGCACACTTCTACCGTTGCTGCGGCACAGTTGTGTGTTGGGGCACACAGGTTGGGAAGCACTGATCTACAGCATGGTTTTTACTTAGGAAATTTCAGGAACTCCACATACGAATGGGAATTCATTATTTATCTGTGTACGGTTTTATTTCTTCTTCTTCTTCTTCTTATTGTCCTGTTTGTATTCAACAGATACGTACAAAGAATTTAATGATGAGTAGGCAAGGTCACTGGAGGGGAATTCCTCTTTGTAACCTCTTGTGGCTGATTGATTCATGCAACAAAATTTGATACTTCTCTTTGGGATTTTGCTAAGACTTCCACTTCTAAGTTATCGATTAATCACTGCACGGAAGATGATGTTATTGATGATGTTATTGACGATCTCATCACTGTACATAACTGTGCACCACTGCATAATTGTTGCATAACCCAAACTCTTGAAAACATGAAAACAGAGTGCTGTTTCTTTTCGGTTAGCAATGGTTAGATTTGTTCGAAAAATAATGTGTTCCAACTTCCAGTTTTCTTCTTGTCTGACAGGGTCCGTACAGAATTCGGATACGTTCGATGTGGTGTTTTCCAGTGACAACAGCATCAATGGAACTGGCTTCTATGCGACTTTTCAAGTGCACAGTTCATCGTTTACACAGAGCATTCTCCCCAGTGGAGCTTCAGACCAAGGTCTGCAAACCATTCACGTTTCAAAATTGTGTATTTTCTGTTTTTCAGACAATTCGCGACGAGACACTGTTATATTTCAGCGAGCGTGCTGGTACACTTATAATATAATATATGGTAACAAGGTTTAAAGTGGTTCAGTAGGGACTGCCTTGTGTGAGAACTCTGTTCATGTCCTGTTTGTTCTAAGGTTACTTGAGAGAATGGCATGGACGGAAGAGATGGCAGAGTGGGTTACGTGCTGGAGCGTCAGGCTGACGGAGCGGGTTCAAGCCCCGTTAGTGCCCCTAGTGGCTTTCACACAGGCAGTAATGCCTCCTAAGCCACTTTAAATTGTGCTAAGTTTAAGTTAATTCTCTGGATCAAGTTGCATACATCTCTGCCTCCTAGTTATTGACATCTGGATTATAAAAAAATAGTATACTGATGACTCATTGCGAGAAGTGTCAATAGCCTATAAATAACGTGATCGTAGAACACAAATGAACTCAATCTCAATATTTAAAGTGGCAATTATTGCAGTCATAATGTCTGGAATTTATTAATCAAGCGTTGTTCCGACTACGTAACCATAACCGGTGTCTCACCCAGTACCGGTAAATGTTTGCGTAGGCCGACATTAAGGTTGTGAATTTACAAATAGGGAAACATGTCCTCTGGCAGTCAAAAATTTTCTTGAATCTACAAACAGTCCCTCCTCCCTCTCTCTTATGTTGTTACACCCGTTTCTGAATTTATGATTTCAGACACGTTTACAATGAATTGTTAGTTATTGATATAGAGTATCCTTGCATTTCTTGTTCTATTGTTTATTAAGAAAACACAATTGCTTGCATAAACATGAATACTTAAGGTAACTTGATGAAAATGAATGTAGAGGGCCCACTGAAGTCTTCTAGCCTGAATAATTTGTTTGGAGAGTTGTGACTTTATTTAGTGATTAGTGAAGATCCTATGAATCAGCGGTTCCCAACGTGGAGCGTACGCCCCACTGGGGGAATTTTATTATTTAGGGGGGCAATTGGGCAATTTCAATGTTCAAAATTTTTAGAACAGGATAATTAAATTGAGGAGTGTTAAAGAACTTATGGAATATAGAATCTAGATTCATAGAAGAAGCTTTCATTACTAAATGAATAATGCATATCGATGCAATTCAGTTCTGTTTTGCATGTTTTGTATCTGTCGTTGCTGTTTTTCATATCTTTTATGTTATTCCGATAATACAATTTCTGTGATTGCTTCTGTACATATGTCAAGAGGGGACATAAGGATTTTAAAACGACTTTGGTGGGGTGTGGCCTAAAAAGGTTGGGAACCACTGCTATAAATGTTTCCACAAATGTTTGTCTTGTGTGATATCCCGGATTTGACTTGGTTTCGTGTGCCTCCGGCTGATGTTTCCATGCTTTTATGAAGTGGCGCTATAGAAGTTGACGATTAGATAAAAGATATTATTAAAGACACGCTTCGTGCATCTGTTTGTTGACCAAGCACACACGTTTACAATCATTTTATGATTCATTCTACTCCATTGACAGAGGAGTTTATTGTCAATAGAGTTACTGAAATTACCTGACCGAATTAGCTAGGTAAGATTTATATGCAGCGTATTTTGGAGGAAAGGCAGTTCTGTCGGTGACCAACCAACCGGCTAGTCCAGAGAACAGCACAATAGTTTATCAGCAGAATAGCAATTTACTGTGAATTCCGCAAAATATATCTTACGCGCGCGCGCTCTTTGTTTCCAGGGCCTTGTCGGTTGACGGAGTGGACGTGCTTCAATAGACGGTGCATCGCGGCGAGACTGCTATGCAACGGGCTGAACGACTGCGGCGACGGGTCGGACGAGTCCTACGCACACGCCAGATGCAAAGGTCGGTCGAAGAAAAATGCCGACCGTGCGCGGTCGGTCGGTTATGTTGTCCCGTTTTTTCCTTTCTTTCTTTCTTTCTTTCTTTCCCCGTGACCGATGAAGTAAATTTATCGATCAGTGTAACAATACGAACGCCGAAGTGCGAACGGAATTTCCTGCAGCGTGATCGCGAGCGCGCGCACACACACAGTCACACACGAGGTCCGCTGCTTCGAACAACACCAGAAATCTTGGCCTTTGTGGGGAGCAGATGCGAATATGATCCCCACTCTTCTCCCTCCACTCCCCCTTCCCCGAATAAGCAGATGAAGTTTCCATTACAATAATGACACGCTTGCGAACTACTGAGTAGTAGGATCAAAGTGGGAATCGAATAAGTGCATTCAGAGGAGGAGGAGGAGGAGGAGGAGGAGGAGGAGGAGGAGGAGGAGGAGGAGGAGGAGGAGGAGGAGGAGGAGATTAGTGGAGATATCAATTTCAAGTTTGCCTTTGCTGCAGATAATACGGTTCTGGAAATGCTACTGTGTTCTTGGATGACTGCTTAAGGATTTCGTGCGCGCATAGCATATATCGCATATATCGTTGTCGCATCAGTGACATTAGTATAATGAACGGCTTTGCTTATTTCTGTGTGGATGACATCTGTCATGCTTTCATGTGAAAATGTTAGTGGAAAGTGGTATTTTGTTCCTACTGGTTGTTACAGGGACATTTTTGATGCATGCATGCAAGTGAATAGCAGTTTGATATTTTACCAAGTCAGTACGAATCAGTGAATACAAGATAAAAACGAGTTTGTACTTATCTTGCTGACTGGATTGAAAAATTGTTTTGTCACTCATACGGTACAGCCAGTTATCATTTATCGTCCAAATTTTATTTCACAGCATTACCCGTAATTTCAAGACAATTTCAGTGTAACTTCAGTGGGTTTTGACCAGTTTTGTAGTGTCGAATTTTCTTTTATTTGCAGCCCATCTGTTCATTGGGTCAGTTTATTTAGATTTTGTAAACAAAGTTATACCAAAAGTTTGCTCACAAAATTTTTTTATAACACAGCAATGCTATAGTTGCTTATAGAAATCTGGAAAGTACTTTTTTTGTCTATAGCTTTGTGATTTAAGCATCTCCATTGAATTGCACTGTTTGTGATGGTTAGTGGTTGGCGTTTATCCACTGCTTGAAGCAATCATGCAATGGTTTCGAATATACAGTGAAACCCGCTTAATTGCATAGGTGCCGTGCAAACCTTGCTTATGCGATTAACTGGGCTGAATAGCCGGGAGCCGGGATGTCTGATAATGAATAGTATGCACAAAACACTGATTCGGATTTTTATGTTGTTATGCGATTATGCGGGTTATGCAATTAAGCGGTATGCGATTAAGTGGGATCCACTGTATTTATTAATGGAAAATTGCGTCCGTATGTGTGTGTGTGTGCGGGTACGTATGTATGACTCCATGCACCGGACGGATAGTCTGGAAGTTTAGGAAATTCTCCTCGCAGCGTTTGGTAAATTTTTGTTCTCGCGTCACACTTCCTGTGTAAGCTGTCTGAGTTGTGAAGTGATGGAAGTTATTCACCGATGCTTTTGCAAGCCGTTTGATTAATTCTGTGGACCTCAACCAGTCTGTCCACTGTGTCAACATCGGTCATGTGTGCGTGCGTGAAGAGAGCACGGATGAGAAAAGTGCTGCTGTGTCTCTCAATCAGTCACAATGGCACCCGCTCCACTGCGTCAACAGTAACAGATGAAAAGTTTTTTCGGATGAATATTTAATCCGAGGGAGAATTTGGTGCATGAATGATCAAACCCTATCTATGTTGTGGCATACAGTAACTTTTTCCGCCTTGAGAAGGATTTCTGCCAAAGTAGCGTAGTGGTGAAACTTTTACCATTTGAACAAACAGAAGTACAGGCCAGTGTTTATTCTAGGCCTTCTCTGGAGGGAATTTTCCCCAAAGTTTTAAAAATACCCCCAAAATTTGTTATATGTTGCATGGGGGAGTGTGAAATTTTCTTGGAGAGAGGAAAACGTAAGGATGACCCAAAGCTCCAAAAGTGTGAGCTTGGAAGGGTCAGACCTTTTATTTTTTCTTAGAATAAACACTGAGTACAGGGAAAACGTGCAAAGTGGATAATCATAAATATTTTGTTTGTCAAATGTTTGCATTTGAGAAGGGTAAAAAATGTTAGGGAGCTTGGAAGGATTATCTTTTTTAGACACTCAGACCTTTTCCCCCAAACATTTCAAAATCCCCCAATGTCAAGGTGGCTAGAATAAACACCGAGTACAGGCTGTAGTTTGAAATGCCACAAGTGTGTTGCAAAGTGGATCTAATCATAAATATCTTGTTTGTCAAATGTTTTGCAAGTTTTTTGCAATTTTTTTAAACTTGAATACAGGAGATAATTTGCTTAAGTTTTCTTCACTATTACTACGATCAGTGGTATTTTGATTCAAAATTGATTTATGTCATTTACTTATTATATTTTACGTTGGTATTGTACTTTTTTACGACACTGAGGCTTTTAGGGTAGACCTGCTGTAGTTTTGCATTGAGAATTTACATGATAGAATTGAAGTTCTTAGTTCAAAGGTGGATTGTGGCTCTGTTACTGCACTTAGAATGCCACAATTGTATACCTATTGGATGGTCTGCTATCCTAGAGTTGGGATTAGGTTTAAAGAGGAACATTCTTGGAGGATGATATCCAGCCTCCAGGCACCTTCTGTTAAATGGTCATAACTTATCGGTAGTAACCTGGGTACTAACCCTGTATCAAGAAGATCATAAAAATGTCATAATGAGTGTACAAGGGAACCCCATGCAGCTGCCTAAAAGCGTTTGAAAATGTCTCATCAGGTTTTATAAGAATTTGGGGAAATCAAGGGGGTGACAAGTTGGCCACCACCCCTTAACAGTGCAAGGGTTAACATAAAATGCTATTTCAGGCAAGGCACTTATATTTGTTTGTCTGAAGTTCTTTAGATGTGAAGAGATGTTGCCACTAGTCTGATCAGTATTCAGAGATGTCATCCCATCAGTTCTGGGTTGCTTCTGCAGCCATTGAGTTTTTTCATCTGGTTATGATATCTTTGAGTAGTTGCAGCCACTGATATAGCCACGAGACTGCAAGGGGTACTAGTTTCCATGTTCTGGTCTGGACCATTTGTGGAACTTGTGCAATACTGATGAGAAATTTTTAACCAGGGGTAGGAGTGACTGTTGGTGGAATTGAGAAATTATTTGCATTACAGCTTTCGGCCACCCTATAATAAATTGCAATTAAAGCTTTTAAAGCATGTACTGTTATTATTGCTATTAATACTCAAGTATTTTGGGGCTTGGACTCAGTCCCAAATGCTCTTCCCAAAGCCCCTAATCAGACTAAATGGGATGGGCTTGTCTATTGTAATGGTGCCCCATTTTGGAAAACTAGCTACACGAACGGTTGCAGTTTTGAATTTTTCAACCGACCTTTCGAAAGTGTTTATTTTGGTGCATTTAGCATTGACTGTAGTAGAATGACTATTTTATTGTTTCCTTGTGGTTCAGTACCTTGGAAATTGTTTTTGCCACTTAGACGCAGTGTTCTTTGTGTCACTTCTCGGCGGCAATTGATTGCACTAACTCAAGAACGAGTGTTGGCACTGTGTCATTATTATGTGCGTTCAAAACTGTCAACGGTGTGTCTATGAGTTACTTTATTCACTCCTGCAGACGTTCTTTGTGCTGCATCATAACTGACCATCTTTGCCTTAATGATTATATCATTCAGCAATGCTTCTTCTTCATCTATCGGCTTCGCATTACTTCTTATTCATTTGTTGCATAGACATTATTACATCAGCAGTACCGGTAATCTCAAGACCAAATTGTGTCGTGTCACATGCATTAACATGTTAACCTTATATATGGGTTACTGGGAAAGAATTTGATTCAACCTGCATAGCATTGCAAATTCAATCTTATGCATCAGTGTTGATATGGAATCATGTAGTTTGCCGACATGCAGTTGTGCTTGAAGCTTTTTGATATTCTGTCGTCCGCTGTGGGATCACTTTGTCAGTCTATCATGTGACTCAATTCCAAATGGGATTGAAGAAGAAATCTTCTTGTATCATTTGATGGCATTTTGCTGTATTACCGTACGTCAGACCTTTTCTCTAAATTTCCGCCGGGGACATGGAACCGAATACTATTCATGTCGGATGTATTTGGTGCATTTTTTCTCAGGGATCATTTTAACGGAAAAGTTCCTCTCGGACACAAGAGTTTCTGTTTGTGCATTCCTCTAATCCAATGCTTTTACAATCAGATCTTCGTAATGTCACTCTTCCTGCAGCAGTATAGGATTTATGATTTCCGCTGGCTGCCAGTCTTAATATCACATAATTTGAACAGCCCTTCCTTGAAAAAGACATTTATTGCATTTGATTATATTGGTCGACCATAGCAGTATTTGAGAGTCAGATCACTGAGTGGGGGAAGATTAAGACCAGTCGGTGGTGGGGGTGGGTTTATTGTTTCATTATGTTAAATAAATTAATTAAATGATTTAATAGCAGCATGGAACTTCCCCCTTGCTATGTTTATAGAGTGTACCATGGGGGGAAGTCGGTAGGCAGTGACCAGGAATGTCCCTCTTCCCCACTAATACCAAACTGAAATAAAACAGACATGACACTAAAGTCTACCCAATGGGCAGCTATTGTTCTGGGTTGGCCTGTGTGAGTCGTTTCTGAAATCACTAAGTCACAAATAAACATCGTCAGAATTTTACATTAATTAAGTGAAGCCTATATGTTAATTACCGGTATACAGAATCGAGAGTTGCTTAGCAATGGACAGAGTATTGTAAATTGAATGGAAGACCAGTGTTGAAGTTTTCATTGGCAAATTATAGGTGAAAATTTACTTCCTGTTTTAATTTTGAAGTCCTTCTAGAAACTGATTGTGAATATTTGTGATTGCAGAGCATGTCAAAGCATTCTAGGATCCCTGAAATACATTGGTCCTTTCCAACAGATCTTTAACTATCTTGCATTGATACAGCTGATTATGGCATCATATTGTAACGTTACCACAGCTGCTGTCGTGTGATACTGCTCTCCTGAAGACGTTTTTCCGATGGACAGACAGTGTGAATCTAAATCAGACCCTAATAATGTCATATTCAGAGGGCAGTTAATTTATGTTATGGCAAGCAGAGTTACAACTGCATGGCATCGAATAGCACATATTGATAGGAGATCGAGAGAATCAATTTGATATACAGTTAGGGTTAGGGTTAGTGTTAGTAGATTAGGGGTAGTTAGTAGTAACACTCACCTTAATCCTCAAGTACCCTAATATCTCTTCAGTAGAAGTAGCAGAGAATCAATTTGATATACAGTAGTAGTAGTAGTAGTAGTAGTAGTAGTAGTAGTAGCAGCAGCAGCAGTAGTAGTAGTAGTAGCAGCAGCAGTAGTAGTAGCAGCAGTAGCAGCAGCAGGCTAGCAGCAGTAGCAGCAGTAGCAGTAGCAGTAGTAGCAGTAGCCGCGATAACAGCAGCAGAAGTAGTAGCAGCAATAGTGGTGAGAGTAGTGACGATAGGCAGGGTTGACTGTATTGCTTTAGTCCTTGTGTAAGAACGTTTCTGGTTCATGACTATTTATTTCATCATCTAATTAGATTTTAGGGAAACAACAGTCTTGATCAAGTCTTGCGTTACAAAATCTAATTTGACGGTGCGATTGGCCCGATCCAGATATTTTCGCGGGTGTATTTGGAGATCAATGCGCTGTGCTGCATCATTTCTGCACCTCGGCACCATGTCCTTTCCCCCCCCACCTTCGCTTCTGTGGTCCGCCACCGCCCTACGTCGTCGTCGTTGCTGTAGCAGCGTACCCAGCGCCTCCCCAGTTGGCGATGCGACGGAGTTTCTAATTAAATAAACCCAATCTATGCGAAATTACGACTGTCCGTGAATTTCCTTTGATTCATTTTCATGCTCTGCTTGGTCGGGGGACGATCATAGGACGTCACTATTTACCACTCATTGCACACACTTTGAAAAATTACTTGTACCCTCTCTCTCTCTCTCCCCTCCTCCTCCTCCCCAAATGACTCGTTTGTTTTTGTTTTGTGGTTGAAATGTCGACTCGTTCGATTTAAATTCTATTTTTGGAGCGCCAATTATATTTCTGGAGCGCCAATGCGTTTCAAATTCTAATTCGATTTGCTGCATGACGTTCAGTTAAGTTTGAATTTTTCGTGATTCCATTTGTAGCATTATTAAGACGACGGTTTTCACGTCTATTTTCAGCAAGAGACATTCAGACTGTAGGAAGTATATGACAGCCGCTGCTATATTTAGAACAACCCTAATTTCTTGTCTGAGACATTTTCCCACAATTTTCAGTTTGATGTGAGATTTAGAGATTGGTAATTTGATATGACCAAATTGAGATTTGCCTTGAAATTGAGGTCCAAGATTTGACACTTGACGAGCATTGATCATGTTTTTCTGGCTGTCGGCATTGCAGATTGGTCAGTGAAACCGCTCTGCAGTGACTCGTTGCTTTGCTTTGATAGCTCAGTTTTCAAAGCATTAGCCCCATGAACCCTCGATCTGGGTTTGATCCCTGGTACTCACAAGTCCACTGAGGCAGAATGGACTTTAATGTGGTCTGAAAAGCACTTTAAGCTGATGACCGGTGCATTGTTATCAAGACACTATATTTGAATTGAAGTTTATTATTTTTCATTATTTAACGTTTGGTGTTGAATTTTATCATAATATGGTTCCATGCAACTGCTGCTTATGTGGCCGCTGATTCTGTGTTCTAGTTTATTGGTACCTTTACAGCAGCATCGGTGCGGTGGGGGTGGGGTTGTAGTGGTCATAGTGATGAAGATGATGTTGATGATGTTGATGATGATGATGATGATGATGATGATGATGATGATGATGATGATGATGATGATGATGACGACAACAATGGCCTCAGTCAGTCAACCAATCTGAGGACTTCCATTTACGGTCACTTGAAAGTAGAAGCAGTGCAATTTATAAGTGAAGAGCTGAGTTATTGGATGTTGATAGAAGGTCCTCAATAATAATAATAATAATAATAATAATATAATAATAATAATAATAATAATAATAATAATAATAATAATAATAAAGATAAGATAAGAAGAAGATAAGATAAGAAGAAGATAAGAAGAAGAAGATAAGAAATAAGGTTTATAATGTGGTTCAGGAGGGTTTGATAATGATAATGATGAGAACCACTGCTGAAGAAGAAGAAGAAGAAGAAGAAGAAAAAATCCAATTTAAAGTGGTTCAGGAGACTGCCTGGTAGAACAAGCTAGAACAAGGCAAGTTGAAATTTAGATGTCTTTTGAGTGTATCGCATTCTTGTATAGCAATTATTAGCAACAACGATGAACTTTCTTAACACCAGTTCTACTCAGCAGTCCAATCCACCCACACAAAACCAAAGTCTCTGCCAGAGATCAGCCAGATTGGAAAAGAGCAAGGCAAGCTGCAGTGGCGGCTCCACCGGGAGGGCCAGGGGGCCCATGCCTTTCCCCTATTGAGTGTCTGGCCTCCCAGTAGCCCCCCAGTTGGGACCCTATACTTATTGCTACATACATTAAACAACAAATGGTTGTCCCCCATGATTAGAAGTTGCCACCCCAACGGCCCCCCACTTGCCAAATCCTAGAGCCGCCACTGGCAAGCTGTGGAGAAAAATGTCATCTAATAGAGAGGCTCTGATATGAAAATGCGGTAGTACTGAAAGGTCTTATGGACAAAGGAAGAGAGTTCAAAACGTTTGGGCCTGTAACAAAAAGCACTGTATTACGAATTACAGTGTTGGCTTCTCGGTGCATTTGACAATGAACCAGTGAACCTCTCTGAATTCAATAAATGGTTTTGGGTGATGGAGGTTATGAACATTTGTTGAGAAGTTAAAGTAAGATATTACACAGTGCTTTAATGGCAATTAAATTAAATTGTATTTTATTATTATGTGGTGCCAAAGTGGTTATCCCAGCTGTACTAATTTTGCCCACATGTTTCCAAGGCAGTTGCATGATTCTTAATCGTTATAACCAAAGCTACTGCTGACAACGTTGTTCTGCAATGAATATTTTCTTGTGATTTTATACTTTTAGGACAAAACATTCTGGCTTGTGATTTCTCCGTTGGAAGGTACGTACAGTTTATCTTATGGACAGGGTGTGGTCTATTAGTGTGGAGCTTATGGTTTTGCTATTGGTACTAGAGCTACTTCATAGACCATGGACCAAGTCACAAAGACACAAACACCTAGACAATTTGAGCAGAAAGTACTTACACAAGTAGTTGTTAATTGTTTACATAAGGCACATATTATTTAAAATCTGTGTGGTCAGAATGGCAGCTACAGTATACCAATGGTAGTGGGCAGGGGATAAAGCTCCCATTAAATGAAATACAAAAGAGTTGGTTGCAGTGAAAACTGATTCTAAATTTATAAAATGGAGAAGTTTTCTGTTACATTAACTGGGGGTTAAATAAGTCAAAACTGCATTCAAATTTGACTGAAGTCCACCTGCAGTCTACGATAAGAATATTTACTTTGAAATTACAGCCAGATGTGAGACAATTAGTGAACAGTTTCAGCAGATCACAGTGCAGTCTCGTTGAACAATAATAATGCACGTGAATAACAATGACAGAGATTATGAGTTTGTTTGATAGTATACAAGATGAAGATGAACTAAGTAAGTATGTCTATAAGAATTTTGTCGTAAGTAGCATAGCTGATAATGTTTCATGCATTTGCAGCCCTTAAGAAAGATTGAGGTGCCTAGAATTTCGTAACTTGTGCATGGCCCGCTAATGAAAAAAGTTGCCCGCCTTTGATCTAAGAGATAGTCCCCGCTGTACGGACACAAGACATAGCAGAGATGGTGGCGTGGCAAACGTAAAGTTGAGTGTCAATCGAACATAGGAACAATGCTGCTCTGCCAGGAAGAGTTTTGTCATTTCCATGTGATTCCATCGAGCATTGGTGACCCAGTGACCTACTGCCATATCCGAGGCATTGATTTCGGTGCAGAAGATCTATGATCTAACATTGCATGGTTTGGTTTTTTTGCATTAAGCAAAACTACTGCATTCTGCATCAGTTTCTGTATCAGATGTGTCTTGGTATTTTCGCTGTGTTTTTAGCGTCGATAGTGGCTTCTGTTCATTCGATCACGAAGGTTGGTTTCAATCATCCGAAGTGAAAAGGTCAATTGGACCCCGGTGATCACACAAACGGCAGTAGTGAGTACAGTATACTGATAGCTAATTAATTATTAAGACGACAATATATACTGGTAGATAAATAGTCTAATTGTTTTAGAATTATTCTACAGGTGGGTGACCGCTGTTGTGTATAGGAGGAACATGTTGTAATCCTGCTTTTCAGTTTGCCTGGTGTTGCCACGGGGCTTCAATCATTGCGCAATCTTCTGGTACTGTGAAGTCCAGTCGTACTAATGACTGCACAGTGATCTTTTTTATTACTCTCATGTAATAATGATTGTCTTTTCATTTATAATTTAAGCATTCACTCTAACTTCATTACGAAGATCAAGCTTTCTCGGTAAAGCTATGATTTACCGGTAGTTTGTCGTCGTCTATTGCTTTGCGTCCGTTTCTGCTCGCTCTTCCTTTGCTTGTTGGCATACGAGAACTCTGAATTTTCACAACGGTTTTATCGTTTGTCATCACCGTGAAAGCTATCATTTGTTATTTTCCAACCTCCTCCTATACCTGTGCAGGAAGTTGCTGCTCTCGTGAGGATGCGTATCGTCTCAGTCTCATTTGCTGCTGCTTTTCATATGGAATTGCTTCGTGTACCAATTAGACAGCAAATGCAATGGAATAATGACCTTGAATCACATCAGTATATAGGCTACCTAGTTCTCCTGGTTCTTGGATGCTGTAAAAATGATGAGGACCCTGGAGTCTCCTTGAATTAGTTTGCTGCATTTAGGTCATTCATGCTGTGACATGACGAAATCTGTCATCCTGCCTTACGACTTAGTTGTAATTATCTTAGGCATTTGCTATCTTAAGAACGGAAGCTACTTTACATTTAGCCCTTCTTTCTTTTCTTTCTTTCCTTCCGTCGTTCCCTATTGGGTTGGACGACGGGGTCTGAATGAGTTCCTTCCACTACTGTCTGTCTCTTTAGCCCTACAGATGGTCAAAATGGATTTTGAAAATTATCAGTACATTTCCAATTGTCCTGTTTTGAAATCTAATGGAAATTAAGGCATAGTTTTATCTTCTGACCCGTTTACTTTCAGGCACGCACACCTCTACTTTCTCACATTTTTATTAATACAATTTTTTATGTTTTTTACTCTGTTTTCTGTTTCGAGTATTTCTCTAAATTTATCAGACATCTTTTCCTAGTGAGTTTGAATATATGTGTCTTAAGCATGTCTTTCTAGCATTGTCTATTATGTCTGGGGTGGTTATTTTTATTCTAGGTTTTGAATTTGGGGGATAGAACCAAAACTGTCAGAGCAGTTTCCAACGATAAAAGTTGGGGGTGTCCACTGTGATGATTTTTCTCTGTTTCAAATTGGGATTGAAATATTTGTATGGAGCATTTTGCACTGTAATGATTCTCTGTTTGTGAGATTGAAATATGTGTATAGCATTTGCCGATCGTTTTATGCATTAAGCAATAATAAGTAGGATTTTAAGAAAATTTAATCCAATCTTTCGACATCTTTCATTTTATATCATAGCATCTTGATATCTCGGAAAAAACTGTCAGTGTGGGCACAGAGCAAAATTTTTATTTTAAATAGCACAAAATATTTCCTCTTATGTCACTCTTTTTCAGTTTAATTGGTATTTTGAGAAAGATGAAGAATATGTAAAAGAAATTTGTGATGATTCTTAAAACATTTTTCTTGTGCATTGACTTTGAGCCAAGGTAGCACCAGCCAGCACCCTATTTACCAAGCCTCAAGCCTCGAAAACCCTAGATAGAACCAACTGTGTGTATCAGCTGCCCTCTCATTTATGAGGGAGGCCAGTTTATTGTGATTAAATAAAACTTTAATATGTTTTCATACGGTATATATATATCTGTGTGTTGTGTGTGTGTTTGTGTGTGCATAGTATATGAAAGTCATTTGTGTACTGTATTATGACATACACAGTAATAAGTAAGAACAACACCGTTCTGTAATCCGATTGTTATCTAAAGTACCGTAAGTGAAGTGAGTCCATTTGTCTTAGTACTGCCTTGGTACTGCATTGTTTGTCAAAGAATAATGTGGATAATAGCGTTTTGAACTGTCATTCTTCATCCTGGTGACAGTTCAATAAACCCTTTGAAAGAATTTTGTGTTCCTGTCTATGACGGCAATAAATCATTCTTTTGTTGTAATGCTTGTTTAAAAGCTTTAATAAAACAGACATTTTTGTACCAATGAGTCTCCATTTAATGGAGTGCAGTTGATGTCATAAATAATTATATAATTATAATTACTCCTTTTGATTTACTGGTAAGTTTGATGCTATTTCCTAGACCGTGTGGATGTGCTGGTGTAATCTCAAATTCCTTGAAAATTATGAACTAAATCCAACCAATTTAACTAAATATTTTTACTCATTCTGTTATGTTATAAAAATTCAGCTCATTAAATTATCAAAAGTAGTTAATGCATTTAACTGGTCAATGTTGTGAAGACATAAACAATTGGAAGGAGACAGTTTGGTATGAGACAATATCCCTTTAGGGGAGCAGAGGGTTAAATTTGTCATGGAAAGTTCTGGCCTTGGAGTCAGATAGCAGTCTTCCAGCATAGTTATTAGAATACAGGTTTTGCATATATATGAAATTTCTGTCCTTACTGTGAACTCCTTTGTTATGTGTTTCAAGTTTTTGGTGTTTAATAAAAACATTGATTAACAGAAAAATTATTGAAATGTAATCAAACGGTTTCTAGTTTTTAAGCTTCTTGTTTTAAGTCTAATTTTTAAAGCCTTCAGAAGTTTGACCTGGTTATTCTGTCCGAAAGTCATACGATAAGTTGGGCCTGGCTGTTAATAGACCCATTTAAAGTACATCGGGAATAATTTGACACATTTTAACCTATTACCCCTTGTTTTAAAGTAATTTGCTCATAATACTGAATTCCTCTAGAATATCTTGAAAGATTTCAAATATAATTACCAACAAGGCTTTTGTGTTTATCAACTATTTTTTGATTTCATCTTCTTTTCATTATTCAAAGTAAGCATTCGGTCATGTGTTGCTGCTGAACATAAATATTGAACATATGTACACACAGGTTCGAGACAGTTTCTATTCCCATGAATATTCGACTCAGGCCTAACATACGATGCATGCCATACTCAAAAAAAGCATATATGCAATCTAATTTGACTGCAAGTGTTAGGGTACTGTATAGCAGAGTGGCCTAAAATTAAATTTAAATCTGCAATAGAATCTGATGCCCCGTTTGTTTGTGGTGTTTCCCAGACGGTTTCTACATCTACTCTGAAGGAAGTTCTTACCTGGTCAGTCCGCAGCTCAGTCTGCCTACAAACACCACCCACTGCCTCTCATTCTGGTACTTCATCTACGGCGCGGCGCCTTCCGTGTCCCTGTTTGTCTACGTCAGTCGCGAACAGGCGTACGCGAGACCGGAATGGCTGCGCCATGTCGATGAAACGACGCTCTCTCGTCACAAGTGGAGTTTGGGAGAAGTGCTCATTAGCGCAGGTTCCTCGCCTCAAATAATTTTCGCTTCGCTGCCTTTGAACAACGAAAGCGGAACAGCGCTCGACGACTTCAGCGTTTCGGAAGGAAGTTGTTCTGGCGGTTAGTTGCAATTTTTGTTTTTTTATAGTGCTGTTTGTTTTTTTTTTTTACTAGTGACAATAACAGTGTTCTAATTCAAACTGTAATTCCATTTCTAAAGTGTGACGCAAATATAGCATTTTTAAAAGATCAGTATCAAGAAGTTTTTGTGTAAAAGTTTGTCAAATCATTTACCAGTATTTATTATTATTGCATCTGGTTAATGCATAATGGAACAAAATAAGTACCGTAATAATTGAAAATAACCGCCGCATTGATTGGCCAGGTTGAAGCATTGACAGATAAATCGGAATGTGATGTGTCCGGCACATTGACTGATTCCTATAGCGTGATCATAAAGTGGCAGGGTACACTTTTAAGATATAGTCTGCAAAGAGCAATACTGTACTTATAATTTTATGGTAGAAGGCATGTTGGAGAAAATTGCCTGCCACTATAGTCACTAGTCATGAATCTTGAAACACCCTGCTGAAATATCAATGGCCAGCAAGCTTGAAGAAAGCACAGATAAATTTGTTCTCTAATTGGCGCTACATTTTTTGCGTTTTTTCACCTGATTCCGAATTCCCAGCACATTGTCTAACCATTGCCTACCACCGGCAAAATCGCCAAAAGTATTGGCATTCTAGGAAAACAACACCCTTGCTGGCTGAGGCTTTGCACGTGGAATTCACTAGACTGTCTGTGCACTGTGTGTTGTTGTTGTTCACATAACTGCTTTCTCATTTGCAATGGAAATTGATCAAATTGCTGCTTTCCTTTGAATTAAATTCTGCTTTCGCTCTTCCGTTTACTTCAAAGTTCCTCGGTTTTCTTGTTCTTTTCCCGAACTGTACTTACGAAGCTGCCCCCTGGTTCTGCAGATTACTCGTTCTTTCGTTGTCATACGTGGTCTTAATTTTGACATATTTGGTGGCCGTTTGCGCGAGTGGGTTGAAATCAGTTTCTGTGATCACCAGGGTTATTGGCCCCGCTGCTCGTACTCCGCGTAATCCACTTTCTGACAGTGAATTGGGTTTGATTTAGTTCTGCTTGACGTGTTGAGCTTCTGTGTTTCCAAATTGCCAGTTGTTTTTCAAATCTGTCTTTGAACGAAGGCAGAAGCAAACACTCGACGATGAATATTTAATGATCATCACTTTGATGACGTGATAACTGTGTAGCCACGAAGAAGTAGAGTATAACTATTAATTATCAGTTGGATAGTACAGAAAATTGTCAGCAATTCTTTTCACACTCACTCTCTCACACACGCACACTCGCACATACTTACATGCATATGCATGTGATTATTATTGTGCAGTCTGTTATAAGGGATGTTTTCTGCTGATAAATATTGTTGCTTTCTTGTTTTTGTCATTGCTGCTATAGTGGACATATCCTGCAATTTTGAATCGGGGTTTTGTGGATGGGAGGGCACATCTCAGCTAAGCCACAGCGTAGGAACGTGGATCGCTGACCACTCCTGGCAGATTCAGAGTCTGGAGAGAGGGTCATCGGGGCCAAATTCAGATCATTCCTCAACTGACGGAAGTAAGTGAATATCTGTTGTACTTGTAACTGGATTTGCAATTTCAGTGGCCTTCTTCTGTTACTCCAGTTCAGTCATCAGGCGTTCTGTTTCATAAGGAGGTTCTGACGAAGCTTGTACCAAAAGGCCTTGGGATATTGAAATATGAGCATGCTGATGTTGGTTAATGCATCACTATATTTAGATACCTATCTGCGGGGAATCGTGTTCCATTTTGGTATCTATTTTCCAACGTTTTAACAATTACAATGATCATGATGATTTATCATTAGAATAATTTCTCTGTTCTTTTTATTTTATTTTTTCTATGCTCTAAAATGTTTAATGCGCGAGCGATTGATTTACGTGTTGTGTATGTAACTAGTATGTTTTTGTTGTTGGAAATAAACCAGTGTTAATTAATTAATTATCTTCTGGTGCTAACGAATAATACTGACGAATATGCATTAGTGTTACTTCTCGGTACAGTGGTACTGTATTTTCTAGCAAGGTGCAGTACGGTTGTGACGTTTGCAGATAACATCATTGGACTGTAGAGCCGACGGAAGCGAGTTCGAGGCTCACATGAGCCCTGGGGTTGACTCAATTGCAGTGGTAAAATGAGTAGCAATGGAAAATGAGTTGCAATGGCAACTTTGTGAAGGCAACCATAGGTTCGGCGGAATGACTGGCCACCATCCGCCAATGAATGGTTTAGCCACCTATGGGCTGATGGCAAAGAAACCGGGGATCAGCACCAGCTCTTACGGGCATTGAGCCTACGGACGAACCTTTAACGTTACCTTATTTTAACCGCTGAAGCATTGATTCTCGCTTGAATGAGCGATATGAAATCAGAGATTTTTGCGAATGGGTTTTCATATTCGTTCATCTTATCGAGCGTATTTCTGCACTTGTGCATTTGAAGCTACAGTTGCACTTCGAGGATATCTTTACATGTTGTTCGTGTTTTGCACAGGCGGCAGTTATTTGTACGCAGAATTTCTGGCACCAATCGCCCCAAACAGCAAAGCAATCCTCGTCAGTCCCGCCGTATCCGCCGTTCCCGACGAAGTGCTGTGCCTCCAGTTTTGGTATTGCGCCGGAACACATGCTCAGAGTTTCTGCCTTCTGTCCGTTATGCTGCACCACCACAACAATTTGCTCGGCGGTGAGATCTGGAGTCAGGTTCCAAGCGGCAATGATGCTTGGAAACAGGCGAACGTGGAGTTTGAAGCCAATGGACCTCTCCAGGTGAACCGGAACCAGTAATAATAATGCCAATTATGCACTTCTATAGCGCCAATTTGAATAATCAAAGTCAAGAGGTCTCAGTAAAGGTCCCAGTCAAAAGACAGGACCATTCCAGAGATCAGTCGGAGTAGAAAACAAACCTAGCGTTTGTGTATGTGTGTGAGTGGGCGCGCGCGTGATATAGTTTTTAATACACTTTGTTTTTGAAGGAAGGAATGTGAATATATTCTTAATTTATTCTTAGGCAAGACCTAATTGTCCACTTGGTCAGATATTTTTGCCCTTTCTTATTATGTTTTATCATTGAGACATATTTTCCAGTTTAACCCCTTAACTGGGAACCCCGGATATATCCGTCCATTTTAAATTGAGTTACAGTTAAATACCCAGTTAAGGGGTTAACGGTTGTTGTCCTGCAGTTGAATATTTTCCAAAACCTTGATGTTTTCCCCCAAAATGTGGATTCCACACACTTGTAGAACAGAGTGAATTTCTGGTTCATCCACCTTAGGTTGTCATCTGGTTGTCCAACCGGATATCCTGGGCGTGGCTTGGATCTTGCGCGACTGTGATTGTATGTGTCATTGGATGACGATTGAGCTGAGAACTGTTGCGTGAAATTTCACTGTTATTACTGTTGTGTGCGGTTGATTAACTTTGCGTCCTGCATTCCTCTTTCAGATAATAAGAATCTTATGCATCGAGTTTTATACAGTGCTTTTTCCGTGGTGGTGGTGGTTAATGGTTATTATAATTAATTATCAGTCAGTGTAATTGATTATGAATAAATGTTTAGGTGGTTTTGTTGGCTTCTGTGAAATCAGGAAACACTGGAATTGACTGTGGAATTGCAGTTGACCAGCTGCAGATTCTACGAGGTCATTGCACGGCAGGTCAACTATCAGCAGTTTCTTTTTCTAGTTTTTTGAATGTCGGTAGCAGTGAGCAAGATTCTTCTTTTGCTTTATCAACGTTCTTTTGTCTTCGACTCTGCAGTCTGTTCCAACCGTTAATTTATAATAGATATATACATATATGCAGTGGCGGCTCTAGGATTTGGCAAGTGGGGGGGGGGCGCTGGGGTGGCAACTTCTGATCATGAGGAGGCCAACCATTTGTTGTTTAATGTATGTAGCATTAAGTATAGGGTCCCAACAGGGGCAGACACTCAATAGGGGCACGGACCCCCTGCCCCCCCGTGGAGCCGCCACTGCATATATGCACTTATGCTAAATGATGGTGATGGTAGTGTTGGCAGCAGTGGTGGTGCTGTTGATGATGATGATGATGATGATGATGATGATGATGATGATGATGATGATGATGATGATGATGATGATGATGATGATGATGATGATGATGATGATGATTGATCAGTTTTAATACTCAAAGCTATCAATCAATGGTTCTTGAAATTCATAGGAAAAGATTTGGCCATTACTAGAGAAATCAGTCAGAGTGGAGAACAGTTAAAGATTATGGAGTACGGAAGAAAGACCGACTTTCAGATGATGAAAAATGATTCCTGTTTGATTTCTCATTGATAGGGGCTTTTAAAAAATTCTGCACCACGATGAAGTAGAACTTTGCTTTCCGTAGACTGTTTCAATGCTTGGCATTAGGCCTAAGCTAATTATAAGTGACCGGTGAAGCGCATTACGTTTTTGAGGCCACGACTTACTGCAGGACACAGAGGTACACAAAAACTTTAAAAAATCAGAGGACTTAAGATTATGAAAACAATATGAGGCCGTTGTGCAAGATTTAATTTCTAAACTTGTCTTTTTAGCGGTAGCGGATTTACAAGCCGGTTCGACGCCACAGACGACCAGCGTAGTTTGTCCGTCCGCCACCAGTTTCCTCTGCCACACTTCTGCCTTCTGCATACCACGTGGATGGCTGTGCGATCTCTTTAATGACTGTGGCGATATGTCTGATGAAGGTCCTTTGGCTGGTTGTCCGGGTGAGAGTTAATCACGTGATCAGCATAATTTCACTTGCAATCTCTCTCTTTGTTGTTGCTAACAGTATTGTCATTTTTTACGTCACTAATACTCATATATCAGATACATACATATATATCTCTGATATATGTATCATGTGTATGTATATATTTATTCTTTTGCCTGTAGGCCTAAAAATTTTCTCTGCAACTAGAATGAGTCACCGTATCACGTTTGATTTAATCTGCTAATGCATTTTGCCGTACATAAACTTGGGCTGCAGAGAAGTCACGTAGAAAACCTTTGTTGTTATAGCAACAATCATAGCAGAGGCCGTAATCTTTCATTCGTATGCCTAAATGCCCAAACGTTTATGATTAGAATGGACAATTATATTATAAAAACTGGATCACTTCATAAAAAAGTAAGTAAGTAAGTAAGTAAACACGAAATTTTTATAGCACTGCCCGAAAGCTTGGCGCAGTGCACCAGCCTATTCACGAGCGCTCGATATGCAATACTAAGACTACTTTGTTTTTATAAATTATTTAATTTCTGTTGCTGACCATTTTTACTAGTGAGGCATACTGTGCCTGTTAGTGTAAGTTTCGATGTTTTGAATCAGTTTGGGTGGCAAGAAATGTCAATGTTTTATTCAGCGTTAGTGCTTAAATGAGTGCTGATGCGCACTTTTCGCATGTTTAGTATCAGGTGACGTACCCATGCCGCATCCTTCAACATTCAGTGCAGAAAAGAATATCACGTTGGACGCAACTGCACTTCCCAGTGCTCGAGTCGCCTCCACTCTTAATATGCCAGGCTGTGAATTCCCGTGTGCAGATGGATTCTGTATTTTCCTCTCGCAAAAATGTGACGGAGTTAGCGATTGCTTCAACGGCCAAGATGAAGTGAACTGTTCTGGTGAGGACCAAAGAAACAATACGATTGTATAAAAGTCTCAGAGTTTTTACATGTAAATTATACAGTGCACATTTTACACTTGTAATTAATCAGTTTCATCTAATGAGATTACAGTTGCTAAACGAATTATGCTGGGTCCAGCTAGAAATGAGATTCATTTGTTTCTATCCAGGCTTTTACATTCCTCCTTTGACTTTCTGTCAAAAGCCATCAATGCTTTGTGTGAATGAAAACCATTGTCTTTCCTCGGAACTCATTTGTGATGGTAAAGATGACTGCGTGGATGGTTCAGATGAAGTGGGTTCAATATGTTCGGGTCAGTATTCAGTGCGAATCCAGTGTAGAAAATTCAGCGTAACTCATAAATATTATTCACAATTCATTGCACTTAACGGTTGATACATTTGATAGAATTTACTGATATAATATTCAACCATTTTTAGGTAATGAGAATGGCCAATGGTTGATCAGTCACATTGATATTGATAATTGCATTATTAGCATGTTTATTAGTATATATTTTGCAATTTTATATTTTAAAAATCTTAATTGGATTAACTTAGATATTATTACTGGTAATTCTTTTTTAAAATACCAACAACAGTTAGGGTGTCTGATATTTGAGTTTTTGAGTTACAGAAGTATCTCAGACAACGATAACTAATCAAATCACTTTTCCGATGAAACTTGCAGCAGAGATTACCATCTACCCCTGTATAGTGCAAATTATGTCTTGATTTCAGGTAAATTCAACTACGGAGCTGTTACAGGAATAATATTTGGTTGCTGTTTCTCGATGCTCTTTTTACTGCTCATTGCGCTTATTGCCCGCCGTCGACGCAAAAACTGCTCCGCTCGCCGGCCACACCGCCCCACCCGACAACCAGCCCACATATCGACCGTTTTTTCGGTCAACAATCAAGGTGGAGGAGGAGGAATCTCTCGCAACATTGACGCTCTGAGCGCTTTCGTTGCTCAAAATGGAGATTCGGGACAGTCGCGCGATCGGAATCGCGACAACATGGGATACATTGAAGAGGCAAACCGCGACCTTTCTGGGCGAGCCTTTCCGTCCGAAATGCAGGTGATGTTCGGAGACGCCCCGCCGTCGTACAACAGTGTACTGATCGATAACGGTGAATTGGGGGACAGAAGACAGGCGCTGCTGAGAGGCAATAGCTCCGACGAGCTGGAAGCGCAGACGTCGAGTTCTGCCACCCCGGACAACGCGGCGGTCGGGCAGAGTTACGAACCTCCGGCCGGACACTCGCGAAACCGGCGCAGTTATCGATCGCTTCCACCGACCCCTGCCCGTCAACCGCTCGTTTCCTATCTTCAGACTTCCAACGACCACCACCAGCCTACCAGCCACCGTAGGTCGATGCTTCGGCTACGGAGCCGTCTGTGGTCAGGACGACGGCCGAGGTCATCACGTGTACGAAGATCCTTCTAGGGCCATGCATCGACAGACTTCGAGAAGTGGTTCGCAGCTGTCTGGGGGTCCGCAGACGGTGAATGTCCCGGGCCCCGATGTCTTCCATCAGAGCTCCGTGATTTCGCCTACGCTTTCTTCCCAGAGAGCGTCTCGAATTCGGTTGGGAACGATGGCCCTCCAGAACCGGCCCGGAGTGGGTCACGGGGGCCAAGGAGTCTGCAGCCCTGTCTGCGCATGGCAGTCGGGTCTTGTGCCCGACGTCATCGGCCCCCATTCTCACGGGCATTTGTGTTTCGGCGATCAGGGCGACGCGGATCTCGGAAACTTCGAAAACACCGATCCGGGACGTAATTTTGCTCTCAACGAGTTTTCGCTTCTGGACGAGAACAGCCACTTGATGCGCGAACAGCAGCACGCGCACAATAAGCCAAACGCAAGAACGGCGCACGGTTCAAATTCGTCGTCGTGCCTTTCGTCGTCGATAGCGCAGAATCACTCGGGCGCCAGTCGCCGAGATGCGCCGAATCACGCTCGTACGTCGAGACGCCATCGCAACTCTGTCGAAAACGCCGGCGGCGGCGGCGGCGGCGACTTCATTTGGAACGGGCTTAACGCCGGTTCCAAGCCGATACTGCCCGTTCAACGTCGAGAACCCCGTTATCCGGTCGCCTGTGATGCCAGGCACCCGGATGGATTCGTTGTGCCGAATCATCAGAGGTCGTTCAGTTCGAGCGAGTTCCAAGACAATCATCTGTCCACCGATTCCGCCGGCAGTTATCTGTCAAACTGCGACGATAGAGATCGGTCGCCTCAAATGCGCGTCTAGCTGCAATGATGCAAACTTGTGGTCTGTTCGTCTTTGGATTAATGAACAAAGATGCTGTATACGGTGCTGGATTCTGTTGGAAAATCTGGATCACTTGCCATTGTTAATAACATTTATGTGATATTTTGCAATTAACTGTCTTGGACGCAGCAATTTGTAGCAGGTTTTGATTTGTGAATTGGGCTCGATTGTGAGTCATGTATGTGGCACTTTAGACAGCTCATTCTGAAAGTCATTACTAGCAGCAGTTGGCAATAATACCATCGATTCGAGAGCTCTTTCAAATTATATAATTGAAACCAACCGACAATTATTATGACTGGTCTAATTTGCTAATTTAAGTAATGTGCCGCCTTCACATAACACTCACACACACACACACACACGCACACATACACAGAGTTTTGATAACTTGAAGGGAAGAAGGGTGTTGGCTCATCTAATAATACAGACTAGCTGACTTAAAATGCGGAACATTGAGTGTCTTTGCTGAGGAAGAATATTAATAAGCCTACTCAGGCTAAATAATGATAGAAATTTCTAGAGTTTCAACTTTGAATAAGCTTACATCAGAGACGCTTGCTCGAAAGTCACAAAACACCCCAGGTGGTATTATTAGAAGTATGTCTGGTAGGCCTAGTCGAAATTTGAGCTCTCCCCTCAAAATTTCCCGACAAAACGTTTTTTTTATTTGATTGACCTCACTTTTTTATAATGGCAAGCTCCTTATATTGAAAAATACCAAAATTTTCGCCACAGAGATTTGGAAAATTGAGGAACTTGTGTTTCACAACCAACTTCTCACGTTCTACAGATGGCACTTTTCAGTTGTGACATCCAGTGTTTAATCTAGACTCCTGGACTCGGGGTGGGAATGACAAAGCTAGGGGAAACTGTAAAAGCCGGGGGGAAGTCAGCTAGGGGGCTGCTGTCAGTCAGTGTTTAATCTAGGCCGTTTCCGGGGAAAATTGCCCTTTTCCCCCCGGGAATTTCAAATTTCCCCCGGAAATTTTGGAATACTACATGGACTGACAGCGGCCCCTAGCAGAATTTCCCCCCGGCTTTGTCAGGCCCCCAGGCTTTTTCAGTTGCCCCCCGGAGTCCAGGAGTCTAGATTAAACCCTGGTGACATCTTAACTGACCATTGCTTGCTGCTTTGCATTCGACTTTAAACTTTTTCAGTGGCAAAATTAAGCTTGGATGAAAAAGTGGGGAGTCGCCTTATATAGGCTACCTAATCTCTGAGGTGAATTTCCCCATTAGTGCCCACTTCTATTGCACCGACATGGGTTCCTGCCATGTCCTTGCATCCATGTTGGAGCAGCCTAACAGGCTGTTATGCGGGCGAATGTGTGCATGGTGTAATATAATATGATGTAATTGTAATGTAAAGGGACTAGGCCACTAGGGCCTACTATCGGCGGCAATGATACATGTATGGTAATTTTAGTATTTACGAAAGTTACTACTTTATCTGCAAAATTGTGAGGTACTCTGGCTGACAATACAAATCGATTATCATTTTCGGCGGGTAGGCCTAATCGGCTAACCGGATAATGGCTTGCCGTGAAATTCACGGCTAAAATGCGACGAATGTCAGACTTTTCATGTACAATTTTGCACACAAGAAATTTCATGCGCACACGTACTACAAAAATTACAGGGAACATTGACACCTCCCACCAACCCCCAACCCCCAATTTGAGGTCGACACGCCCCCCCCCCAAAAAAAAAAAAATTGGTAATGTGACAATGGTATGCATACAAAATGCATACTAATTAGCTCCGGACATCCCCCTCCCAATTTGAGGTCGACAGTCGACACCCCCAAATTCACAATCCTAGAAATACCCCTGTATCAGCCTGTTTGTCTACTTTGAACAGGCTACTATACTAAACCCTATGGGCAAAATCAGTGGCGTAGCCAAGGGGGTTTACCCCTTTGGCGCCGACGAAAAATTTTTTTAATGTGGTTCCATGCATTTTTAATTTTCGGACGCGGTTTTGAGGGTCAAAACCCTCCTTGGGGCTGCTGACCAAAATTTTTTAAGCACCATAGGCGTGACGACTTTTTGCTTGTCAGCATCTGAAAGGACAAATTTTAGAAGGAAAGACATAGGATAGATATAGAATGACCTTTTTTGCTTGTCAAGATTTTTCGACAGTTGGTTACGGTCAATTGGTTACGGTCAAAAGTGAAAACCATCCCCCCTTTTCCGAAATCCTGGCTACGCCAATGGGCAAAATAATTAATTATTAAACAGCCTACTGTACTGCAGGCGTAGCCACGGGAGTATGTCGTATATATATATATACCCCCTTCAATCAGTCTACGTTAAAGTTTTTATGTGATTTATATGTGGTTATATGTAGTTTATATGGTTTATGGTTAAGGTTTATACCCCCCCCCCTCAACATTTATACCTTCCCAAATCAAATTCCTGGCTACGCCCCTGCTGTTCTGTAAGATAATATACGACGACAAAGTTAATAATAGAACTCAGTAGAATGTAGGCTAGGCCCTATTAAAGAATATAGCCTCGCTCATTTCGGCCTGGAACCCCTGGATAATTATAATGAGTAAACATGTGTCGCAGTGAAATTGGCCTTATTATTGTTGCTAATCGTCGTTAATTAATACGAATAACGAGCTGGAAAATAACATGTAATTATACAGTCTGCAATTCCCAGACAATCGAGGAAAACACAAGATATTACCGTGCTTTCAGATAATAATAGTGAGTTGTTGCCCTCTGACAAATCATAACAAAAATAAAACGATTAATCGATTGGTTTAGAAGGATAAGTTAGCCTAAGTGGTGAAGAACCCTGCGTGAAAACCCCCTCTCTACGTCGTTCACTAACCTAGCTTTCTCAGATAGTCATTGAATCCGTTTTTTACAAGGAATCGGCCTATGCGTAGTTGTATGCGTAACGGTAAATTTGCAGAAATTCGTGAATTGGCACGCGTCATGATAAATTGACAACTAGGGGGCGTAGGACCTCCTGGTAAATATAGTCCAAGTGGTTTTGCGCGTTTCCAGTTAAAATTTCATCAGAAAAGTTTAGAACCCGAACGCCGAATTAGACAATAGAATATGTCGGTCTTGCGGAAGATGGCAGAGTGGGTTAGGCGCTGGAGTGGTAGGCTGACGGAGCGGATTCAAGAACCCATTAGCGCCCCTGGTGGCTTCCACGACATGCAGTAACGCCTCGATCCTAAGTCAAATTAAATCACACTAAGGTTTTTAGCCTAGGTTCGCAACGATCGAAGAACCCATTAAATTTCACGGATTCTCAATTGAGAGTAGACAGACAACTCGAGCAATCGCGAGCAGCGTAATTAACCCCTTAACTGTGTATTTAACTGTAACTCAATGTAAAATGGACGGATATATCCGGGATCCCCAGTTAAGGGGTTAATTGTGACAACATGCGCATTCCAATTTTTTCTTTCAAACCTATAGGCTATTTACGTGTTATTTTCTCCGTGAGAAGTTGTCCAAAATAAAACAGGAAGCAGAATGCGTATTGATCATCGGATAAAATGTTTAAAAAACCATTTAATTTCAAATCATCCTGATCACTTCCTGCCGGTAGTAGGCTTATGCATAATTGCATATTTCTAATTGGTCTCGCAGGATGCATGGAATTATTATTAATGAATATTAATATAATAATAATAATAATAATTAATAATAATAATAATAATAATAATAATAATAAGTTAATAATTATTAATTAATAATAATTATTATTATTAATTATTATTATTATTATTGCAGGAAATAAATACTGTAGCCTATATTCCATTTATAGGTTTGTATACAAGGCTATCTTTTTATTAATTTGCGTTCAAATAGCGCGCACGCGTTGCAGGTTGCTTTCGTTTTTCTGATTACGAAGTCGAAGAGAGCAATTAGCAGCCGCTACAGGATAATGAAATAGCATAATCTGTTAAACTGGAACTCGAGGAAATTATAAGTGAAGAGAAAATTGACGTAGGCCTACCAATAGCCTATAGTACTGTAGTAGTTTTTGACATGGTTAGTCGCCGCTTACGAATTATGCTAACTTAATTTACAAGATAAGAATGAATGCATTCTAATTAGGATACAGTGGACAGAACAGGAGAAAGCAAATTCCACTTTGATTGCAAATGTTTCCCTTTAGCCAGCTACGAGTTAGGTGTCTACAGTGTGTAGATGTAGGTGTGTACACTAAAGCTAAACTATACTGGGCTACTAGGCTATAGGCCTATAGAATGGGCAGTGTTTAATCTAGACTCTTGGACTCCGGGGGGAAACTGACAAAGCCGGGGAAAACTGACAAAGCGGGGGAATTCTGCTAGGGGGCTGCTGTTAGTCCATGTAGTATGCCAAAATTTCCGGGGGAATTTGAAATTTGAAATTTCCGGGGGAGAAGGGCATTACTTAGGGCAATCCCCCCGGAAACGGCCTAGATTAAACACTGAAAATGGGTAGGCCTACACACACTGTAGGATAGATGACTCTGATACGGATTCTTATGATGAAAAATCGATTCGATGCATAGGGAATCTAAATGTTTATGAAATTATAAAAACTGTGTAGGCTAATATCATACTTAACTTTCAGAAACCAACCTCTAAAACTATAAAAAAAGATAGGCCTACTTAAAGCAGACAGTTCAAATATCAAATATTGAGACCCCGCGGGACACTTTCTGTGAACTAGCGGGCCACAAGTTGCCCGCGGGCCGTGATTTAGGAACGTGTGCATCTGCTAGCAAAGCCTCAATTGCTCAAGCAACGCTCCAACATAAACAATGAAACCAAGAGATTACATAGGCCTATAGTCCTATACTAAACGTTTTTTGTGCGGTCCGCAATAACATTACGGTTGGACAACGCTGTGCTAGACCATCACCAGAGCAGGGCGTGGGCAAGTCAGACCCCTAAACAAAGACGTCACAACGCGTTAACCCCTCGTCATCTTTCCAATATCAAGAAAAGTATACAATATGGCGCCCTAACCAAAGACGTTTGAACGCCCAGATTTAGTACTAAAACACCTAATTGGGCCTGAACTAGGCTTATATAGGACTGTGCTTCGATTTTTATGACAATTCGGCAATAAAACAATATTTAGTATTATTTGACGTCACATTTCTGGAAACCTCCATCTCCCCTTCGTCACACATCGTCACAAATGTTTGAACGCCCTCTCACCTAGGGCCTAAGTGCGTGACGTCGGTTATGGACAGCCCCTAAGGCTGTCAGTCCACAAAGTACGCCGCGCTAATTTTTGGCCATTTTGCCTCCTCCTATATCAAACTGTCAGAAATCTTAGACCTTCCTAAAAGTATCGATCCCACGTCACAAATCTTAAAGGGTCGTCCCCGTATGCCCTACACGTTTTCTATTTAATATATTCGAGTTTCTCGTTAAATTTTCTGCAGCAAAAGAAAAAAGCTTAGGGCTGTCCATTAATTATGTCAACAATTTTTGACCCAATCCCCTTGCCAACAACTGTCAACTTTCAATGACCCCCTATAAATTAGGCTATAATTATGTCAACAACTTTTGACCTCCCCCCACTAAGACCAGCGACGGGTCACCCTAAAAAGTTTAGAAGGTTATTATTAATTTATTTTTGCAGCGATAAGACCTTTTCCCCTTTCTTTTGTTCATCAAGTGTCATATTGTGGTGGTGATGGCATTTTTGCTTGTCAGGCTTTTTCCGTTGTAATATAAATAGTATTCCATGAAATTTCCTAATTTTATCATTTGTAAAAAAATGAAATTGTTGACGTCAACTTCTCTTGATCCCCTCCCTGAGCTCCCTCTGTCAACAACTGTCAAACTTTTCAAACTCCCTCCCCATAATTTGTTGACGTAATTATTAATTAATGGACAGCCTCCTTTTCAACTTCCGACAATGACAATGAATATAATAATTGAGACCTAACATTTTACGTAGGCCCTAAGTATTATCTTAGGTAAAAAAAGTGTTAATGCAATTAAAAACGTCTTTTACTGTAGGCCTAAGTTATCTCCTATCCGGCATATTTAAGGTTTTATTTATACGGAAAGTGTGATATATATATCTCGCTGGTCCTTACCCAGGGATATTTTTACACCCCCTAACATCCTCCAACACCCCCAATTTGAGGTCGAGCCCCTAAAATTTGGCAATGTGACAATGATATGCATACAAAATGCATACTAATTAGCTCCGGACACCACCCCAATTTGAGGTCGACACCCCCCCAAATTCACAATATCCCTGTCCTTACCCCTCTCCTGTCACAAACGGTCACACTTTCTTAGATCCATTCTCCCCTCAAGCGTGACATACTATGGACGGCCCCTAGCTAAACATTTTATAGCATTTCTCCAAATGATTGGAGAAATGTAACTATGTTGTCAGTCGGATGAAAAAATCATTAAAAAGCCCCTTAACCCTTAACAATAATTTTCGGCAGTTACAATGTTGTAGAAGGACTGATTGACGAACGCACTCGATCTCTGAGGCCGAATTGACCGGTCTCAGACGTTCACAATTTCAGTTTCGAACCAGCCGATATACCTCGATAGGTGGTGGATGAATCAGGATGATGGACAGAAATCGCTCGCTGTTTCAGACTAGAAACTTGGAATCTCTCTGTTTCTTGTATGGTCTTGCAGCCGCAGACGCAAAAACGAAAATGCATCGGAGGCCTATATTAATGCGCGTGGGCGTGCCATAGATTTCGTCTATTTTTGTACTCGTCGGTCATTGGCTGCTGCTGCTGCTGCTGCTGCTGCTGCGGCTGCCTCTTCGTGATCAGCTGATGTACTCATCATCGTGAAACCGAAACTTAAAGAGTGGTTTCGAAGGATACTCGCTGGTGCTAATCGGCATAGGGCCTATATGTGATTCACGCGTCACAGAACTTGTCATCTCTGGACTTTTGTGGCTTTTGATTGTTTTGCGGGAGCTTTTGAAACAGGAATTTGCCGCGGTTTTAGCGTGTCATTTCGACAGAGATATCATGGGCGATTACCAGTGGTTGAAACTGGGGACAAATGTAAGTTTGAATTCTCTTATAGCCCGTGACGTCAATTTTAGGGGGGTTTGAATATGATATATAAAATATGTACAACGACTTATTTAGCATTATTACGTTTTCTTCAGTTTGTTTAAGACGCGTTCTTATAAAGAAAAGATTAACTAATTCATGCAGTTGAACTAGGCTTACATAGGACTGTGCTTCGAGGACTTGTAATACTCTACTAATATTTTAATAAGTTTATGAAAATATATTAGAAACTTGTAAGGTAATAGAATACTGCAGAAATGAAGTTAGATGGTAAGTGGTTCCACGTTCAGATGCTTCTTAAAAGTTCTTAAATATGATCCGGGCTTTTTTGGTAAAAAACATATTTTCCGGAAAGCGATAGTCAGAAGTCAATTGTCAAAATGACGTAGCAGCCAAACAGTTGCTATAATGATCATTATCAATACAACATTAAATTCAAACATAGAAAATTTAGAACTGTATCGGTTTTCTATTTTCTTTTACTTTGGCCCTGGTCATCGACCGCTCTTTGTCATGCTACTGAATATGATAATAGCTTGTCATCATGACTAATTATATTGCTCGTGTCATTATACTACTTCTTCAACTTTGTCCAGTCCTATCACAGTAGTTGCCACCAATTTCTATATAGCGAAAAAAATATTTTGCTTTCAACACCATTATATAAACTATTAATAAGCTAAATGATGCTACTTATCCACTGATATTATTACTGTAATCAGGAATTGAAAAAAATTTATTGTCAAAAATTTTGCTAAAATATTATTTTATAGTTATTTGTTTATTAATTTGGATAGTTGGACGTAGTTCTTATGCAAAATATGTGTAAATGAAGAATTTGTAATTTGATTTTCCAAAGATGCTTGTCTTGTACTATTATTACTGTAACAGGAATTAAATTGTCTTTGCTATATTATTTTTATAGTTATTTGTTTATTAATTTGGATAGTTGGACAGTTCTTATGCAAAATATGTGTAAATGAAGAGTATGATTTTCCAAAGATGCTTGCTTGTACTTAATTCTTGATTGTGCATGGTTAGACACTGTAGGCAACAATTTTTAATTGTTTGGCATGCCATTCTTGAACGATAACTGTGAGCAATTACCGCTTTCAGTTCGTGTCCTGTTGCTGCTTGTTGCAACGTTTTCAAACGCTGAACAGTCAATCGATTCACCAAACAGCAGCACTTCATTGTCGCTCACTTCTTCTTCCTCTGCGAGACCCTCAACGACGAATCCAAAGACAACGAAAACCGCTGCAGAACAGAGGCAGTCTCACGAGACAACGTACAATAAAAGTCCGTATTGTTATAACGACATTAGGCCTGATGTTGCAGAGCTCAACATTGCCGTGTCTCTATCGGGACTCAACAGAAGCATTCATATGCTAAGAAAGGAAGCAAAATATCTGCAGAGATTTTACCTTGTAAGTTGCTATTACGTCTCTATGTTGTGTGTGTGTGTGTGTGTGTGTGTGTGTAGCCTAGATCAGTGTTTCCTTAACTGTGGTCGCAACCCAAAAGTGGGTCGCAGGGCTCAGTCTATTGGGTCACAGGTAACACGAAATTAGATTCAAAAATGTCATTTTATGACCATTACCACAATGTCACAAGCCTTGAAAGTTGTAAGTAGACTTAAGTTTCAAGAAATTTATATGCCTGCAATCCTCCAAACATGGCTTGCAGGGTCGCGGCATGCTACAAAGTCGCTGAAGTGAGTTGCACATTTCCCAAATTTTTTTGAAACCCTGGCACATTGTGCTTTTAAAAATTACCCTTATTTAGCAATAACGTTAAGAAAGCATATTCAGCCCATTTTGCTGTGAAACTCCACTAACAATAGGGAATCTTCAACGTTTTGAATGTGGGACCTAACGGTTAAGTGATTTTGCCATACTTATAGGATTTTTAAGACGTGTAACAAAGGTATGTTCCTTGCAAATTTTTGAGCAATATAATTTTAAAGAAATTTCAATATCTATTTTCTCATTTTGTACTATTTGGCAAAAATATGAATAATTCTGCCTGATATATTTGCCATAATATTTCCATTCAAATTGAGTTAGAACTTTGTTTTGCCATTTAGGTTCAGGTTTCACTACTCAGATTTCTTATTTTAAAAGATTTAATAGACATAAATAAGTAAGTAAGTTATTAGAGTAACAGTGGCGGCTCCAGGATTTGGCAAGTATGGATGGGGGGACGTTGGTGTGGCAACTTATAAGCATGGGGGCCGACTGTTTTTCATCAACCAGCACATACAGGAAGACTATCACTGTCAATGGGCGGTCACTGGGGCCAGTCTCTCATACCTGTGGCCCTCTGTGGAGCCATCTTTGTACAGTAATAGAAAACATTACTGTTACTATCAATGTTACAAGACAATCTAAGAAAGGCAAGTTGTTGTGTATGCAAGAAAATCTGAATTCGAAATAATGGACCTTTACTGTAGCCTGTGCTTTCCTTTCTCATTCAGAAAGATATATCCTGTTTTGCTGGCCCTTGCAAGTACATTTCACAAGATCACTATTATCTGGAAATGATGTAATTAATTTTTGGACATGATTTACTTATCAAGCATTTACCTGTTTTTCAACTAGACTAGTAGCATATTGATGAACTATTAGGCATTCAACATACAATATTTTGCAGTTACTGTACATGTATTAAAGTTTGCTCTAATTGCTCTAATGAAATTTAAATAATGTTTTAAAGGAACAAATGGCTTTGCCTCGTGGTTTCAATAAAATGGAATACATCAAACCTGAAGTTCAAAAAATTAAGGAAATCATCATGCCAAAATGGAGGTCATTATTTAAAGTTGAATCTGCAAATACAACAGAGGTGAGGAAAAAAATTGAAGTTGATAACAGTACATTGTGCTCACACATCAGCATAAGCTTAAGAACCAACCTTTGTAAGTAAATAAGTAAAAGGATTTGTAGTACACCGAGGTTGAAGGGTGAACTCTTGGTCAAGTCTGATGCAAAGACGGTGGCATTTGCTGGCAGAGGCTTAGCTGGGTAGCAAAGAAAAGTTAAAAGAAACATCAATATACATGTAGTTGTGACGACCTTTTTGTTTGCTTCTCAGGGTTTTGAAGAAGTCGAGGGGGGTGCCATCAGGATGATTTGCCCTTGGGTGCCAGAAAGCATAGGATCAATATAGTGACGACCTTTTTTTTGCTTTTCAACGTTTTTTTGAGTTGAAGAGTGACAACAATTTTTTTTGCTTCTCAGTATTTTTAGATTTTTTTCTAAAGTTGAGAATTTTGTTGAAGTTTAGGGGAGCGCCATCAGTATGTTTTGTCCCCGGACGCCGGACACCCTAGCTACGCCCCTGATTGCTGGTGACCATGTGCACTGATTATGCTGAGTTAAGATAAAATGTCTCAATCTTTGGCAAACATGCTTTTTGAATTGAGCCAAAATGACTTAATTGCATTATATAGTACCGGTAATCAATTCTCAGTTCACAAGAAGACTCACAAGATGTGACATTCATAAACACAAGATTATAATTAAACCAAGCAGTTTTAGTATTACTATAATTTAATTAAGGACTATGTTATTGCGTTATGCTTTTGTAGAATATTGTTATAAATTCATAATGATAATATACGATTTTCAGGCAATCACAGAGAAACTGAGTGCAATACGTGATGGATTCATCGTGATTGGAACTACAATTTATAGAATAAGAAAAACCACATCATGTCTCAAAAATCTTCAATTGGAAACCTGCAAAGATAAGAGTATTAGAAAAAAATTCAAAAATATCCAGCACGATTTTGGTGGTCACAGATATGGAATATATCCGATCCTTGAAGGACTTGATTTGATCGTCGGACAATTGAACGAAACCCAGGTTCCAAGTCAACTTTGTTCCGGAGATCAGCTTTCTAAAAGGGTTGACGAATTGACGGTAGTGCCAAAACAAGGCCCGTGTTTAACGAGATCAAAAGCAGCTACAGCTAGCTGTCGTCTATCCAGTTTTTTCACTGTTGTCCGACGCTTTCTGAAGCGCTTCAGTCGAGCCATTGCTGGGTACTGATTGCAATAATAGTTGTGTGATAGGGCATTTTATATTTAACGTAATGCTGTGTTATGGTCATTCCTGAATTTTACAAATTGGCTTTCTGAAAATCGTCATCGTTTCAAAATCGACTTGTAGAAATCTGTGATATATGTGTCTTGTCATTTGCATATGATGTGCCTGTGTAGTAGCAATGCTTTTCAATGCTTAATTTAGCCTGTTGCACTTGATAAACACACACACAATTCAGTCTTATTGACGATTGCTGTTGTTATTACAGATGAAATTATTATTAATTAGTCTAATGTTCTTTTGAAATCAGTTCAGCTCTAATGAATGAATGATTTGATGTCTTTGTAACGTTGTCAAGGTTAGTTTAATGCCAAAATACTGAAGAATATAAGGAGTTGTTAAAGATGAAATAATAACAGCAGGATTTTCTTCATGGTATTTTTGCACACTATATATTACAGATTGAAACTGTCAATTGTTGTACTATTGTATGAATTTGCCAGTGTTTTAAAATGTCTTTGCTTGTCCTTCTAATTAGGGCAGTGCAAGCCAATTATAATGGCAGCTGTGTTCAGGTTGTATATATTGTTCTTTAAGTTAAAATGTGTGTAATGACAGCTTTGTTCAAGTTGTATATATTATTTTTAATTTAAGATTTGTGTAATGTCAGATCAATTCACCATTCAGTGATTCAAGAGACATCTTTGGTCATTTTTTAGCCATCGAACATTTATGTGCTTATTTTTACCTCTATTTTATATTTGAATAACTAATATGTTCATGCTATTGTTCATTGCTGCTTTTGTTGACGTTTTATTATGATAGGGCATATTTATTCTGATGTCCAGTTTTAACATCTAATTTAATAAATTCATTTGGTGTGTTTTGTGCAGTTTTTTTGCAATTTAAAATTGCCATAAGCTGCATACAGTATTTATTAACCTTTACTAAAAGTGTGCACTATAAATTATTATGTGTTGATGTAATTCATGGTTTATTTATTGTTGGCTGCAACATCTCGATTTTCTTAATATTTTCATGAAACAGTTGTGATTATTAATGGCAGTAAAAGTATGTGTTAGAATAGAATACCGAATATAATTACCGGTGTACACCATGCTAAGTTATTGTGCTGATTGGATTCCGTTTCTTTAAATAAGCATCTTCGAGTTTTGTTCAGTCATTTGATTTCCTGCCAGTCTTCGTCTGTGTCCTTGATCCAGACTGGGGGCGAGTGACCAACGCCTAACAGATCATTTTTTTAATGGGATGGCTTTCAATTATTCTTAGCAAGAAAATCGGTCTGGAGGTTTGAAGTGCAAATAAGCAAAAGCAATTCTTGATGAATGCTGTTAGCGTGGAACAAATCAGGTTGTTGAATCCAACTTATGGACTGCATTCAGGGATATTTTTACATCTCCCTAACACCAGTGATGTTAATCCTTGTCCTGGTCCTTGTCCTTAAGGACTCCTTAAGGACCAATTTGAAGTCCTTGTCCTCGTCCTTGGGGAGGCAGTTCTCGTCCTTATCCTCGTCCTTGCAGATCGGTTCTTGTCCTGGTCCTTGTAACTTAGCCCTTGAAAAGTCCTTATAAGGACCAAATTACTTGTATACCATTTTCAATTGTACTGATAATTATGTTCCAAGGTAAGAGCAGTGATGTTAATCCTTGTCCTTGTCCTTGTCCTTAAGGACTCCTTAAGGACCAATCAATCAATCAATCAATCAATCAATCAATCAATCAATCAATCAATCAATCAATCAATCAATCAATCAATCAATCAATCAATCAATCAATCAATCAATAAACTTCTATGGCGCCACTATCATAATGTCTGCAGTGCAAGTGTAGATAAAAATTCGGCTATTATGATTATTAGCAGGAATGAGTATTTACAAGGAAATCTCTTCAAAACAGTTGAACACATGACTTAATTTGCAAGGCTGTAGTTGTTTAAATTGTTTTATAGCCAATAACAACAAATGGGAAATTTTATCATTTACTCACAAAATAAAACATCATTTGAATAAAACAATTGTCGGTAACAATTAAACTGTTTCAAAGGGTAGTTTTTCTTTTGCATCAATGCCAAAAACACAAACCATAGACCTAATTACCTTCAATCGTGAATTTTAGCCTACAGGTCACACTAGTAACTGCCATGTTCTCCTATACTGAATATCATAAAATGTTACTGCCACACGGGGGCCCACACCATTTTATAGATTAAACATGTTTAACATCATTTTTGTGCAATTTGCTGCATCAGAAATTATAAAATGGTGCAGTATTTATCCAGCAGAATTTCTCTAAAAAATTGAATGAATATTCTTATCGTAACCGCATCATTTTTTAACAGTAAAAAGCCTTTGGCAATCAATTCTTCCAGTATTTGATAAAAGCTTTTTTGTTGGCTTCAAGATACTCCAAACTTTGTTCATGGCAATCAGCTTTTCTCTTCAGATTTTGTCCCATCGCACAGACTGAAGAGTGGATCTCAAGATAGTTCGTATCGACAAGATGTTCAGGTAACTGCCTTCGAGCACACCGTTGTCATACCTGGGTGTATGGTCTCGACTGCAGTTCATTGAGGTGAGAAAAGGTGATAAGCTGAGAAGGATCAGAGTAACTGCACTAAACACACAAAGCAAAGAACTCCTCAAAGTTCACATGCAGTCATGGATGCATTGAGAAAATGCTCATCACTAATTTCTGTGTAAAAATTAAATTAAACGTGGATAAAGATCGCAGTCAGTGCCATTATTTTCACTTTCTCCATTATCAACTACAGCTAAGCAGCAATTACGATAACTAAATTTTGTAAGTGAGCAAGTGAAAAGCTCAGAAAGCAATTTCTATGACGATTTATCATGTAAATAAAAGCATTCATTGGAAACTAGATATCTGCAATTATCAGTTTTGACATATAATGTTGAAGAGTATTGGCGATAGCACACATCCTTGTCTAAATCCTGCTTGATTTCAAACCACTTGGTCTCTTCTCCGTCAATTCTGATGCATGCTAAAGATGTGCTGTATAAATTTTAAATCAGCCTAATTATTTTGGCATTTACCGAGTTCATGCTGAACAGTATTAACCACTTACTGAACAGAAGTTTGTTCTTGGTCGTTTAGCTTCCATGTATGTTTTCTAAAAAAATAGTACCATACCACCGGTAAATACCAGCACACAATCAATAGATTCATCACACTTGAATGCAGAACAGTACATAGGGCTCATCCATATAGTACATATGCAAAAAAGGCATATTTTCAACCCTCCTCCCATTTGCACACCGCACATATGCAAACTCTCCTAAATCCAATCCTCCTTCCTCCTCAGTGCATACGTACTATGTGAATGGACCCATATAGAAAATTCAGTCAATTGACATTCAAGTCCAAATCTTAACATCATATAGCACTTTGTTAAAATAAAGCACTAGTCATCATTTGAAAGCACTACGCATATCATATTGATGTCCACTAAAAGCTGAAGTGAATATCAGGGAATTGAACCCAGTGAGGTATCAAGGTATCATTCTTCAAAAATGCAAATTAAACCTGACCCCAAAATTTGTGTCTCTGTGATGCTTTGCCTTCTCAATTTTTATTTCAACGATCAGTGATCACACTTATCACACTATATATATATATATATATATATATATATATATGTATATATATATATATATATATATATATATATATATATTGTTTAGCTATACCTTGGCGCTTAATCCAAGCAAAACAGAACTACTTTGGTTTAGTAGTATCATTCCTATAGTCGGTTTGGTTGGATGATGTGGAAATAGTCCCCAAAACTGAACTACTCCTGGGTGTGCTGATTGACGAGACTCTCTCGTTCTCGGGTCACGAATGTCTCCAGGCTTGGATTCTTTCATCTGAGAAGGATAAAAGCTATCCGCCGATATCTCCCCATATCAGATACAATCAAACTGGTGTGTTTTCAAATGATTATTGCAATTCTTACTTGCCTATGCTGAGTTGCCTTCAATCGGTGATCAATGTTGTGCGACTGATATTTGGTCTAGTGGAATGCTAATCGCAACCACTGAAAGACCAAGTTTTCTTAAGATTCCTTTGTTCTGAAACGGTGCTGGCGTTTAGGACTCACGACCCGCACTGCCCCACCTAACGTGACCTGATACAACCTGCTCCAAATGACTTACAGCTTCGGTCGAGGATTCGCAATCCGCTGCTGGTCCCTCCTCCGGCCAAGGCAGTAGTCTTGGGGACAGATACTTTCGAGAGGCAATCCAGTTGTTTAAGGAGGCTATACGTCCGGACTAAAGAGCATTAAGACGCATCTGTTCAGAGTTTCTTTTTTGTTGTTTCTTTCTTTGTCTGTTATGATTTGTATAAATAAATAAAAAATAAATAAATCAATTGTGTCTTCGGGTTCTCTGTCTTGATTTGTAAAGAAACTCAATAAGTGATATGATCATGGAAAGGCCAAGTCCTCCAATCAAAATGTAGAATATTCCAGCAACATTACTCAGCGTCAATGCACTGTGCGAAGACCCACTTGACTGCAACACAGAAACCAGAACGGATACATCATCCAAGTTTAAAACCAAGACTGCAAACATTTAATTTTCTATATTAAACGAAGTTTCCGTAAACTCAATTTGGGACTGAGGTTATGCACCTTGTTTTCGTCCGTGGCACATTCGCCTCTGTCGTACCACCACTTCTTGTGAAACTTTTGAAGAGTTCCCGTCTCGAGTAACTGAAGAACTGCTAAACTCACAGGCTCCCTTGAGAAAAAACACGAGAACCAAGTGAAACATTTGCACAGACACATCATATAAAAACACAGATAAGAAGAGACAAACCAATTAAATAATATTGTACAAATACAGCACAATACAAATTTCACTAAAAATTAATGGAAATGCAAGTGATATATTGATATCACTAAGTTATGGGATCGAGCTGGATAGTAGAGTGTCACCTACAAAATTTTATATGCAAGAAATAAAACAAAATGAAAAGTATATCTTCAATTTCTGACCATTTATATGACTTGCTAAACAAATTTAGACTGAATTGCAATAGTTTACACATATTTCTGAGCCATTTGAAACATAACATCTTCAAATAAATTGTCCTTCAACAATACAGTTTTAACACTGCATCCCATTACTGATAGAAGATATTGCATTGTGAACATACTGTACTATCTGCATATGAAAAAAACAACATAACAGTTCAATAGTATTTTAAAGAGAAAATCAGAATAGATTAAAGCCCTGCTATCAACAAACTCAGATGACATAACTCACAATCCTTGGTTCAACAGTGGCGCAGCCAGGGTTTCCGAATGGGGGGGGCACATCTATATTCTCAGCTAAAAACGTCTTGGATGAGAGAAAAAAGGAGTCAAGGAGTTATTCGTGTACGCAACCCAACTCCGAAAAATTTCTCAGCAGTTTTGCACAAATCCCATGACCGTTCCCAGCCAGAATAGAGGGCCCAGCCCCCCACAGCTATGCTAATGTGGTTCACACAAAATCAGTGTTTATTTAGACTGACTGAGACCTGGATAGGCAGTTAATAAGTATGTATTTTTTTAGGTCCTGTGAGTTTTAGCTGCAGTTAGAGGCATCCTACCTAAGATCAGAGCCCACGGGTGTCGCAACTCCGTAACCCTTTGCGTCAAGATTTCCGCCGACTTTCATCGTATTGCACGGTTTTCGCTGGTTGTAGTAGTCGTTCATTGTCGATTCGAGCAGAAACGCGTACTTTCCTTTGGAATTGCGCACCCTCTGTACGCCGTCCTCGGTCGTGTTGACAAACACGCTCGGCTGAGTCTGCTCCATGAACTTCCACATCCTGCTGTATATTGGGATTTTCGACGTCTGTTCGTCGCAAGAAAAACGGAAAAATCCACACATAAATTTCCCAATATCATTACAATGTGATATTATGACATGACAAAGCTTCGTGTCCCAGTAAATGATTGATACTCAGGCTGCTTAAATGCAGGGTTATTTCTAGGATTGTGAATTTGGGGGGTGTCGGTAAAATTTGGGGGTGTTACTTCTCGAATTGGGGGGTGGGGGTGTGTTCGGGCTATTTAGTATGCATTTACTATGGTTGTATGGTTACCAGTCTCAAATTTTGGGGGTGTCGACCTCAAATTGGGGGTGTTGGGGGTGTTAGGGGGAGTGGTGTACAAATATCCCTGCTTAGATGTGAAGGAAATGGGAATTAGTGGGTCTACATTCCTCTATGTTTACATTTCAAGCTCAAGCCAACTTGTTTCACTAGTCCTAAAGGGCATTTGGGATATTTCTAGTTCCTTCAGTGTTATATCACTGATTTAAGAAACCAATTTTCACGATGCCAAGGCGTGCATTACTTGAATGGAGCCAGAAACGTTCCTTAGCTCACTCGGTTTAACGCCGCTAAAATATTCGGTCGAGGAACTTACAATTAAGATCAGACTCCCCCCCCCCCACAATGACGCTCAAGGGATCGGCTGCACCTGTGCCTGTAACCGAAGCAGACGACTTACCATGAAGAAGTCCTTTGTCGATCCGGCGTCTAAGCTTCCATACAGGATTTCCGTCTGCTTCGCGAGGTCGTCGACGTTTTGAATGGGTGTCAGCATTCGCTCGACTGTCAGGAACGCCGCCAGATTGGCCGTGTACGAGGAGATGATGATGAGGGTGAAGAACCACCATGCGCTTCCCACAATGCGTCCGGACAATGACCTGTCGATCAAAACGGACATCTGAATTTCTAAGAAAGCCCAGACGTATAATACAAAGCCCATCGTCGGCAGCAGTTTCAGCACACAAAGTCAAAGTGTCTCATCTCGTCTTGGCCTTGGCAAAGCAGAATAGCGTTAGTGTCGGTCTGAATAAGCAAGGAAAATGATTAAATTGCATCACTTCTTTATAACGTATCACATGGAGACAATATATATAATCCACAGTCACCAATATGTCATTGGACACATGAAAGACGAGACACCGAACGCCTAACTCATATGCACATACACCGTATCCCAAGATCCATTGCACCTAATAGCTCCAACAAAAATCGAGCATCATAAATAACATCCGACAGTTCATCACACATCAATGCTTCATAATATAACATAGAAATTATCAACATGGAGGAATATCAGACGTAGTTGCTACCATGGAAAACCAAACAGGAACATTTAAAGAGACTAATGATGATGATGATGATGATGATGATGATGATGATAATAATAATGATAATAATAATAATAATAATAATAATAATAATGATACTACTACTACTACTACTACTACTACTACTACTACTACTACTACTACTAATAATAATAATAATAATAATAATAATGATGATGATGATAATAATAATAATAATAATAATAATAATAATAATAATAATAATAATAATAATAATAATAATAATGACAATGATAATGACAATATTAATAACAACAATAAGTAAAATTAATTTATTTTTAGCTGAATAATTATCAATTATTCTATCCATTCTATGTTATGACCAAAGTTTAAATCCAGACCTTGGTGACATGTCGCATCCTTGACGCATAAAAGCCCCGAGCGAAAACCACAGGCTGTTGAGGATTGTAAAGTCGTTGGTGAAACTTGGCCCGCTTAGCCTGTCCTCGATCTGCCACTCGTAGGGACTGAAGCGACTGACGAGGAAAAGGATGAAGCTGACTCCAACGTACGACATCCCGATGCACAGCCATATCTGACTAGACAACGGAGCCATAAAGGAAAAAACCCCCGGCTTCAGTTTCTCCGGCTTTTTGATCATGATGCTTATTCCGAGGTCCATGAAAGGTTTTGAGAAGTCGATGACTCGTTCTCGGATGGAAGAGATCGTCAGCGGGGCGATGGCCAGGTCGGCTGGCTACACAAGCAGCAGCAGCAACGCACAACAACAAGAGCAAGATTTTTATCGACAGCAGACCAAGATGATTTTTTTAAAATTATGAACCCCCCAAACACTCGACCAATCTACTGATGCCTCAGGTGTCGCTAATTGAGGTTCACGAGAAGCAACAGATGGTGAGAAAAAATTATGAGTTACAGCAGCATCAGCAGCAGCCGCAGCAGCACGAAAGCATCGAAGACACAATTTTCATGCCGCGTCTCAACGATGAGAATATTCAATTTGCAACAGGTCGGCATAGAACATCGGCAGACAGAGACGCTGGCTGCGATGCAAAATTAATGAGGTGACAGAATGAGCAACAGACCAGCGGCGATGATCTTAGGCGCCCTGGAAACGACCCCTTCCAGCAACTCACCCCATTAGTGAGCTCTCCGACCATTCCATTCCACTTGCCGTCGCCGAGTTTCGCTCCGTACTTCTGATCCTTCACCAACTGGAGCTCGTAGTCGAAGCTTACGATGCGGGATATTTCCATCGCCAGGTCGGCGCAGTATCCTTCGTATTGGTCGTTGCCGGTCAGAACTCTACCATCGTCTGGTTTCCTACGTTCCATAAGATATGGAGGCGACTGCAAACACAGATCATCATCATCATCATCATCATCATTGTCGTCATTGCTGAACTTCTATAGCGCCATTTTAGTAATGCCCTTAGCATCAGTCAATGGTCACTCCTTGATTCGAATCGTAATCCCCATTGTCAAATCCAATAAGTCTGTTGTTCAGCATCGAGTCAAGAGGCAACGGACAGGATCGGAGGCAGCGTTCCACTCACTCTTCTAGCACTTGTTTTTGTTGCAGTATTGACATAAGTGCCCCATTGTCGCTGCATCAGGGTAAGATAATCTCTCCAGAAGCTGGTGCAACACTTGCGGCAACAGCAACGAACCGTTGCAGAAAACCGCGGTCAGTTATCGGTACATCGCGAATGAAGTAAAAAAATTATGAACACAACGACACGGCCACTCACAATGATAGTTGTGACAATTCGAGTTTTATTGTAGAAGAAGACGCGCTCAAATGGCCGCTCCCCTTGAAGTTCACGACTAATGTTCAGACCCTGATTGTGCGTCCAGACGCCAATCTGTCCGGATAAACAAACAGGCACTCGTACATCAAGAAATGAAGAGAGTTCCCACATAACTGGAATTGTTAGAAAATTCATCAAATTTCATATCAAGGGAAACAATGACAGCGGTGTATGGCAAAGTATTTCCTCAAAATGAAACCCATTTTCTCTAAGCAAAACATTTATTGGGGGGCGGAAGATGGCACAGTGGGTTACGTGCTGGAGCATCAGGTTGACGGAACGAGTTCAATCCCCCGTTAGTGCCCCTATTGGCTTTCACACAGGCAGTAATGCCTCCAAAGCCACTTTAAATCATGCTAAGTTAAGTTAATGATGATTCAACACAGCCAATATCAACTACTGATTTGAAAACAAAGACTAACGTGGTGTACAAAGGCACATAAAGCCATGTCATTAGTCAATTTATGGCATATGCCAGTTGACAGCTAAACTTCCAAATTAAGATAAAATGTTTTAAATCTCCTTCCAGCACATGCCACAAAACCTGTCTCGGGTCATTGTTAATGTTCAGTTCTAAAACATTTAGTCGGAAGTCTTTGCGATGTCCACTTTCGTCAAATTTCACCAGGCCAGTTTTCCCATTCAATTTCACCTAAAATTAAACAAAGAGGCCTCCTATTCATAAGGAATTGAAAAATCAGCCTACTGCTGCCACTGCGACTACTACCCTACTACCACTACTACTACCACTATAACTATTACTACCACTACCACTACCACTACCACTACCACTGTCGCCACTACTACTACTACTACTACTACTACTACTACTACTACTACTACCACTACTACTACTACTACTACTACTACTACCACTACTACTACTACTACTACTACTACTACTACTACTAATAATAATAATAATAATACCACCACCACTACTACTACATTACTACCACTACTATTCTTCAAGACAGGGCACTCTCACTCTGTCGTCTACTCTAAACAACCACTGGTAGACAGTAAATGGAATGATAAAGCATTTGAAGTCAGACCTTAAAAATTCATAAGAGAACCTGCACCGGCTTTTACAAGACTCAACTATTGCATCCAATCTGGTTCAATGAGTACAGACTCCTATAAGAACACACATCCTGTGCACGTGGTTTTATCTGGCTTGGATTTTGATCAAAATTGATTGCTGCTTCCTCAGAGTATTAGAAATGGTTCTTTTTAAAAATGCACACATTTTTATTATTACATACTACTTACTTACTTACTTACTTACTTCGAGGCACACAAACAGGCACGATGACGTCACTTGGATGTCATACTTATTCTTTTAATTCACTGATCAGTCACCGTCTTAATTTTTAATTGAAGAAGTGCGTTCACATAATCACTCAATATTATATAACCTGTTCTGAGTGTCGTGTTGTTAATAATTGTGGTGATTAGAAAAAGCACAGACATTTCTTTGCAGTAAGAAATTTTGTCGGTTTGTTACCGCTCGTGGAATTCGAGATGTCCTACCTGTCTAAGGCGCCTGATTATGTCGGGGCCAAGGTCAAGGCTTGAAGGCACGGCAGTACGACACCGGATCCCCGCTGTCTCATTGTAGTAAATCTGCCCGCGGCGAAACGTATTTTGCATCATCTTCGAATTCGAGTCGAGCGTCATCCGAAGGCTTTCGATTATCACAGACAAAGCATCGATGGCCAGGGCTGCTTCCATCTGAAGCCACAACAATCGCATTTCTAACCAATGGAAATCCATCTCTCTGCCTACATACATACAGTAGAACTTCGATATAACGGACCCAGTTATAATGAATCCTCTGTTATAACGTACCGCAATGTATGGTCCCGTATGATGCGCTACCGTATTGGATAAAAACGTACCTTGGATATAACATACAGACAGGGGTGTATTTTGGGTGGGTATAAATCCTAACTATAAACCACATAAACCGTATAAACCACATAGAACCACATGTAAATCACATAAAAACTTTAAGGTAGACTGATTTTGGGGATATATATATACCGATATACCCCACCCCCGTCGCTACGCTCCTGCTGTTAAAAGACGTAAGCCCAAGAATTACGAAATGTCAAAACGTCCGAGAGAAAGAGATCGAGGGACTTCGGCAGAAGACAAAAAATACGAGCGATCCTCGTATCCGCGAAGATATCACGGATGAAGAAATGTCGGCTGGACACGAGAAAGATCGCCGCCCGGGTGTGGAATCGCAATTACTCCGGCCTGACGTAAGGATGACGGATTGATATTCAATATATCCCGGTGTCGGGCAACGACCGACGCGCACGCGCGCGCAAGATTTCATCGGTGGAAGAAGACGGCATTACCCGGAAGATCCTTCCACTCTTCCAACCGCCTCTGCCAATGCAGACATTAGCCCTGCCAATTGGCAGAGGGATGCGGAAATACGTTTTCAAGAAGAAGAAGAAAAAAAGAAGGATTTTACAATTCTTCAGCCGCCGCCCTTTGTGTGAACGCTGAAAGCATCTGGTGATCTCTCAGTGTTCCTTCGGTTCGTGTATCAATCGCACAATCGCTGTCGTCCTCTGGCGCTTCTTCCCCGGTCTGTCACTCCTGTCGATAATAATCAGCTTCATTAGGGTGCGGGGGTGGGGGGAGTGAGCAACTGTCGGCTTATGCCGGGCGGCGAAGTTGTCTTCTGTTTGGCAATTTCGCTGCCTTTGGGCAGTTTTTAAATCCGGAAGCTTACCATTCATTATCACGTATTTATCATCATGCTCATCATTACATGATCGTTACTGTGGGTGACGATCTGAAATATAAGACTGCTGAATCTTTATGTATCACCATTTACTTTAAATGCCATGTGGTGTGTGTGTGTGTGTGGGGTCCACCTGTACATGTGTCTGTTTGCAATTAGTAAGAAACCAAGAATAATGAATTGATAATGAAATAACTTGAATTTGGCATAAATAAATTATCCCACTGCACAAATGTTAACGTACATTGATCCTTGTGAGCAAAATCATTGATATGCTGTAATGCTAGTGCTTAATTAAGCTAGCTACTATTGTCTACAAATGATCTGAATGCTGATATAGCAAAATCAAAATTTGTTTTACAGCTCACAATTTATTCCCATCAAGAAAAAATGAGGAAAAGTTCATTTTAAAGACGTGAAAATTAGCAGGCGAAGCGTACAACGACAGAAAACGATTCAGGTAAAACAGTCCACTGCTACACCCAAGGCAGTCACGAAGAAGCACAAGGAACCCGACAACAGGTAAGGAGATGGCAAGAGTAAAAATAACTGCACTACGGCAACCTGACAATGCCGATGATGGCGCAGCTAGCAGAGCTGACTGACAACAAAGCCACTTTGCACTGCCGGAAGTGCAGCAGCAATTCTGAAACTGTGGGACCTTATTATTACCAAAATGACATGTCACACACACACACACACACACACACACAAATGGTTGATCTAATTTCTACACACTCTGCTCACCTCACTCTACAACTAAAATGGCTGATGTCTCTCACAGCCCTCAAAATATATCACAATGGCGCATTGCCTCCCCCGCATCGCCATCGTAACACAAAGACGAGCTAACGGAGACAGAGAAAACGGCATCCGCCGCCGTACACGGCCACTATACTTACGGTAAGTTTATTAGGAACTGTCAGTTCGCTGACCGCCGGCCCCGACGGTGCATTGTCAGAAGGCAGAGATGAATCGACCAGTGCAAAGCCTGTGATGTTAACGCCACCGTACGTGAAATCTCTCAGGTCTAATTCATCCATTGCCTGTTGCCATAACAACAAGCGCTTAGACTCAAATGCATTCGGCAAACGGTCTTCTAATGACGGTGGCCGAAAAGAGTTACGGTAACAATACGAGAGAGAGAGAGAAAAACCATCCCGTAAAACCGTAAAAGTTACGATGGGGTCGAATAAAAAGGGAAGTGTAGGCAACATAAACTCTAAGCAAACAAAAAATTCACGATGGTAATCAATTCGTACCAACTCTTAGGCTCATTGGAGTCGTCTATAATTTGCCTTTACCTACCACTGCTCCAAGGTCATGAAAAAAATATCGTGATTTCAAGTTTTTTAAAAAACAGTGATATGTACTGGTAGCCTCTTCTTGAGAACAATGTAATCATTATTTGGCAATTTATAAAAGAAACAAACTGCTTTCATAAAAATAGATTTTTATGTAAATAGTAGACAAAATGCTATATGCTATGACCCTAGTTAAAATGAAAAGCATGATGATGATGATGATGATGATGATGATGATGATGATGATGATGATGATGATAACGACGATAATAATAATAATAATAATAATAATAATAATAATAATAATAATAATAATAATGGGCTTTAGAATGGCTCAGTTAGAACTGTCATGTGTGAGAAACACTTCATATGCTTCATGTACATGAAAAAGTCACACTGTATATGCCGACAGATTACTATTGCTACTAATACACTATAACAGAAATGTGCCTAATACAGATCTCCTTTACATAGTATACTATAATACTATCTCATTTACAACAGCATTCACAAACTGTGGCAAGAAATCGAGTTTATTAAGCCAGGCCTCGAAACACTGAAATAAAAGCATTTAAGCAACTTTGTACCTCGTGTTAAAGGATAAATATGGCATTCTATGCATATCTTGCAGCCACACACACACACACACACACACACACACACACACACACACAGTGGTATATCAATGTCATAACTGACCAGGTACTAACCAGGCTTCCAATCACATAATGGTAATTATCGCGATTCATTCCAACCCGTTGGATCTACAGTAAATCAAGACATCACAACGCAATTAGCCCTAAATAAACTGCATCTTATAGGCCACGAAAAAGACACACCCAGGTCACGACCTTTGGCAAAACACAATTTATACGTGTAAAGATTTTGATCAGAAACTAACAATAGAATTGAACAATAATTACAATTACAAATGATGACAAAACAATTACATTTAATGACTACCGTTACTTCTTGCTTTTTATTACAATGTTTACAAGACAATTACGTTTTAATGACTGCTTCTTTGTGACACAGAATTGGTCTCAACTTCCAAATTCAGTTCTTCCAATTTTATTGAATGTTCTGGATACCAACTTCATCCACAAATAAAGCAAGGATCTAATTTTATAAAATGGCAAAATCAGTTTTGAGGTTTTTGAAAATTTACACCATTCAAATTAACAGTGGAATGCCTTTCTCATGAAATCACATACAACAAAATAATAAGCCTGCTAATAGCAAATGATAGCTGTACATTGTACAACAGTCTAACCTGATACAGAACTTTTTGCAGTCGTGGTATTGTTGATATATCGAGTACGATGTATTTATTCCCAACCGGTTGTCGCTGGTCAAGATTTCGCAGCGCCATGTAACATTCGGTTACATCGGCTATGTATAAACTCTCTATTTCTATAAAGATCGTCTTTCTCAGTATTTCGCGATAGATTTTCTCCAGTCGAGACAACCCTGTCCGAATGAAAGCACAAATACAGTACACAGCGCTATATAACAGATGATTCAGAGAGGCACAGTGTTCTAAAAATCCCGTGTTTAAATACAGAAGCACGGTCAGAATAAAGCACCAAGTTGAATTAGGCGGCGAGACGAACATCCGGAAAAAGAAAATCTATGGTCGACTGCAAATCAGAGTCAAGCCGTAGACAATTTACGGCACCTCATAATGCTTCTCATGTTTACACAATTACTCAAGTTTTACTCTGGTAAATAAAATTAAGAAACCTGTCTGATTCTAAGGGCTACGCGTTTTCCCTGCATCTTCGTCAACCGCATGACAAAGTGGTGACAGTTTTTGATCGAGAATCCAGAAGGCTGAAGGTCATAAGGTTAAAATCCGTCAGGATCATCATCATAATATAATGCATATCACCCATTTGTTATACACTTTTTTGCAAACTAGACATGTGTCCTATGACTGATTAGCCAATATATTTACTGTGCCTTGAACGTGGATTGCATAATTTCAGCAGACTACACAGGTGTCCAAGTTCAACGAAATCCATTCACCGATATCTCGAATTATGATCCTCTCGCCACAATGATAGTCAAATTTCAATAAAAAATTGAAAGCAATGAAGAGTTGGTGCCAATATGCCACAGTTATATGCATACGTGTATTTGACATCCAAAACTTGAGGGCATACAACAATGGTGAGAAGCAGAAAGTGTACTACAGTAATAGCAAAAACATTTTCACTTGGTACGAACACACACATTTATCAAAATTATAGAATTTATCCGATTATAAAAAGTGTCCATATTCGCCTAGGCCCTAAGCAAATTTAAAACCAATACAACAAGTCAAAGTTGTATGCTTGTCTCTATGCTGCAGTATTAACCCTCACATAAACTTGTCCAACAGAGTTCAAAAACAAAGTGTGGTAAGTCAATAGCAGGTCTGATGATACAATGAGCTGCATTGTATGGCAGAATCTTTTTTATAGGAGAGTAAGAGATCGTAGATATAGAGACCTAAAAGATACTGGCTAACAAAATTAAAAGTACCCTAAGAGAGTCTTTCACTAGCTTATACTATACCAGTACCGTACCGGTACTCGAGGACATGACAAAATAATTGCTTAAGAACGAGTTGGGAGCAGTGGCGGCTCCACCGGGGGGGCCAGGGGGGGCCCGTGCCCCCCTATTGAGAGCCTGGCCCCCCTCCAGTGGCCCCCCCAGTTGGGACCCTATACTTAATGCTACATACATTAAACAACAAATGGTTGGCCCCCATGATTAGAAGTTGCCCCCCCCCCAGCGGCCCCCCCACTTGCCAAATCCTAGAGCCGCCACTGGTTGGGAGGTACAGACATTTCTTTAGCGCCAGAATAATAGACAAATAGAATGAATTGGATGCTAAAACAGCATCGCCTACTAGTGTGAAAGCATAAAAAATGTATACCATACTCGTTATGTATAAATCAGTCTGACAGGGTTTATCTATAGGTGCCTAATCTAATATCCCATTGTACACAAGTTAGGGTACTTTTAAATGCTTTCACAATAGTAGTTGTCTAGTTGATACTGTTTTGGCATCCAATTCTTAATAATTTATACTAACTATAAATTATTAAGAACTGAAATTTATTATGTGAGCTGTTATAATAATAATAATAATAATAATAATAATACAAAATAATAATAATAATACAAAATAATAATGCATAATAAAAATATAAATAATAATAATAATAATAATTATTATTATTATTATTATTATTATTATTATTATTATTATTATATGCAGCATAAATAAAGTTTGAAATGGCTGAACATTAAACATCGATACATTTCCTTTAAACAAAAAAAACTGAACAAAATAATGTCTACGCAATCAGTAATACAAAACAGGCGACATAAGATCTAAACTGCAGCTTGTTGGCAGAAGGCGTGAATATCAGCCCCGCTGTCCAAAAGCACAACGGCTTCTCCGATGGCCAAAACACGTCAACACATTCTGCAGCAACAACTTACTGAGACCTGTGAAGCAATCGTTATCCTAGAGTCATCCCAAGTGGCATCTGCATTCAGTGTTGCTGGAAAACTGACTGCAGCAAGCAATAGAAAAGACATATCCATACCCTAAGCTCCTGTTTCGCATACGTGTATTTAGGGCGAATGTCAGTTGCCCATTGTGTCACCAGAGACCGCACTTTATGGCTGGTTAAGTGCCTGGTTGTTGTGAATTTATTTCCAGGCTGCTTGACTCAACGTATGCGTCTCTAGAGAATGAAATGCCAGTGGTAAAGAGGAAAAAATTCAACAGTCACGTGGTTCATCACGCGAATAAATTTCTAACAGAAATTTAGAAAGTATAAATTAAAATGCAAGATGTTTTGCACATTTTTTAAATTGACAAATTCTACCACTTCCCTTCTGTGTTTTAACTAGTGGAACAAATTTCGACCGAAAGGAAAACCTAATTGGTCAACCTTCCCGAACATTTCACTTCCACAACTACAACTTGAAGAATAATATTTCTGATGATGATTCACTGGAGTGCACAGACCAAAAATCGTTCACTAGAAAATCTACTCATCAATGTCTGATTGTCAATTCCCTTCTAAAAAGATATTACAGCCTGAGTAGCAGATTAGTCTCAGAGAGAAGAAAAAGCAGAGAAATAATTAATAAAAGTCCCTCCGCTGAACCTCTTAATCTTTAACCTTCACTTTCATCTCATTCAATTTGGATAAAGAGATTAAATTACATCAGTGGTGCCACAGCCTTTTAGCACTGTTGATCAGCCATTGCTTCGTTACTATACATACATCTGCTAAGGTAACTTAGGAGACCAAACTAGCTCCAAATAAATACATGGGCGTCCACAGAAATTTTCCCAGAGGGGGTACAAAACAGGGTCTTGTGACAAAAGAAACAAGTAATTTTACCTTTTTCATAACTTCACAATTTTTCCAGGGTGGGGTGCAATTGCACCCCTTTGCACCCCCTCTGGGCGCCCACGAATAAATACCAAATTACCTGTAGTGTTTATATTGAATATAGCAAACATGCTAAACTAAAGAACAGAAGGATCACTAGAATTCAAACATTTTAAATTTAAAATCCACCTGTTCTACACTGACTGTGCTAAAAACGACATTTTAAACGTCCAACATTGAAGGCGCAATTTCAAATGCAAACGACAGGCTGCCCGAGTAAAGAATCAACGTAGTAAGACAGCTAGAAAACAAGGATACCGAAACTGGTGCGATATCTGATTATTCAGAGTCGGGCAAAAAGCTAATGGGCTTGGTTCTACAGTAGAAAGTACCGCAATTATGTCTCCACTGCTGTTTGCCTCCGTGGCCCAAATGACAACCTTGAGGAGGGCCAGACATTGTGCAACACCTCAGAAATTGCTCCAATGGGACAAAACAGACCACAGTTATAAAAACACAAAACTTGGGAATCTAGCAACCACCCTACTTAGATATAAGTCTAATGACAAAGTTGCTAAACAAGTGTAAGACAAATCTGTACGTTTTCATAAAAGCAAGCCCTCCCATACAGATCCAAAGGGTATAGCTTACTAGGCTATCAATCCATATTCCACGCAGTCTATGTAACAGAGAAACTTCAAAATTTTAATTAATGAAAATAAAGCAACTGAAAGCCTCAAAAAATACACAAATAGTCATGGATATCAAAAAAAATTTTCATTAACCCCTTAACCATGTATTTAACTGTAACTCAATGTAAAATGGACGGATATATCCGTGATCCCCAGTTAAGGGGTTAAAAGAATATTAAGGTTGCCATTCTGATCTGCTGCTGTCACAGACACTAACTACGGTACATGCCACGACAGAATTGTATCGGATCGAAAAATCACAACAGGTGTCGCAAAATATGGGGAAGAGAAAAAAACCGTGTTCACCTTCCCTGCTGTCGTATATGTAAAGAATGTGTTTCCAGCTGTAGTATCGTATGATGTCCATCATTGCCTCCTCGTACAGTGGTCTCATGAAGACGGTGTAGATGTCGTCGGACGCGTGGCTGCCGTTCTCGTAGCCATGCGAACCAATCGTCACCAACGGAAGATGAAACGTACGACTGAAAGCGCTAATCGACGCCGACTTCACGCCCCCAAACAGCACAAAAATCCCACTGGCAAACGTCGAGCACACTGCAGGAAAATAAACTGCGGTTTACCAAAAACACTAGCACGCACATGCATAATTATTGAATGACAGTGGGGTGGAAAGTAAAACATTTCATTAGGCAAGCAATACTTTTTCACAAATATACACACACACATATACACAAACACACACACGCTCACAATCATTCATTCTGAAATCGAGTGAAATATACTTTAGCGGCATTTTCAGGGGCTGTTTTGCCCATGCTGCCCACCTGCAATGAAAAAACAGTCCCCAGCTGATAGACAAAGGCCGCACAGTGTTAGGTCCCCGAGAGGCGATTATATTAGATTAGGTGGGGCTGGTCCCAGTTCTCCGAACGAGTACCATCTGAGCCTCTCTTATATTCCGCAGCGTCAACACATCGCAGCAGAAATCACTATTCACTTGCAATTCCGAGTCTGCACGTTTAACTCTGGACGCTGCAGGCTGTTCAAAGCAGAGGTTAATGAAAGGAGCAGTGAAGCATCTGTCACAGGGTTCGCCCAAAACAGCCACTGTACAAAACTGAATAGAATAGCGCTTCAACAGTTCAAACAGAAGAAGTACAAATACCCACCCTTTCCTTCATCACTGCATTACAACTGGTCTCTTTTAGTACAGAACAGATCCTACCATGCCACCTTTACCCATTTACCCAGTCGTCGTCATCATCATCATCATCATCATCATCATCATCACCATCATCATCATCATCATCACCACCCTATCATCATCATCACCACCACCACCATCATTATTTAAAATTTGACATCAGAGGGCAAATTATGCAACAAATAATGAAGTTTTACATATTTACTAAAATTATGACGTCTTTAGCCGTTTGAATAACTAAAATTCTGAACCGCCCTATGCCTGCTTATTATCATCATTGCTAGTATTTAGCATCATAAACGCACACACACACACACACACACACACACATCATGGATGCACAAGACTTTATGACAGGCGAACAATTCAATTGGATTTTAAAGATTTTGGATTTTATGATCAAATCTCAAAGCAAACGACTCTGACAGTGGTAACAAAGAATAAATTCAGCCACTTTTCCGACCGCCTTAAAAATATGCCGTGCAACAAAACGGGGGGGGGGCGGAGGGAGGGAAATTACCAGACGACCACTGCGGTAACACCTCAGTAACGTGACGAGAACCCGCCGAATATCGTGTTCTGTGCGCCATCGTCTCTTGATAAGCGTACGGACGGTCACCGTTGGGGATTCGCACACCGACAAATAATGCGGCTCGGCACCCCTCGCTCTGCCAGCCCCTTTCCGATGAGACAGAAGCGTAGGACGCGGTCGTCGCAAATAACGAAAAAATCGCCCAGTCAACTGGGTCTGAAACTCTGAACATCGCCAGATAGCAGGCGGTCAATTAGGCGTTCACAGAAAATGCCAATTAAAACAAACCCGGCGGTGTCGCTGGAGATTTCTAAAACCGGTGCGTGCAAACCATTTCAAATCTGATGATCACGCTGCTTTTGAGTGGAAAATATCTCGCCCTCTAGACAATACAGAGAAATATTGTGCTGCCTTGTTATGGGCCTGACTGCTTCTCTAAATCACTGCTATTCCCATCAGCGCATATGACCAAGGGGCCGTCCATAAAGTACATCACACTTTTTTGACAATTTTTACCCTTCCCCTGTCACAAACTGTCACAGATCTCAGACCCCTCCTTAAAAGCACGTCACAAATCTTTGACCCCACATTAAAGCGTCATCCATAAATTACGTCATGCAGGTTATCTATTTAATATATTCAACTTTCTCATTCAATTTTTTGCAGCAAAACAGATATTCAACATCTGACAATCAGACAATGGCAACGAATATAACTGAGACCTAAAATTTTTTGTATCTCGGGCAAAAGAAGTGTTAATGAGCAATTAAAAACGTCTTTTACAATACCTCCTATCAGGCATATTTAAGGTTTTATTTATGCAGATAGTGTAACATCACGCTGGTCCTTACCCCTCCTCTGTCACAAACTGTCACACTTCTTAGACCCCTCCCCTGAGCGTGATGTACTTTATGGATGGCCACCAAGCGAAAAAACGATTTCTTAAAGGCAAGTAAAATAATGCAGGAATACGGGAAAGAACAGCTATACTATTGCAGTCTTGTTCCACCTAGGGTTAGGGTTAGGGGTTAGGGTTAGAGATCGGTATGAAAACCAGATCCAGCCTAGAAAGTACACCAGCAATGCAATATTTCGAAGTGATTGTCCAAACACTACAATATTAAGCCAAGCATTATTGGATGAACATAAACACATGCTGGAAAATACAATACATGCATACAAGAATATTACAAACATACCATACTTCTGCTGTGTGGGACAGTACTGCTAATACATACGAACCAGCTGAAATATAAGTGATGTATTGCCACTTGATGACACAAACTGGAGTGCAGGCAGAGACAAAGAACTAGATCTCAATTAGACTATTGTCACTAGAGGGCCTGAGGAAGATTTAAGCACAAAGGCTCAAATCTAATTCACAGTACACTACGGAATAAAACATGACCTTATTACAAGACAGTGAAATCGTTCCTTGGGGATATTTTCACATCATAAAGCAAACCTTTGGCCAACAGATCAGCACATTATTTTCTGCAGCACCAACAACATGTCTGCCACTGTCTCTTGCGCTGTATTATAAACTGGATTTATCCCAACATTGTGGGGCTTGGTGGAGGATTCTTGTTATGCAGCTGGAGGCTAACGGGTTTGAACCTGACCCCATTGAGGGCCATTTTGCAACAGAGGCAAATTAGGTGATGGATTGCATAGCAAGTACAGAAGTCACATATTTTGGAATACTACAGCTATGTACTCTATTCATTATTATTATGATTATGATTATTATTATTAATATCATCATCATCATCATCATCATCATCATCATCATCATCATCATCATCATCATTATACTAACCTCTTCAGCATCGATATTTGTTGCGCAGACATTTATCATCATTTATAAGCCACTAATCAATTGATAAAAAGGCAGAGTTTACCGGGTAGGTGCAGGTCATTATGCCACTGTACTCAACATGCATAGTTCCTAAAGTGGTAACGAGCAATACAGCAATGGGCAACAAGCAAATCTCACACAGATGACACAGAGCTAATGACCTGCAGGGGAGATGGACAGCAACGTCTGGCAAATAAACCAGTAGAGAGCGCAGGCAATAAACATAGGACCTACTTCAATAATTAATAAATGCAGGCAAGACCACAGAGGCGTAGCGACGGGGGGGTATATCGGTATATATACCCCTCAAAATCAGTCTACCTTAAAGTTTTTTATGTGATTTAGATGTGGTTATATGTGGTTTATATGGTTTATGTGGTTTATAGTTAAGATTTATACCTACCCAAAATATTTATACCCTCCCAAATCAAATTCCTGGCTACGCCCCTGCAAGACCAAGGTGACAGCATCAGATAGCCATTGGAATATGGCATAGTTAACTGCAGACGATGCAGAACGCATCCAAGGACAAACTGGCTGTAATCCTAAATCAACTCACATCTGTGGTCTCTGTTGTATGTTATCGAGTAGTTATGTACCAAAGTCGTGAAGTCAATGCCGAGAAAACAAAACTATTGAGACATAACAACAATAACGACAAAAACCCGACCCGTCGCGCTAAGTAATGGGAAAACACTGTAGGGAAAAAGACAAATATATGACTTAAGTGACTGTTACTTGCACTGTGGTTCACGAATTCACTTAAAGATTATAATTCCAACGATGGCACTAAAAAGCCCATGGCAAGTGTATGTCTTAAACAACATCGTTGACCGTTCAGAGTTTTCGTATCAAGACAACGCGAGTCTGTTTAATGTTTTTCTTGAAGTCATCTTAATATACTGAAGAAACTAAACAGGTCATAATCAGAAGGATGGAAAGTCAGCGTAGGCCTGCAATAAGAGACAATTTCACTTCACAATTCTGGAAGCCTATAGTCAAACTGTCACTTTCCTCAGCCAGTCTGATAAGCAAACTGGTTGCAGCCAGTGGCGGTTCCAGGATTTCTTGGTGTGTGTGGGGGGTAAATGAATTCATAGAAAGTTGGTGGGAGATGAAAATAGAAGGAAAAAATCACTGAACTGGAAAAAAGGGAATTTTATCCCTCATTTACTACATTTTTACCGAAAAATAGGTTGACAAGCAAAACAGGTCATCGCCGGTTAGTTTCACTAGACTTTTACCCGAAAAGTAGGTTTCACAAGCAAAAAAAGTAAGTCTGAAACCTGTATCAAATCTCAAAAGTCTCCTCTTGTTCACGGCTTCTGCGGCCACATAATACACACAGTCACACCTTCGTCTGTCAGCCTTCATTCCTACGTCGCTGTTTCACGATCTGCTAATACCCAAAAATATCTATAAATCCTAAGCGAGAGTCCCCAAGTGGTGCTTCCGAACTGCGCGGCGCGAGTCAACGTGTCCTACGACCATTTTTAAGCGCAGAAAACAAGACAAGAGCACGCTATGGCTAATCAGCATCGCGTCTCGCTCGGAAGACAAAACAAACGTAGATCTTCTCTTTCACGGTGACGAGTCAGAGACTTTACAAACTAGAATCGGTGTTTCACTAGCAAATGATTTCAACCTCATATATCAAGCTGGAATAATTCGACCTCTGTTCAAAGCTACTTTGTGCCAGATTCGTATCGACTATGTAGTGTTCTACTTCGAAATCGCCAGACAGCTTATTTAGCATACTTGTTTATACCGGTACTTGCAATTGAATGCTTCTTGAAATTAGTCTGACTATGAGTGGTCAAATTAAGTTGGTTAATCTGTGTTTATCTATGATTATTTAAGCTCTGCATTCACAAGGAACTACAACATATGCAACAGTGGCACAGGTTTGGCTAAAGATGCAACATCTTCATCAACCATTTTGAAAAAAATGGTTCATATTTGACTACCGCGGAAATCCAGAAACCAACTTCTTCATTTTTCAAAAATATTCCTTTTTTGCAAAGGCAATCCATCGACAAGAAAGAATTCCTGCATCCCAGGGGAGTTTGAGTTTTCGTTTGAACAGAGCTTTCCAGAATCATCGGTGGCAGCACCCAGTCGTAAACCGCAATCCACGGTACCCACAGTTCCCACCGAACCGCGGAAGTTTTCCATCATTCTGGGAAGAAAATTAGCTTATCTCCAAAGAAGCATCGGTTTTCTCAGTGCGCCAGAAAAACGTTCTTCGAATAAGATAAATAAACATCGCCATCATCGCAGACTTTAGTCGAAGATCCACAGAACGCTTGAAATATTTATGCTCCAAAGAAATTGGCCTGTTCCAAATCCATTGGCGAACAGTCAATAACATTGGTGGCTGCTTAAAATCACGATTACAGGCAAGAATTCCAGCAAAAAAACTAGCACCAAGTACCAAGCAGTGGCACACTGGCCTACAAAATTGGGCCATTGAAATCAGGGGCGTAGCCAGGAATTTGATTGGGGGTATAATGTGATTTGGGGAGTATAAATTTTAAAAAACTGTGAAAATCTTAAAAAACACATTAAAAATTTTAAGGTAGCCTGATATTTGGGAGGTATATATACCGACATACCCCATCATTACGCCCCTGCTTGAAATCGTTGGGCGGTTTGGACTCAGAGGCCCAGGAAATTGTTTACTCCCCCACACACACTCAGAGGCCCATCAGTCACAGCTACAACATTCTCCTCAAGTTGATTAGTCCATAGTTTGTCAAGATTTGATGCATTTCATTAGACATACTCTATTATGAAAAGTTATTAACCCCTTAACTGGGATCCCGGATATATCCGTCCATTTTACATTGAGTTACAGTTAAATACACGGTTAATTTAACATTAAAACAGTATATGCTGTGCCTTGGTGAATAGGAGCAATTGGCTTAGCCACGGGGTGTCCGGCCCCTCTATCCTGTCTGGGACTGGTCTTGGGATTTGTGCAAATCCCAAGATGAGGGACTGTTCTTCAGAAGCATATACGGCGGTCAGCACTGCTAAGATTTCTAGTGGCCACAATAAATTATGGAGCAGTGCACAAAATTAACAAAGACTTATAATTATGCCAGTTCTCTACGACATAGTCTATACAGAATCTACAGATTCTACAGATATCTGAATCTGAGTTAGATTTAGAATAAATGTGACTAATTAAATGGTACAACAGTAGTTGAGTTCTTTGGATTAATAAAATTTAATATTTGGAAAGTATTGGAATTAATATTGGAAATGGTGTTAACGGGTGTTTTAATCAATTACTGCTTGGTGATGGCTTACGATGCTATTTCAAATTCTCTTAATGCCATGCACTAGAAAAATTCAGCCATGAAAATGATTCCCATCTTTACAGAAGGCCGTTTGATAACGTAAAGATGAATGTAATTCCCTTTTTTTATACATACACTGCCTTGCCAACAGGAAACTGTTCGATGATTCGACGATCAACTCCCGACCATCCAGTTGAAACCAGTCCTTTGTGTTATTGCTGTAGCGTCCAATTTCCCTCCGGAAGATATTCGCAAGATCCGATGAATTGAAATTGAATACGGCACCTAAAACACCCACTTGGATCAGAATTACAGTAACGACCCATTACGCTTCACAAGCTTACCCCCGGTATTCTTTAACCCTCAAACCTCCAGATGCTTTTTAACTATATGCAATGTAACCGTGTAGACTTGGTTCCAGCGGTTTAAGGGTTAAAAAGCAACAGCTAGATTAAATTCAAAATGCTAAATTATTCGTTGAAAGCAATAATAAAGAAATATAAAAACAAAGCAGCAACGCAACACAAAACATTAAGTAAGTAAGGGGCAAGTAAGTAGAATCTCGTAAATTTATTTATAAAGCACTTTCTGAAGTAGTGCCGTAAATGCTGCTTATTCTTATTCTGTCTCTCCTGGTACAAAATATTATCGAAATGCTATGGGTGAATTCAACGTTTCATTTTTGTTCAGGCCATTGCTGTTAATATTGTCTCACAAGTTGAGACAATACTTTACTTTACAAGGCTTTACAGCGTCCATCATGCAGACAGATATACAGCATCAGACACTCCATCCTATACTCAGTCACTGGAGATCCAGTTTGCTCAGTTTTAAAATGACAGGTGTTAGCTCCGAGAAAGGAAAGGTTGGCAACCGTCCACATCAGCTGACGCCGTGATAAATTGAAGGTGCTCAAGGTTCCTCTCAGTTTCCTACGGGCTGTGAGCCTATAAGATGACCTTTGCCCTTTACCTTTACGTAACACAGAGACACGCTTTGTAGGAATTGGTAAGATCCAGCTTTCAAAGCACCATTATATTGCCATTCAAGGAATGGCAGAGAGAGGTTCAAACTTCATATCAAAAGCTTTGCATAAAATGTATATTAAACTGTCCAGAATGCATAACGTAACGGGCATCAAAGCATCAAAGACGTGATATGATTGTCACATCAAAGCATGCAATCTACCGAAAATTACATTTAGCTGATTTGCAGATAACATTTGAGACGACGACTTGTACTGCAAACTGTGTATATTCGATTTGACTTCAAAAGATTGAGATGAAGTCAGCCTGAATGCCGTGCAAGAAATGGTTTCTGGGTAAAGAAATGGATTATGGGTAATCAATGATGATAACCACTGATGCAGAAACCACGTAGTAGTAGTAGTGTATGTAAACTAAAAGTGCAGTCAAAACATTGTTGCTAAGCAACTGCTAGCTCATAAAAGATGTGATGAAAACCTTAAGAATCTCACATCTTCCCCAAAATTCATTTACTAGAATCTTCTTCTAGTGAATGCCTATTTATTAGATTATCATATGCAACACCGCATATACACAATTTGATCATACTGTGCCAGTGAAGGATTTCTAAAATGCATGGGATGTGCCCAAAGCAATCAAAACAAGAAACTTCTACCATATAAAATCCCCATTAATTCCAATTTTCTTACACAGACAAACAATAAACATTTCCAAGGTCATTCATCCTGACTTCATCGTTGCAAAACAACCCACTCCATGCCCTACCCGCGAATAAAGTATTGAAGAAATTGGCACATCAGTCGCTTGGCAAAATGAAAGTATCCGAGAATAAGATATGACCTACAAAAATCATTTGCAGAAACTAGACGCATTGAGTCCAAGGCGACGCATAGATACAATCATAACTCCTAGAGTAAAAGGCGATGCCTAGATACAATCTCCTTACAGATAAGATGTCGATATCTATGCTCTGCATGTAACAAAACAAGTACACAGTTTGCAAGAGTTTCCAGTCAATATACAATCAATACTGCTGCAATTTACCATCACGATACACACTCCTAACTCATACATATACATATTCTGGTGAAATACTGTGCGTAGCAAAAACGAGCATGACAGTATGACCTGACAAGCAAATAATTATTAATCAGATCACAGCAGTACAGTAAAACCTCAATAAGAAGGAGGACTCCAGGGCAGGAAACCTAAGCATCCAATGATCGAAGATGTCTCAGCGCATGGACATAATCGAGCCCAGAGAAACCTGTTGAGTCTCAGAGCGTAGACGGAAAACAAAACGGTCTCATGTTTGCATCCTTCAATAAAACCTAACAGAGCAACTGAGCAAATCGTGCCGAGCATTCGGAAGAAAAATTTTTTAAAAACCAAGAAAAGCGTCGAGATGTACGCACGGAGCCCAGGGGATATCGAAAGTCTCCGGGGGTCTTTATACGGGGTCCCCGGGGGTATGCGTCAACAGACTTTCCCGAATTTATTGCATCTCCAGTTATCAATCTTCTTGCTCTGCCAGAAACCACATTGCCTTCACCAACTGTTTCACGACCGTAAAAGAGACGACGTTCAATTCCATCCCTTATACGCAGTTCTGGTTGCACGTCGCTCGAATTACTACGCGATTTCATCTTCACTCAGAAATCCCAATGATATGTGTGGAAATTTCACGGAAAACAGCTCAAAGAAACGACACCTCACTGAATTAAAAGCGTCAATCTGGGTCGATGACACGGAACTGGTATTACAATCGCCAATACAAATCCACACACAGCACACTTACACTGCGACCAGCTCGTGATGAGATCGACCATAAATACTGACCGTGTGCCTATATAGCATTTCTATTCAGAGATTCGGATCGCCGAAATTATGACCATCGCAAAATTATGAGCTACATAAACTGATACCCTGCTGAATCAACATATGCCCCCCTCCAGCGCTTTTAGAACTCCAAGTGCACTGATAAATTCACGTGATGGCGATCATTTGGATGCGTTTTTGAAGCCTTATAGATGCAGTCATACAACAATGGTCACCCCACCTTCTCTCCCCCGTCTGCACACCGTACATACGCAAAATCTCCTAAATCCAACACCCTCAGTGTGTACGTACTACAGGGTAGCGCAAAAAAACGGACTATATTAAATGCAAACCTAAATGTGACTAGTCCGGAGTTTTTTGCGCCACCCTGTATATGGACGGACCCTAAAATATGCAGAAACTACGCAATTAGGCTTTCAACCACCTAACAAGATACTACAATAATAGCAACTCAGGTGAAAACTGTGTGGGCGACTCTGATGCTGGCAATGACTTGTGATTATTCAGCAGTTCTGAGAAATGAATTCTGGAAAAGATACTTTTAGAATGCATGCGATGAGGAGGAGATGGTGGCAACAGTGGTGATGGCCTTGTACATTCATTTATCTGGAAAATGATTGATAATATAACAAACAGCTCAACTTATAGAAATGTTAGTCTATAATTTAAGATATCTTTTAAAACAATCATGCAGATGTCACATATACAACAGTAGAAAAACGAGCATAAGACATAAATATGTTGCTGAATTATGCTAGAAAATCAGGTAATCACTCAAACCATCTGGTCTATAGAATTGCTTCTGAATTGTCGTAATTTTTGAGAGGATTAAAACGATAATTTGTAAATTCTGCGAAAGCAAAATAAAAATAACGAAATGCATACGGCACTGACATAATAAACATCTGCAAGTCGTGCATTCCGAACACAGGTCTGCCTACGAGAAAAGTGAAAAGTTAATCTTTCACTCCCTGATTTTCAAAGTCAGTGCCATTCGCAAAGATGTCACGTCTCAAACAAGGACAGGCCGAAGAAAACGCCACGCATGCACGCACGGTGGCAACTTTTATCACGCGGTCAGTCGGTCTGAAAGAGAGAAATTCGGTTGAGAACAACAGTTCCTGCAGCCACTGGCCGTTGTCAGCGGGAATAAATCTGGCAGAAAGATCCGTTCAACAACTCAGCGCTCCATCAATCACCGATGTCCCAGCAAAGAAGATTAATCTTACTCAGGCCAGTGAGGCGAGTCGGCTCATCCCTACCTAAACCCAATGCCGCTGATAGCCTCCCCCACCCACCGATTCATGCCATATTCATCTCGGATCTTCTCCAGCCGCTGGCACCTTTGTGTTCGTATCTAACTAACAGCTCAATACCACGCCAAAATACTTGCTAAATTGATAATTACCGTATTTGCTCTCGTATACAGGCATTTATCCCAGTACTGTAGTTTCTTAGGGTCGATATAAGAGGTTTACTTATATAGATAATTTGAACCACAACCAGGCTATGGTCAGTGACAAATTAGGGATGGCCATTGGTTTGTCATAGTAAAAGTATCAATCCTAACAACACAAATTCTGAAATTCCATTTGATTAATTATGCGGTACTCAATTTACAATTAAATTCAATTGAACTTAAGTATTTGATTTTTTCCAAAAAAGTAAAAGAGGATCAGACTACTTCCAGTCTTCCACCCACAAATTTTCTACCTCCAGCGGGAGGGGGATTAAGACAGACAACAGTACATACAGTTATTCAAATACAATAATAACATTGCACAGTTTCTACTTTAGTTATGGCACATTTTCATTTTTATGACCCCAGACAATTGCTAATTTTAAACTTCAAATGATCCTATAAGTAATATTTAGGTCCATTTCTTTTGACAGACCAATTTCAAATTCTGCTGCTCCATCCAACCAAACCAAGAATTCTCACCAACTTTCGCCATTTTTACCTTTCAACCGTCAGTACAGGCGTTTTGGTCCACCCCATAGAATTTCTATAGCCCAAGCAGTGGCGGTTCCAGGAATTCTTGGTGGGGATATGAAAAAATTTATTGGAAGTTGGTGGAGGGGATGAAAAGTGAAGAAGAAAAACAAGAAAAGAGAGAGAAAAAAGGTCATTGTTAATATTGTTTTGCTCACTAAATTCTAAGAAACTTTGCCAAAAAAGGTCTCAAGCAAGAAAAAGAAGGTAATTTGCAGTATTTTTGACTAATTTTTCAAAAATCTCACCTGAAAATAGGTTGACAAGCAAAAAATGTCACCCGGAACCCTGGTGGGGGAGATGCATCCCCAGTCATCACCATGGTGGAACCGCCACTGAGTCCAAGACTCACAGAGCAGGAAAAGCAGCTAGAATATTACCCGGTAGTCAAAAAATCTCTGTATGATAAAGTCATCAGTAAGCAAAACCCATTCTACAGCCATAAGCCGTAGCAGTCGTATATTTTGCATGATTCCGCTGCGACAGCGAAAAATTGGCTCGCAACGAAAACGTCAGACGTTCAAATCCCGCCTCAGCCGAGTCATGAAATAACAATGCTCAATAAGCTGCTTGATTCCAGAATTTCAAAGGAAACCATAAGGCCTGTCGGTCACATAATTCTCAGGTGACATATGCCAATCTGCCTGCCTTAGGACAGAGAATTCACCAAAGCCGTCATCATCATCACTACCACCACCACCATCATCATCATCATCAGCAGCAGCAGCAGCAGTGTTGCCATGGTTGCCACTGACACCATCAATTTCATAAACACCACTGTTATTGCCAATACCATTGCCTTCAGCATCATCATCGTCGTCGTCGTCGTCATCATTGTTGTCGTCGTTAATGTCATCATTTCTTGCACAACTATTGCATTCTGATTCGTAGACAGAAACCCATATCGACCGAAATACACTGTTTCCAGCTCTCAGGCGACAACCGCAAAAAAGAGAAAGAAGTCTGGATAACGTATCTGCCCTTTCCATTCAGACCCCATCTCTATCTTTCATTTCTCAAACAAAGCCAGATAAATGGATGATGCACCCAAAAGATTTTCCATGCATCGTCATCGACTTTGGCTCTCCCCTCCCCCTCCCCTCCCCAACCCCACCCCCATTACTATAAGTCTAAGGCTATTTTCCAGCAATTCATCTGTCAACACTGTCATGTATCACACCAGACTAAGTCTAATTCATGGAAAAGTCGAAAATCACTCTCCATAGAAAACAGTTGGCAAACTCTGTCAGCAGCGGCTTCTACCCCCTGCAGCCGGGCTCAATCCCCCAAATTACAAATTCCCCCACCAAATTACAAAATCCCTCTGTTAAATTGCTCCCTTGTAGACTTAGTATTATAATCAGCTTTTATCCTTTGTGTTAGGCGTAGCTATCATTGATTACGTCACGGTCAGTGTTATTTTGAATCAATATCAGTCTCGGTTCAGTTGAGATTAGTGGCAAAATATCCCCTCCCCCCATTTTTCCCGGGCGCAGCCGCACCCGCCTTAAATAGGGAAAGAAGCCCCTGGGCAAAACTACATAGAGAAAATACTATTGTCATAAGAAATATATTTTAATAGCAATCAATTTCTGCCAATTTCAGTAGAGGGTGCTAGCCCTCTGGACCATATAACTCAAAGATTTAGTCACTCCTTCAAAGAAGTCAAAAGTTATAGGCCTAAACAACTAAAGGTCCAAAGGCAAAACGACATATAAAAATGCCATTGTCATAAGAAATTAAGAAATATATTTTAATAGCAATCAATTTCTGCCAATTTAAGTAGAGGGTGCTAGCCCTCTGGACCATATAACTCAAATATTTAGTCACTCCTTCAAAGAAATCAAAAGTTATAGGCCTAAACAACTAAAGGTCCAAAGGCAAAACGACATAAAAAATGCCATTGTCATAAGAAATTAAGAAATATATTTTAGTAGCAATCGATTTCTGCCAATTTCAGTAGAGGGTGCTAGCCCTCTGGACCATATAACTCAAAGATTTGGTCACTCCTTCAAAGAAATCAAAAGTTATAGGTCTAAACAACTAAAGGTCCATAGGCAAAAGTTTGTCAGCGCTAGCGCTATAGCTTTTTGCAATCCTTATCAGCAATGTCCTACAACAATGTTCAATCTGCATCATTATAAGATATAGTCATGTTTATTTAAAGTCATTCTTCCTTACATCATGTGTCTACATTTTTGGTGCTACAGCACACGCGATTCATATACATCATCACTAGGTATTCTATATTTGACCTGGTTAATTTAAAGTCTACTTAATAACATGCAAATGCAAAATCCGTTCAATGGAGAGATAACCAGGCTTAACTGCATGTCTAATAACCTGCGTTTCTAGAAGAATCTATATTTTGGGTTTACATCAGAATACGCACTAGTAGTTAGCGCACCTGGGAATTTGCACACTAGTAATTTGCGCACCAGTACATTACACACCGCTTTTTGGGTTAGGGTTAGGGTAATCCTAGCCCTAACCCTTAACCCTAACCTTAACCTAACCCTGGTGCACAAACTACTAGCGTGCATACTGTGCAATACCATATTTTGTGCTCAAATTAAACTTTCTGATGGACTAATGCAGATGATTAAGGACGCGTTAAGACTCTTGAGTCTAAGCCATCAAGATCAGACTCCACTTTAAGTGCTGACTCATCGAAAAGCACATCGTGTAAATCAGAGCGAACTCATCGTAAAGCAACAATAATCTCATCGCCGAAGTCGCTGCGTATGTCCTCGAAAACAATAACGGGACAAATTTTCCAGCCGACCGGTAGCGTTAACGATGGGCGACAGCATCCGCCATTCCTTCGCAAAGCATGCTAAACATTTGGGTGACAGGCGGATTCCACGAACGTGCATTATGGCAATTACATCGACAGCATCCATTTAAAGATGAATGAGTAAGGAACTAAGGGACGCAGCTATGTCACTACAAGAACCAGCGACAGAAGCGAACATCCGGAATTTTTAATGCGACTAAATTACGACAAAAAACGCCGAGTAATTTTCGCATAGCCTTGCTGAGCAAAGTAAGGAAAATGAGACAGACTTTACAGCCAAGCGTAATAACGATACGCCTGGACAAATGCATAATGGGGGGGGGGTAAATACACAGCAGGGTTGAATGCTAACTCTGCAAGATGTTACACATTTTTTAGCAATCACTGCAAAACTCACAAGTAAAATAATAGCACATTTTGAGCAATGCACCGGTATAAATGTAACATGTCGTTTTGCAACAGGTGTCAACATGGCTGACACTGACACACGTAACCAAGTAAATTTACTTGATTTATGGAATCCATTGCCTAGCTAAGCACACATGCTCTCAAGTTATCTAATAACAACCTATATTCTATTCAAAACAATGTCAATACTATTAAACAGTAAAATGACAATAAAAATGAATGCCAGTTTATGAAGAAATCAAAAGAAACTAAATTGAAATATAATGGCAAAAAAGTCATATCCCTTTCAAGACAACTGACAAATGAATAAATAATAATTATATGTTATAAATTTTGAACTACATAAATTTGTTTCTCATTCAATTTGCAACAGTGATCTCTCGTGTGGCAAAATATTCAGTGATTTACAAGTCAAACACATTCTGCTCATTAAAATTGAAAGCCGTCTGTTGCTGTTGGCAAACCATTAATTAGTTCACCATATCCATAAAAAGCCATCATATCCATAAAAAGTATTACCAAGTAAAGGTAACAAATCTTACAAGTGATTCGTATGTAAAGCGCTCTTGACTTTAGCCCTAGCTGTTACTGTGCTATATAAATTGCTGTAAATAATGACAGTAGTAGTAGTAGTAGTAGTAGTAGTAGTAGTAGTAGTAGTAGTAGTAGTAGTAGTAGTAGTAATAATAATAATAATAATAATAATAATAATAATAATAATAATAATAATAATAATAATAATAATAATAATAATAATAATAATAATAATAAAAGGCAATAACACCAGTAATTGACTAATGTTACACAAAATCACATTAACAAAAGCTATGTTAATATATACTTTGCACATGCTTTAAATATTCTGGATACAAAAGGTTCCAGGATGTACTAAGTTCATAGCCCACTTTAGCACATTATCAGTTTAAGAGAAATGATAAATTTCAGTGCTCTTAATTTATACACTGAAGTATTAAGGTGAAACAGCACACTTTGAAGGAAAACACATGTTAATATAATATAACAAGGTTTAAAGTGGCTCATGTTATTTGGTAAAAAATGAAGCAATTACAGTAATCTGACACCAACAAAGATGGAAATAAGCACTTCTTTATGCAGCAAAACTCTCAACAAAACACTACAAAAACTAACAACTGACCGATGGGAATTTTCTTGAAAAATGTCGGCGACAGCTCTGCGGAAAAGAGTATTGGCATCGTACAGAATGTCAGAACAGGAAGTGACGTCAGCGATGTAGACACGGCCATGGCTAATAATAATCCATAATAAAAGCCATCGGACTCACTGCAAAACTATCGCCAAACAGTCCAGACAAAAGCGGTTCCCTCGAAACACGTGTTCCTTCGCAACCACTCCTACAACAGAAGACGTCAATTTTACGCCAGTATCTCAATGATACCATAGCCAGAGATGTCCATGGGTTGGGTTAACCCATGGGTTGGGTTGGGTCAGACTTTTCCATATTAATGGTGGGTTGGGTCAGAAAATAAGTCATGGTTTAAGAAATTGTAATGTATTACGGTGGGTTGGGTTTGGTTGGGTCAAGTAACCCTATTACCGCTATGGGTTGGGTTGGAAATTTGATAGGTTCGGTTGGATTGGGTTCTAAAAAATAGACCCATGGACATCTCTGACCATAACTGTATTGTTCAGAAATCTACAAAGCACAAAATGCGTCGTCAGTCCCAAACGTCAGTCGGCTCGACTTTCTAATAAAACAAAAGGCAAGCCAAACAGACACAGTACAGGAGGTTTCATTTCTTCTGGTCTTATTATTATTCCTTTGAATTTTTACTATGCATTCCCTTCCCACAACTTTCGAGCACACCTGTCTCCCTTTTAGACTCACATTCTGCATACCTGTACTTGCTTTAGTTTGTTGTCGCTATCATCCTCCTCTTTCGCCTCTCTGCAAAATTACAATCCTCTCCAGTTACACTACCGGTAGTTGCTGTAACCTTCTCGCCGCTAATTAAATTATTCCTGCATCATGTCAAATTCATCTGGTCAACATATTGCCACCTGTGGTAGACGATACATCATCATCATCATCATCATCATCATCTCATCATCATCATCATCATCATCATCATCACCTCATCATTGTAACACAGTGAAACCCGCTTAATTGCATAGGTGCTGTGCAAGCCTTGCTTATGTGATTAACTGGGCTATGCAAATAGCCGGGACGTCTGATACACAAAACACTGTTTCGGGTTTTTATGTTGTTATGCGATTATGCGGGTTATGCAATTAAGCGGTATGCGATTAAGTGGGATCCACTGTACCATTTCACCATGTTACGCAAGCCAAATCGTTGCGAGAATATCAGAACCGTTCGAAAAGCGCGAAGTGTCGTGAAATCCTGGATCGACTAAATCCTCAAACTTCCATCCGGCAGTCGAACTGACGGCGACAAGATCTGGGCATTTATATCATAAGTGCTTTGCAAATGCCAATGAATTGAGCGCCCCCCCCCCGACCATCAGATGTACAACTGGCCATTGTTCATCGCAGAACATATAAATGCCATAATGGAAACTCATTCAGACCATGTTGCCAACACAAGCACAGAAATGGTCAGCCAACATAACAGACGCTGACGTCACTGTTCCCATTTGCAGACTTGACGTCATGCATTTGCCATCATCATCAAAGTCATCAGAATCACTATAACCATCATCATAACCATAACCATAACGTCATCATAACCATCATAATCACATTCACCACCATCATTCAGTCATCATTCTTCATCATCATTGTCATCAAAATTACCATCATAATCATCATCATCATCACATCATCATCATCATCATCATCATCATCATCATCATCATCATCATCATCATCATCATCATCATCATGGTGCTGATGCCTGTAAATTTTGCAACTAAGTCCTAAGCTCTTGCCTTGCTGGACAGAAATAATCCTAGCTGGAAAATCTGAGAAATCGAGACCTTCTTACTCCCAGAACTAAATAGGCAACACAAGCTGAGCATGTCACCCCATTAATTTTGGCATTATCCCCTTTCAAATGGCCTTGTCCAGTGTAGTCCCTTCACATGCTTCAAATACCTAATCCCAAGCTGTAAATTATACAAAAGGTATTCTTCTAAAGACATAAAATAGTTGCTTTGACCGCTAACTGACCAAAGAGGAACTGGATCCCATAGTGCCATAGGCTATTAGGCCTCTAGGTCCATGGGAGAAAATCTATTCTTTACTATGCATGTCAGCTCTGGCAGGTGGAGCAATGCTATTACCGGTAATATGACCGGGGTAACTACCCTCCACCACCGCTGGCAATGATTTCCTGACTCAGAAAAGATGGAAGGCCGAGAGTTGGTCTTCACAGCTTCTGGAATTGAACCAAGGCCTTTTGGGATACCAGGATTGCAGTCCATAATGTTAGCACATGACCACAATGACACGCGCCCACTGCTGACTATAAACACGAAGACGCTTTTAAAATAATGCCAAAAATAATATTTAATGTGTCCACAGAAACAGATTCTCAAAGACGATTCAGAGTTACAACCTACGAAATTTCAAAAATACCTAGTGTCTACGCCTGATGCACAATTAATGCATAGAAAGACCATTAAATAGTAAATGTAGTAAATATAAAGACCAGGTTCAGCTTCCAATCAATGCACAGGATTATCAGTACAGAGCAGTTTCAGTACATACAAAAATAGTGTGTTGAAAGTAAAATACAGGACCAAACAGATGGCTGTTGACCCAAGCAATGTGTATTGAAGGATTTACTCTTTTGAGTTTTGACAATAAGCTAAACAAACACCAGTGTTTCCAATTTTGACAGTGAGTCCTGTCTGGCTGCCTCTCTGTCTCTGTCTCTCTGTCTTGTCTGTCTCTCTCCCTCACCCTCTTCTCTCCCTCACCCTCTTCTCTCTCTCTTCTCTCACTGTCTCTCTCTTTCTCTTTCTCTTTCTCTTTCTCTTTCTCTCTCTCTCTCTCTCTCTCTCTCTCTCTCTCTCTCTCTCTCTCTCTCTCTCTCTCTCTCTCTCTCTCTCTCGCTGATTTCCATCCTCTCTAGTTTTCAGGTTATTCTCCCTTCAGGACGTTCAGGTAGGCCTATCAATCAAGACAAAAAGCTGCAGCAGTGCTTTGCTCATAAATTTCAGTTCAAACCCAAGTGCTTAATTACAAAATGCGAAAACACTTTGATGAAGTGAAGGCTATGAAAAGAAATCTTCCATCAGGTAAACAATTAAAGACTGTCATCCAAGCCAACTTTGATTAAAAAAAATTTCTCCAGAGCAGGTCGGACTAACTAAAGCGGAGTTCTTTAACAGTTATTTACGACTTTTTTTACTGAAATGATAAAGCTTCAGAACAGGCGAACCGTACTGAAGTTAGGGTTAGAGACTTAGGCTACGGTTAGCTTACAGAACTTATAACCCATAACCCTTATTTACTTATGGTTCGCCTATTGCGAAACTACCCAGATTCCAATCAGTATTTCTATTCCCAGCTTTAACTTTTAATTAGTAGTTTTTCCGATCAAACAAATTTATCATCAGTGTATCGCCGAAACGCCGAAAGCTAACCTTTCAATGCCACCATAGTCCTCCACTGCGCAAAAACACACAGTTCACTTAATAATAAACACTCATTCATCGCAGAGAACAAAAAAGTGAGAAAACCGAACTTAATTCCCGACGCCCTCGGTCTCCACCACTCTCGGTCGCATCAGAAAGTCAGCTGTTGAGACGAGACGCCTTGGCCGCATCAGGGAGACGAAGCGAATTTTTATAGCGCCACCAAACGTTGTCGTGCACCGCGATACCAGGCTCGACGGCGAACAATAGACGATGGCGAGCGGTCGGCACTAACGGCGCGTCCACGTCGTGCGACGAAGCAGCACCAGCCAGCCAGCCAGCCAGCAGCTCCGAGCTTTTCCTATTATGCCAATTGGATTCTTTATAAGGACAGTCTGCTAGTACTCGATCTGCGCTGACGTACCTGCCGTCTTCGTCGGCTGCCTATCATATCCCATGTTCAGATTTAGAGACCCTGGCTTGTGTGGCCAGTGGATGCTTCCTCGGGAAGGTCGTGGCCTCGGAGACCGCCAGACCGGTATCGCATTTGCACGCACAGACGGTAATTGTGCACGTGATGCCGACCACGGTAGTTAGATTAAAACAGCGCATATGCAAGGTGAATACTGAATAGGACTATAGCTGAAAATTTACAGCAACTCCAACAAGCGTTACGTACAGTCGTAGGGCCTACAGGTCTCTCGACTCAATAAAATTCCCTAGAGAATGTTATTATTATGAAAGATTTTTTAGGTCTAGAGGAAGATTTCTGAGGAACGTAGCGTTGACATTGACGTCATCATCAGGATTCAGGATTCATTTCCTACGTGGTGCTACGCGCAGATGGTTCGAGAGATTTATGCACAATCCCTGAAAAATAACTATTGGATTATGGCAGGATGGCATTTGAGAGACAGTCCAGTGAGTGGGAGGTTGCCATTTCCTCTTGCACCTTGCTATTTAAAAATTGGACGTCAGTAAGCACTGATCATTAGGCTTACCAGCATTTTCCCTCCCCATACAAGCTCTAGCTCCAGTGTTTAATCTAGACTTCTGGACTCCAGGGGGAACTGACAAAGCCGGAGGGAACTAACAAATCCGGAGGAATTCTGCTAGGGGGCTGCTGTTAGTTGATGTAGTATGTCAAAATTTCCGGGGAATTTGAAATTTCCGGGGGAAGGGCAATTTCCTTCCGGAAACGGCCTAGATTAAACCCTGCTTACCTCCCACCCCAGCACTAGTCCAACAACCGGTCCCGGCACGAGTAGGCTATGGGCGGGCCCCGTGGCCACTGTTTTATCCAGGCCTGTTAGGGGGCCCCTCCAAAACCTCCCAAATCACAGCGCTAAAAAATTTTTGCATTGCACCGTCTCCCCCAGGCCTGGAGAGCAGTGCGGCTCCACCGGGGGGACCAGGGGGGGCCCGTGCCCCTATTGAGAGCCTCCCCAGTTGGGACCCCTAATGAGAGCCTAAACAACAAATGGTTGGCCCCCATGTTGGGACCCTATACTTAATGCTACATACATTAAACAACAAATGTCGACATGTAATAGAGAAACTAGGCCTATGTGATAAACATCATGTGGGCAAAAAACTTAAATCGCGCACTTCACGTGAAAAATGATAAAAGCCCCTTCCAAGACATATGGGCAAAAAAACTTAAATGCGGTGCAAATATGAAGCCCCTTCCAAGACAAAAAATTGCGCCCAGTGTCTAAAAAAACACCTCGACACCTGGAAGCCTACGTCATTTATGGATGGCCCACTAGCACATGTCTAAGCGTGCACCGTGCAAACGAAATTTTAAATATATAAATAGACGTCCATTTGTGTCAACATGTCAATAGTATCCAAATGAACTATTTGAGCTCTATTCAACTTTTGCGGTCAGTTATCACACATTAGTTAGAGCCAATGCTCATCGATTGGCTCAAACACAAACCCTAGATCATAGGCTTATCCAGTGTTTATTTTAGGCCTTCTCTGGGAGGATTCATTCACCCCCCCCCCAATTTTTAAAATTCCCCAAAATTTTTATATGTTGGCTGGGGGATGGAAATTTCCCCCCAATTGTGTGGAGACTCAGACCTTGTCCCCAAACATTTCAAAATCCCCCAATGTCAAGGTGGCTAGAATAAACACTGGGCTTATTATCCCGTACTGATTCAAACAAAATTTCATTTAGAATCTATTCATTTCACTGGATGCTTTTCAAGCGTTTTAAATGCATGTACAGTAATTCTATTCGAAAAAGTTTCACCCCGCCCTTGGATGACGTCATCGCCGCAGCGTTACGTTTATCACGATATAGTATTACAGTACTAACAGTGTCAGATTTTCAACCCCATTTTCATCATTAAGAGTCATCAGGTTCATATAACCACTCCTTCCCCGGGGGTTGATGACATAATATATATGGACAACCACCATACAGTTTAGTTCAATGCAGTCTAAAAACAATATTCACTGAGAAATTGAACGGAATCTGACAATTATCCTACAGAAAGACATGATTTCAAACAGTTTCCAGCCACTGATGGAGCGGCAGCTGCTGTGTTCTGGTTCTGTTTGGATGGTCGGCAGAGGCCGTCATCCACGCACGGAACAACTCTTCCATCTTTTTACGGCTCGAAGGATTTCCGTTGTTAACGGTGGGAATGATTTTGTCCGGGCGCAAAAACTGAACAAACCGCTTCATTTCCGTGTAGCTGCTGTGTTCGCTGTAAGGAACGGCGTAGACGGTGACACGCCCGGAACTTGCCTTCGGCCTGAGATTGTCCAGACTCAACGCCTTCCTGGTGTGTGTCCAACCGGTGGGTTCAAAAGCTAACAGATGTTCAAACGACGGCCATAATTTTTCTATATATTCGTTCAAATCGGAAAGATTTAGTTGATTCATTCGCAAGACATGAAGTCGAGCTTCGACAGCTTTTGATGTCATTCTTTCGTTAAGTCTTTCATCTTCTAAGCAGCCGAGCAGCAATTTTTTGTCACTGGTTACAAAAATTTTGCAATTCAAGGCTTCAGCAATAGCAAGAAATATCCTCTCTTTGCCAATAGAATACGTCCCAACCACTACCAACACGTTTGAATGTCTGCTGACAAAATCGAGAGTTTTGTCGACTGCGAATTTCACCACGTCCCTCTGCGCCGGAAAATCGTACGTCGGATCACAGTAAGTGGTGTCGAGAAAGAGGCGGCTAATGCAGACGGACTGCAGATCGGGCCACTCTTCCATGGAAGGATCGGCACGGAAATCTCCGGTGTGGAGAAAGACCTGACCGTTGCGCAGCTTAAAGAGGAACATAACCGATCCAGGACAGTGATTGGCATCGAGAAGAGTTACTTCGACGCCGTCTACCACCTGCGGCATGTTCAGAGGTAGATCGTGCACGAACGCAGGTGAAACGCGAATCTTCAACAACACCAGGTTTGCAGTCACCTTGCTGCAGAAGATGTTGTGGGCAAAGTTTTTCTTAACCCCATGTAGTGATCACTGTGAAAATGAGACAGGAAGTATGCAGTACACCCAGGTATTGTACCATAGCCAAATGCATCAACACAGAATTGAGTGTTGGGGATCGTTTTGTAGAAAGGACACTTTCGAACATATTGGCCTGGGTGTCCAATGGCCAAATCCATCATTTGGTCAACTTCCTTCGTGCCTTTTTGCAAATTCCAAGCTGTGTCCTGATTGCCTCCAAATGAATTCAATCCAGGATATTTAGTTTTGTTGACAACAATTCTGGAGGCTTGAGCACAAGTCAAACTCTTAAATGCTCTGTTCTCAACAGCACAAGCAGACACACCATTCTGAGGTAACTTCACATCCTTATCTCCTACAGATGTAGGTAATTTGTTTTGAGTTACTGGCACGCTACAAGAACCTGCTGTGTTAACACTTTTGAAAAAATTATTGATTGATAATTGCTGTAAGTTCTTATTCTGTCCTTTTAAATTATCTCTTTTAGATTTTGGAATAGGCTTCACTGGGCTGCGACCGCTTGAAGCTCTCTTGTCGTCCCGTTTAGTCTGACTTAAAACCGTGGAAATTTTAGAACCAATAATTCCATTTCCTGTAGCTTTGAGGCAATTTGCATCAAGCAACTCAGGAACGTTTCTCCCGCAATAATCTGATGGTCCTGCAGGTCGGTCTGCCCCAATTTTGCCGATTCAACAGCAGCAACCTCTTCATCAGAAAATGCATCATCAAGCATTTCAGAGATATCACGAAATGCTTCTAATGCACTGATCTCATCCTTTCGGTTGACATCCATAGATATAAGATGATTCGGTGAAACTGCATTGATGTCATCTTGGGTCGGCAAACACTTTGTACCAGACCCTGAAATGGAACGGTCATCTGGCGTTTCTGATTTATCAGTGAATGTCTGTTGTGTAAGTTCCTTGAGTTTTAACTTGTCTCTATTGTCCAAATCATAAAACGGTTTTTCAGCGGAGGTTGAACCGTCAGGAAATAGTTCAGACCGATCGCTGAGCTTTGAGGCATCACTTTTGCTTTGGCACTCTGAGAACTTATTTAACTCTTTGACATTATGCTCTGAACTTACAACGCTTTGGGTCAATTCCAGTTGAATATTCTTCATATTTTTCTGAACCTCTGCTTCTGTCTTGCGTCCACTCACTTCAAGACTGGCGCGAATAAGTGCCAGAGCGCTGTGACTGTAGTCCTTGTAGTGGCATACAGTGGAGCTTGCACAGTCAGCGCCAAACGAGCATTCTGGTCGGGGTGAGGCGCTGCACAAGCTATCTAAGCACTGCGCTGCGTGAGTATTGGGACTAACGGTAGTCAGCGCCGAGAATGGCACCTGGCACGAAGGACAGTGGCCGACGGTCAGAGACGAAGAGCGAAAATGTTGGGAAGAGGTTGGTCCTGCACCCGACGATTGAAAATTTGTACCAGAAAGTCCATTTGCGAGGTCTTTATCGCCATGCTTCGCTCGCGCTGTTTTCCTCTTGCGATCGCTCGGTCGGTGTTTACGGGAAGTCTTGACTTCTCTCGGTGGAATTCTATTATCTTTGGCAGGAGAATGCCGAGATCGAACAACAGAGAGGCGGGTGTCTTCTGTTGCGCTGCGATCGTTGACTTCGACTTGCTTTGATTTCGTATTTCTGACGCTTTTGTAGTTCCAGATTTCGTCTTCTTCGCTGTCATCGCTTCTCTCTAAACGTTTCATTTTATTTTCACGATTTTTACATTTAATAACAAAAATCCATTTACAACATTGCTCCAAGATTTACAAGTAAATATTTACGGATAGGAGTTTGAGACTGAGTCTCTGAGTAAAGGCTCAGTGCTGCCGCTCATAATTTTTAAAATCAAGTACGTTCAAGTCATCTGGTAGCTCTATACTCTGCACTACAGTCTACAGTCAGCTCTGGGTAACCCCTATTTTAAAGAAGCAGTAGAAAGTTTTTATCTTGAAATTTGTATTTTCCATCATTTTAAAATACCTTCAGTAATTTTTGTCATGGGTTTCTTGCTATAACAACCATTTCAAACAGGCTTACTTAGCCTCCTAAACCACTTCAAATCACGTTATAATAATAATAATTATTATTATTATATCTGCAATATTCAAGCAGCCAAGGCAAATGTCTTGAGACCACAACGACGAAGTTACTCAATACATAATATAGTTTCTGAAAAAGTACAACTTATTGTTACAGAACTTCAAAGTTCAATTGCAATATTATAGACCTTGCTTTAATACAAACTCGTAGTAATTTATCTACATGTACCGGTGATAAAATTTACTCAATAAGACATTATTCACAAACACTGTATGGTCATTAACTTGTTCACAATATTCTTACTTTAAATTAGTAAATGCTGCAAATGACAATTCCTGAAACAATAGTTTATTACACAATTAAATTGATGAAGAAATGTTATGATATACTATAGTATATAACATAGGACTTTTGGTCATTGTGTTAAAAGGCATGCTGTCCAATGCAGCATCTTTCCGCTACAGTTTCGATCTCTCTCGGAAAAGTGCGTCCAACTTTAAAGACAGCATAACATTTCCTTCCACTTTAAGCCGGTTGGTAGAAGACAACTGAAAAGAGAAATAAATCCTAAAAATGACAAACTGCAAAATGACATAAGCACAGTTCACAAAGACTACCATTTGAAAGCTAATAATTGTAAAGATACTAAAATATCAACAATGAGTTTCTAAAAATTTGACTTAAAATCCTTAAAATTACGTTATATCATGCTTGCATCTCAAGTCTTACAATATTTCTATGACAATATAGTTCTTGACTATGTTTGGTGGAATTAAGATAGTCGCAAAATTAATTCAATACTGCCCAGATGAATGGAACATGCAAAGAAGCTCAAAACTGATGAAAGCATTTAACCTGAAATCCCTTCACTCGTCCGCCTGCCAGCTCGACAAAGTCCTCGTCTGAAATGGAGATGGTGCAGTCTGCCTTTTGGCCTCCGGAAGGTGGTCCATGATAAACGCCTTTCCCTCCATTTCTTATGTCAGCAGCTGAAATAACATCTTATGATTTTACCTATTAGTTTTAGTAGCGGAGATGGTGGTCATAGTAGTAGTAGTAGTAGTAGTAGTAGTAGTAGTAGTAGTAGTAGTAGTAGTAGTAGTAGTAATAGTAGTAATAGTAGTAATAGTAGTAATAATACTAGTAGTAATACTACTACTACTACTACAGCTGTACTACTAGTACTAGTAGTAGTAGTAGTAGTAGTAGTAGAAAACTTCTTTAGCGACAATGTAGTGTTGCATCAGCACCAGTCGATGGTCGCTTTGGTAAGAAATCGTAGTCGTGATCTTGTCCGTGGCGGTTTGTGGTTGAAATCCAGAGGTGAGTCTGTACTTCCTGGTTCCGGCTATGGTAGAGGGTGGGGGGTATGCAATCACGAATATGTGTTCTTAGCCTACAACTGAAGGTAGTAAGACATTCAGTCTGGCGGACCTGTACTGGCAGAGAGTTTCAGTGTGGGTCCAGCCACAGATAGAGCACGTTTCCTAGTAGTGGTCTTGCAATAAGGTATATGAAGAGCAGTAGTAGTAGTGATGAGAGAATCAGGAGTTAAATCAGGAATTAAATCAGTTAAATCAGCAGTTAACTGAAGCAAACACTTACTCCACTGAGCAGCCAGTTTGCCATCTCTGGTAATGTTGAATTGAAAGCAGGAGTCCACGTCTTTAGCCAGATTAGTTTCCTGGAAGCGTCTATGGATTTCTTTAAAGATTATATTGCTCTTCAAATCCTAAACATAAAGGCTTTTGTCTGTAAAAGAATACCTTACCAGTTATTAAGTGTCACATTGAAATAATTAAATAAGCAAACATAGGCTGATGTCACAGGCACATCTATATGAAAAACAAAAAACGTTGAATGACAAATGCACAAATAAAAACTTGGCAACTGATAAATGAAATTGCAGCAATCAGAGAAAATCGACAAAATATGGATTAAACAAAATGAAAAATTAACACAGTAACTACTTGGTACTGAAAATACAGTATGCATCGTAGTACCAAAATCCAATAGACAAATGGAGACCTCCTCCAACAAATTACTTACACAAGTTAATATTTCCAAACCACATCAATATATATCTGGCCCTCAGAGACAGTATTCAATCGACTTACTGGTTCATTCTTTCCGAAAGACTTCTGCACTCCCATTTTGGCAGCACCGACTTCATCATCATCAATTGTCTGCAGAGTGCTAAAGTAGGCCAGGTTGCCTTCTGTAAGATAAATAAGTGTTTCTTCGTTCACACAAAGAGACTTCGGATATGAGATGCACAGTGCAACAGCCTGTATCCCTACCACTTGCTTAGCTTCACTCAAATAATAATAATAATAATAATAATAATAATAATAATAATCGAGATTAAGTGGTTTAGGAGGCTAAGTAAGCCTGTGTGAAAACCACTGATGGACAAATGGACAACAGATATTGCAGGGACTGTCTGTACAGGTACAAATAACTGGACTCAAACACATTGCAATTTGCCCAAAATTGTGAACTGAAAACCAAGTAAAGTACTAAACTTCAACACGATCACTAACTTGTCACGCATGAAACCATTATGAATACATCGAGATTACAGTGCTAAAACATGCCAAGATTAACTATCTGAATAATAACTTATGCTATGCCAATTTCTTGCAAATATACACAACAAGAAGCCACCCTTTTGTCATTGATACAGCACAAACTGAAAATCAAAGTTCTTTATCCAATGAAAGGTCCAGAAATTTGCAACAATACCTTGGGCATTGGATGGATTTGTGGCATTTGTAAAGTCAACAACATTGCTCCAACTGTCACGAACTAAAACAAAGAATGCTTCCTAATGTAAAGAATGAAATATGAACAGTTAATTTTACTGCAATTCTGTATCAGACTTTAGCACAACATTAAAAATCAAACAACGTCATGCATAGCTATAATATTGCTTATCATTTTGGAGCATTCAGATTTCTCTATATTTTTTTATTTTTTGTTTGTCCGGCCCTCAGCTCTGTATCAAAAGAGAAAATGACAATGTATAGAAAAAGGAGATATACATTTATTCATTCTCATTTAAAATACAACACAATTTGACAAACCATCCTCGGGTGTCATTGGCAAATTTTTCTTTCGAACAACCGCACCCTTTGTTCTCTGCCATCGAACTACGTACAAACGTCACCAACTAAAGTAACTATGGTTACAAATAACTAATTAAACTTTTATAGCTGCAATTCCTGCAAATTCAAGACTGATTTATATACAAATCCAACAACGTTGTCCACATAACAACAACTTTCATTTAATTCTAAAACAATAATATTCTAACAAAGATATCAGTGCTCAACAAATATTTTATCATCAGTATGCTTCTTAAATTTTCACCTTCAAGCTTTTGAACCCTCTTATAAGTTAAGCAATGATCAAAATTCGAATAAAATGTAATGTAATTGAATCAAAGCATCAACTTCTATAGCACCACTTCATAAAGCATATCCTGGTAGACACATCAACCAATGGCACATTTAATCACAATACTAGAAGATCAAAGAATGTGACACCAAATCAGCTGAACAAATCCAATCAGTCAATCAATCAATCAATCAATCAATCAATCAGTCAGTCAGTCAGTCAATCAATCAATCAATCAATCAGTCATAAACTTCTTTAGCACCATTGTAAAAGTTAACTTAAAACACAGTAAGTATCAGTCAATGGTTGTTTCAGAGTGAAATCATCGTCAAAAATCATTTTCATGGTAGTTTGTGCATCAAAATCAACGGGTAAATCCAGAGGATATATGCTCAAAATTAATGAATTCGTTACGCACATTTTGCGATCCATCCAGCGCCACATTCGTATAAGCCTCCGTTTTCCCTGCAGTCTTCGTGACACAGCCACAAAACAAGTGGAGCAACATACTCAGGTTTCATTGCTTTCACCAGATCTAGTGCATACGATTTACCAAATGCTCTTCAATATAATCACTACTACAGTATATAAAACCTAAATTTTTATCTATATTACACTTTCAAACTAAAGCTATGCAGGCCATATTATCTGTGCTGGCACACACGTGAATGCCCAGGGATCAAACCCCCGGCTGATCGCCCATCTAAGGCAGGCTGATGCCAGACTGAATGACCTAAGATGAAGGTACAAATTGCTTTTCAGTATGCTTCACTATATCTTAACAGGTAACTTTAAAACACTCATTACTAATAGTTTATTAAAGAATATTTACTCACAGAATATAAAGGAACTGTGCTGTTAAGGAGTTAGGTACAAATCTTCCTAATTAATTTTAGCACATAATTAATCATACATCAAAATCAATCATAATTAAATCACCAACATAATATCTCTAATCCATGCTCAACATAAAAATCATTGTGAGCAAAAGTATGTCGAAAAATATTGTACCGTGCTTCAAATTTAACACTAAACCACAACTGGAACCTTAACTGGTAAACTACTAAACTACTAGACGTCTAAAGTTGTACTAACTTTCGGGCCAAACGGTTTGAGTGAGGCGAGATCCTGCCGTAGGGGCGATGCAATTGCAGAAAATGTTGTTCTTCTGTCCTTCGATCGCGAGTGTGTTCGTAAGTCCGAGCACCCCCAATTTTGCAGCACTGTAGTTGGCCTGTCCAAAGTTTCCATAGATGCCTGACATTGAACTCACGTTTACGATTCTAGGCATAATTAATTAATTAGTCATCAGCACAAAGTAAAATTTAACAACAAGCAAAAACCATTTTGAAATTACCAGATATTTTAGTCCCTGCAAAAAATTATGCAACACAAGGTTTCATTCGAGTTTCAGTAAATACTTTACGAAGGAGATATTTACCATTACGGCTATTCTCTCAAAAGTTTATTTTAAAAAGGGTAGAAATTGATGAATATTTAAGAAAATCTTCACCTGCCATAGTTCTGTCTTTTCATGTGAGGCCAAGCTGCCCTAGTGATGAGAAATGCACTTCTTAAATGAATGCGATGGATAATGTCTATAACATACACAGGACAGACCCTACTGATCCAGTTTAACCCTTATTATTAAAATTATTATTAAAATATTATTAAAATTATTAAAATTATTATTAAAGTTATTATCAAAATTATTATCAAATTTATTATCAAAATTATTATTATTATTATTATTGTTATTATTATTATTATTATTGTTATTATTATTATTATTATTATTATTATTATTATTATTATTATTATTATTATTATTATTATTATTATTATTGCAACATGCAAGAAGGGAAACTGTGAAAATAAGCAACTGACTTTTCAACAAATAAAACATTCAAATAAAACATCTTAATAAACAGTAGCTCTGGTACCAACTTATTCTTTGCTGTCTTAATAGAGATTTTAAACATGGAAGACTATTCAATTGGTTGCCGAGGGAAACCAACCCCAATCCTGATCGTTGATTCGAGCAAATGAGCGATCTCGAAGAATGCCCGCATTGTTGACAATAATATCTGTCGACAGAATTTTAAATTGTGAATTACAGACTAATAAAATTCACAGTAGAATTAATAGTAAACAATTTGGCAAACATTAAAACATCTACTAATCAAGACCATGACTTCAGTATGACAACAATTGGTCTTCAGCTGTTTTTTTCTGGACTCATATACATATATTTTGCACCCAGGCCAAGAAGAGACTTCTATCCAGTTGCAAATACAGATAGGAAAATACTGTTGCTGAATGACAGCAAAGATATTTTAAACAAATCATTTGATCATTCAGAATCAAGGAAAAGCCTAAAGTTCTTTGAAATTTCAATTCCTTTATTATTATGTTCAGGGTAATAACCGTAGGTCTTACAATCTATTACGCTGACCCACAACAGTGCCTAAGGTAAGACTCTACCTCATTTGGGATCGGGCAGCACAAGTCTCAATAGATATTGACAAAGAATGAATAAAATACAGTAATAGGCATCCATTTATTCACTACAAGAATTTTACAAGTCGATAATTTAACTAACCTATCCTACCAAAGTTGTCCAGTGCAGTTTTAACAAGTTTCTCACCCTCTTCAACAGAGTCTGTGCAAAAATACACAAAAATGCACGAAACATATGAACCCTGTAATGTCTGCAAAATGAATCCTATCATAAAGACTGTGCATCATTACAATAGTTGTAATCAATGGAGCATTTATGAAATAAAGTCAAATACATTTAATGTTGCACTCAAGAAAGTGTCCAAACTGAAAATTTAAGTGGACTTGATATGAACAGATGTTCAATACACCTTTGAATCCAGACAAAAATTGCCCCCTTTGCATAGACAAGGTTCCAGAACAGAATAAAAATAGAATCCAGAATGGGAGGCAACATCACGCCAGACAGACACATCCCATTTAGTCCAACTAGGGAATCTGAGGGAGCATTGTGAGCTCTCCTGCAGGCTGCAGCAGAAGCTTCTGAGTAGCATGAGTTAAGCCTTTAGCTCCAGTGCATGCAGTGCATACTTTAAAGAATTTAATTGTGATCTATTTTACCTATTATACAGGTTCGCCCATACTCGAGCTCAAGCGCTGAGACCGGCGCTGATCTCAGGTTTCAGGCAAGCAGTGATGCAGGTGGCTTGCACCATTACTCTAGAGTGGTTTGCCATTGCTTTCTCCAGACCCACGTTTTACCTTTGCAGCCAAAGATGCTAATCATTTACCACCGCCCTCTGGCGAACAAAGGCTGATTCAACCTTAGGGGCTCCTGTGAGAGTCGAACCTGTTCCATCAACATGCCGCTCTAGTGTGTTACCAATCTGCGATCATCCCTACCATTTACCTCTTACATGGTGGCCAAAAGCTCTGAGGATAATTAATCACTCTTCACCAATGTAAATAGTACACATACCATAGTTGGCAACTGCCACTCCCCCTTTGGAGCGAATTTCCTCCACTACAAGGTCTGCAGGTCGTGAACTTTTGCCATCACCTTTGATGTCACCTCCAAGGTCATTCACTGATAAATACATCAGTATAACATATGGACACATTGTGGTATAGAAAAATAATTTTAATAAGTGGAAAGACTAAAAATAACTGACACCACAGGGCACTCAAAGCAGTATTTCATCATTTAGTTCTACTAAAATTGCTCATTAAAACTAGCCACTGTTCTAAATAATTCTCAAAATGCAGAACATTTAAGCCTGCGTGTAGTTAAATGATAGTAATAACGATAGTTCAGCTATAATGGAAGAGACCGGTAGCATATCTTCATTGAAGACTGTTACAATGGGATCCAAATCTAGCAAAACTCTATGAACACATATAACAATGAAAATGAAAAATCACTTACCAACAACTTTGGCACCTCGAGCTCCGAAAGCCAATGCATATTCTTTCCCAAGGCCTGCAACAAAGTAACAATCTCAACATGAAAACAAATTGTAATAATTCATTGCAAAAATTCTCTACAGCATTGTAGGATTGTACACTGCAGGTCCACTGTTGGTAAACATGCTTATTCTATTGCTGGACCCATGCTCCAGAACTCTGTCCCAGCACAATATCACCAAACCAGGTCTCATCCTAATATGCATCTCTTTTCTATCGCATACCATCCTTAGCCGGAACCAGCCACTTATGGACTGTCCAGTGGAATTTTTACACACAAACTACCACAGACATGATTTTTACTATGATTCTCACTCTGGAGCTACCATCAACTGATACGATATGCAGCAATTTAATGGTGATAAGGAAATTTATGATTGTATTACTGTATTGTTTATAATTACTGTTGTTGAACACTAAGAAATTGTGAGCTGGCTTGTCATGAAGGGTCATATGGAAAAAGTGATTACATTAGAGACAGTTGCATGACTTGGACAATATTGATCTAAATCAACCAGCGCTCAAACATATGAAAGAATGACTGGTTAACTGTACTAAGACCATGCTAAGTGCAACATTGTCCGCACAAAGTTGTTTGATGCAAATTCAAAATCCCTGAGTATGCTTACGAATACTGAAACATCATCATCAATAGAACTGTGCGTGCGTGAATTAATGCAAAAAGAGAATACTAGTATACAATACAATTACAGTTACACCTGCGCCATACAAATATCGCTCAATTACAGTTACACGATTTCGACTTCTCCAGAGCTCACGGTTTACCGACCGTTGCCGGCGCCGGTTATCAGCGCCACTTTTCCGGCAAAACTGATGCGTTCAGCCATTATTCTGGACGAGAAATTCTATCCAAAAGCGACACAATTAGTAGGGACGATGTTCTAAATAACGATCTTACGAGTTCGACTTTAAGATGTCGCGAACTTTAAACCCATCGCAGGTCCTCCAGTCACAGTTAGACCGTTGACTGATCATCGCTGTTGAGGAGTGAGGACACATCGCGAAAAATATAAGCATACGTCCACAGCGATGTGTTTTTGCCTATTTTGCAGAATCAAAAAGCCAACAGAAGATAGAATAAATGGGCTGAAGAAATCCTACTAAACCACTCAAAATCCCGTTATTGTTATTATTATTATTATTGTTGTTGTTGTTGTATTGGGCGCCATCGCTTAAGCATTTGATTATTCTTGGAATGCGAAAATGTGACTTCAACAGAGAAGTAATGGTCAACACGATGGCAGAAATAGGCCTACGTTCTTCTGCAGCAGTGGTTAAAGTGGTTTGTTTGAGGTTCAGGGGCCCTACGCTGTGAAAATCCTGGTCCTGTGATATATTTGTCGGGGCCGATCAATTAATGAGGTGCTGGGGGGCCATAACAGAGGTGCCGAGGCCGGTCCACTTTAACCACTGTCATAGGCGGATTTAGAGTTTAATATTTGGGTAGGCTAGCATGGGGATCTGGGGGTGCCATCCAGCACGCGACAGACCTGGTGTTGATGGAAAAACATTTTTTTGTTTTGGTGGGATTAGTTGGAAACCTCTATTTAATACTACATACCTAACAACAAGTGGTTGCCCCATGATTAGAAGTTGCCACCCCAACGCCCCCTCCCCCACTTGCCAAATCCTGGAGCCGCCACTGGTTCAAATGCATCATTATGCTCTTCTGCATGTGTGTCTTTTGCAAAGCATGCCCTCAAAGGTTGTCTGCAACAAACCTTAACAATGAAGGTGCATTGCACAGCATGCCATGCCCTTTATATTTATTTCCCAAGGTCATCTGCTGCTAGCTTCCAAAATTACAAGTACAGAATAAACAATTTCATTTCTTGAACAAGTATTATGCCTTCTAATGCATGATGAAATCTTGGAATACAAAACTTTGACAGATGGTAATTTGCAAAACAAGCATTGTACATTCTGTACCGTTTTATGCAAAAGCTTTTGCACAGCTCACCTGGATTATTTATTGGCACTCAAAAGAAATTACACAATACCAGTTTAACTTACCAGAAACACAGGAAAATTATTGATCTGATCAGATCAGTACCAAAAAAGTTAGTACGATGAATTCAGTTTTTTTGTAATGATCAAGACACAAGTGTAATTTGGTAATGCCTAAACAAGTTATTAACATCTAGTCTCACTTAACCACCAGTTTATGATTGACAAGACAGTAGCATATGCAGTCAAATTGCAGCCAATTTTATTTTGACAGAGTTTAATTAAAAAGCCTATTCACTTGTATGGTTATAATTGTCTCGTGCACATTCCATAGAATAGAAAAGAATTCTGGAATATCGACACAAGACTACCGATAATTGGCACACAATTTTCGGACAGTACATAAACAGCTGTACGTTAGTTAAAAATAACTAGTACGGTAATTATCTGCGATGCAAAATGCTGCATACGTTTGAAACCAAGGAATGCCCTTGTTAAAAGTGTTCTTCTGGATCTAGACATCGCTTGCGATACAACACAGAGTCAACATGGCTGTGCACTTACACAGTGTAATTCATTTAATCAAAATTAAACACTTCAATTTAGCACGAAAGCTTTGAAATCCTTTCCGTTGATGTCACAAGTACTTCTTAGCAGCTGACAAAATATTTATAAAAATTTTAAACACTGCCTAGCTTTCGATTTTCTTTATCCAGTTATCAATGCATCGATCAACACGTATAACAAAACAGAAGACAAAGACGCTGAAGAAGGAGACCACGAGGAATGCGATCAGTTCGTACAAAAATCGTGGTGCAAATATTTTCCAGACCATCAGATGGCGTCGATGGATTGTTACACACAGCATCATTGCCAGCAACTACGATAACAGAAACAACAACAAACCATCTGAAATTAACACCAATCAGGTACCAAAATATTTTTTTTTAAACTGGCACGGCAGCACCTCAAGCAAAATATTGAAATGAATCTAAATTTGTTCCAAGACATGCACTTAGATTCGCAAAGATAATTTCTAGCATAAATTATATTTACAGTACACAGCAGCTAGAAAAAAAATGAAAATACATGACTAGCAAATATTTTGATTCTGTCCCTTTAATTAAAAACAATGTCCAAGATCTCAAGGTGCTATATAAATTCACAAAATTTTACTTATCAACTTACTTGTACAATAAGCCTTCCCCATTACATAATCTGAACTACAAGGAACATTTAACCTGAGTTTACCTTCAGACCAAACAGCAGAATGTACCGAACGATGGCACTGAAAAGCTTTTGCAGAAGCAAATTCCAGTCCTCGCTCAGCTGTAGCTCCCCTTTTCTTTCTTCCGGGTCACCTTTGACCTTCGGCAATGCCCAACGACCTCTAGTGCATCTCCAGAATATCACCAGAGGCAACGCAACGGTGCCGAACACATACGAAGCGAACGTGTTCAACGTGATCAGAAGAGCTGGAATGACGTTGGTTGAAAAGTCTCCCGTAAAGCCGTGGAAAGCCGATTCCCATCGAATCGAAGGAATGGTAGCCTGGTGCCCGGTGGAAAAGAAATGCTCGGACGCCAGAAAGAACATCAGCACGGTGCTCATCCACGGCACAATGTTCTGGTCTGCAAAATTCGGTCACAACCTCAGACAACAGAATCTACTCCACTACAAAATGTCCTATGAGACAGTAAGTATTACCGGTAGCTATAAAGAATACACACACATACATACATACATACATACATACATACAGGGTGGCACAAAAAACCACCAGACTATGTCACATTTAGGTTTGCATTTAATATAGTCCGGTCTTTTTTGTGCCATCCCTGTACAGATACACATACAGATATGGATCATTTGTTGGACACAACAAAACACAAAAGTTAATTCTGAGTGTTTTAAAATTAAGCATGCATATATGATTTGTGTAGTATCACCGGTATTTTTGTGTAGTATTATTGCCTTTTGTATTCAAAGCAACAATAGTACCCTAGGACTACTGTTGTTTTGAAATCAATAAACCATTAAAAAAAACAGTGTAAACAAAGCTGGCAATAGTCTAAAAATAACCTCCAACTAAAATAATGACTGCATATGACTAATTTACAGTGAAAGCAGGTTTACCTCGGTAACTAACGATTCTTGTATGGCAAGCGTCCAATTCAAGAATACCAAATAACATGGTCCACATCAGTAAGATGCTTGGAGCAACACCATCACCAAGCAGCAATATGATCAGCATGGTAACTGCCAGCAACAACACCAGATGGCTGGACGAGTAAACTGTTGCCAGGCCGTACACGACCACCGGCGGCTGAGCATCGTCGTTGGAGGAACCCGCCTCCTTCGACATCTGCGAGTTTCTTGCGTAATTGAGTTTCAACTGATTGTAGATTTGAGGAATAATGGCCTCCCTGTTCAACGCCGGCAAGTTCAGCTCCTGCATTTCGGCGGGATCTTTCCTCCGAGAAACCACAAAAAGGCAGAGAGGCCGAACACCGAGGACAAGCATGCTTGTCAGCGATACGAAATAGACAAGTCTTGGCGGCAACATTAAAACGCCCTGCGGCATCACAACGTTTGGAGCGGTCTGCACCAGGGCCAGAAGAAACCAATAGAAGACGATCATTACGGCGGAAAAGGGAATCACGTACGATACCATGACCACGGAAATCGCACTGCCGTTTAAATTTCCACAATATCTCAACCACCAATAACTGCTGTACATTATCAGACCGACACTGACAACAGACAAGAAAATTCGGACGTTGGAAGAAAACTTTGAGGTACTGACGAGAGCCGACAGCGGCTGCAAAAACACGGACGTTTCGCACGTCCACTGTTCTTCACGACAAGCGCGAAAACACTGCGAAAGTCGTAATGCGGCGGAAATACAAAATAACAGCGACAGCACAATCATCACGGTCGAAAATTCCAACTTCGAGTGGCGGCCGTGCTTTGTGTCGGCGTTGACCGCCTTGTGGAAAATGCTGAAAATTATCGTCAGGCAGACGAAGCTTATCAGAGTCAACAGCAGGAACGCCGTGACAACGTCTTCGTAAACAACAAAACTGTTTGAAAACAGACTCAGAATGTACGCGACAAAAACCGTCAGTGCAAACAGGTCGGGACGGTTCAACGTGCAACGAGAAAACAAACTCCAGATCTCACTCCGGGTCGTCTTACGATGAACGACCCCTGCTGCCAACATTACCGCAACGCAAAACACGACCTCGTTCAGGACACTGAAGTGAAGCAAAACGCCGAGAACAGCAGCGCAGAAAAGCCAAACCAGCAGCCGCGACACGAACGGGGACGAATCAAACTGCTGAATTCCGCCCGTAACCAAAATGAAGTTTAGGAAAACAGCGGTACTGTAAAGCAATAGACCAATCACCATGCTTCTCAGATCAAACTGAGCCCAGACGCTTCGACACATCTCTTTCACTTCAACAGATAACTTTCGTACGCGCCTTTGAGTTCTTCCAAATCGTGCATCATTGCGTCGTCAGGAGAATTCGATCCAAGAACTTCCACCAAGTTCTTTAATCGCTCGCTAGCCTTAAGAAAAATGCTGTTAAGCTGTTTCAGCTTATCACGAGGCAAATCATTTGAAAGTTTTGCGTATTCTTCGGTATAAAGGTAAACTTGCTGTGCATTCAGGTTCAACACAGACACCTGATGATAAAGACTTGAGATAAAATCTTTGCTGTCGTAATCAAACAGATCAATAATAACGGACCCAAGGTTTGAAAATGGAATTGGAATACCAAGCAAGAGACACAGCGTAGGCACAATGTCAATCTGCGAATGAGTCTTGAAGCCAAGCTAAAAAGAAAAGAAAGCTTCGTTATGTCAACCTTACACACAAAAACTACACAAAAGCTATTTTCTCTAAGCCAATGTCTAAGTAATAATTAACTGTCTGAATTTGTATATTTCCATGAAGTGACAATGAATAATGGAATTCAGTTACCTTCAAGAATAATTAATTAGCTACTCTTGAATTAACATGACAAAAAACCAGCAAGATGCACATACTTACTCACAAACCCACATCTTAGGCTCATAATCATAACCATTCTAGATTTTCACAAAACAAATCATATGACCAGTTTACATGATTTTGTCAAAGAGCTTTCCAGAAATTAAACATCTTTTATAAATACAGAGTTGTCCAGTGAAGAAATTTGACGTCATGTTGAATATCAGTATACAAAAACACCCACCGGTGGAGGAGGAGAGGCAGTTATAAGCTGAGAGCTGTAAACAAAGAGTGCTGCATCAACTTCTTCCTTGCTGTCGCCTCCATGATCCCCAGTTTTTGTCATACCATGGTCACCGAGCACAAACAGTATTGTATCATCTGTCATTTCCTCTATTAATGACCTGAAATAATAAAATTAAAACTAAAATCCAAATATAATTCAAAATCATATTTTATCTTTTATATTGAAAATAACAGTTTAAAGCCTTGGAAATGCAAACAAAAAACTGTTAATACGTCAAATGTTCATAGCTATAAATATCTAATCAACAAAGATGATTATGACAACAATTTGAATATGAAAAGGAATGCACTGTGGTCAACTGTAAACTTGCCAGTTGCCAATACAGTTTCTGCCAGAAAGCAATTAAAAATCAATATATTATTAAAAATTACAAGAACTGTAAAATCATCATATATTTTTAATCCTATGACAATTGCTGACGTCATTGTCATTCATCAATCCACAAATGAAAATCACATGCTAACCTAATGATATTGTTCATCTGCATGAGTTTAGTGGTCATCATTTGATGGTCTGGACCATAGGTATGACCACAATGGTCCACACCTAAAAAGTGTGCGATCAAAAGGGTCCAGTCACTCTGTCTAAACTCCTGCATTAGATTGTGCACAACACCATTGTCCACAGTATCCAAGTCTTTAACGTTGAACGAAGGAAATGGAAATGATCTCCTGAAACGCTTCGGGAACAATCCCTCCCAAGTATCATCTCCCATAAATGTAATGTTTCGACCGAGTTGATGCAACTGATCGATGAAATTGTCCTCGGTGATCTCGGAACTGGCAAAGTTTGCACCGGCGTCAATGAAGGTCGGGAGGCTGCCGGTTGTCAGGCCTTTCAGGCGCTGCAGGGTCGTCGTCGGCGGATCGGCAACGAAGCGGTACAGACGGGCGTTCTGCGGCCGGGCTTCGAGCAAGTCCGTCAGCGCGGTCAGTTTGTTCTCGTACGGACGCTCCACTCGCTGCCGCTCGCCGGATCGATTGTGGAAGACGAAGTCGAACCGAAGGGCGTCCACGACGACCAGGACGGCCCGTCGGTAGCGGCCCTTCGGCGCCGAAGGGCAGTCGTCAGCAGCCGGGAGGGCTACCCCGACGCCGGTCAGCCGCGGGTCACCGTCATCGCTCAAGGCAGGGTCACCTTGTGGTGGTGGAAAATCACAGGAACTGTTTCGAGCGACGACGATGCGACTTAGTAGGAATCCGAAGGTGAAAAGAAGAATCCCTGCAGCGTAAAACGCCACAGTGAACAGAATAACTATATAGAAAGTCTTCATCACGACTGAAAATGAATCTTAACACTCGGCGTCCATCTAAAACCCACGGACACCACTCGGCGGTTGCCGCCGCCGACTTTGTATTAAAAGTCAAGCAGAGATTCCAAAATATATTTTCAAATTTTTTCACACAGGAGTAAACTTCGTAAGCCGTTAAACTCGAGATCTCCTCGCTTCCCCATGTTTTGAGAGACTTTGTTCTGGAGCTAGTAAGTCCAACGACTTTTGGCAAGAAGCAACTTGTTTTCATAAAGTAAACATCTGGTCAAGGATGCAATTTTCCATTGTAGATGTACACTGTAGGCCCAAGTTAAAACAAATCCAGCCTCTTAGCTTCTAAGCAAACCATGACCGAAGCGAAGGTCCACCATAATAGATAACAGAGAGCTATCCGTTCACGACTTCGTCTAATTAAATTACACTTTATACTCTACTTTTAAAATTTTGTCCTACACTGTCGCCATTAACTATCAGACAAGGTACTTTTTTGGCTTTCCCATACAACAGATAAACTGTTGGGCAACTTGGTTGGCTAGTAGTCTTTTCTGAATTTGATCAGTTATGTTAAATGATTACATCATTACACTAGCAAAATAATTATAAAAAATGACAAAAGTACGCTAAACATTAATACAGTCGTTAAAACTGCTCATCAGATTCATTTTAAGATTTTTATTTAACCAATGAACCTCCATCTGAAAGTGAGGGAAGGCCACAGTCGCATGGGACCACTGTCCAAATGGGCCTGGGTAACACAAATCATTTCTTATCGCACAATACCTAGAGGTCCTCTGAAGAGGGTTGTACTGTTTTTTCACCTTATACCAGTCGACTGGCTTGGCAAATACAACTACATTTACTAAATTCAAAGTTTATGCTATAGATGACAATAATTTTAGCTATAGTCAAATCCTCATTCAACACAGGGAGATGTTAGTACCATATTAACAATAAACTCAATGTTGACAAGCCTATGACTTAATGTCTGTGTGAACACTGTCACAATGAGTGTTGGCCAAAAGCCTTGACTTGAACTAGACGTCTGTCCGGTGTACTTATTATTGGAAATATAGGAACAAACCTACTAGAAGACAAAGGGGCAAAGAATGAGATTAGACACGAAAACGGATTTCAAATAATTCAGTAACTTCAGCAAGACAGCATCATTATGGAAATATTAACAGGAACATCGCCATAAAGACGTAATCTTAAAACATATTTCTTATCTAGACACAGTAATGATCAGTCCTTTCATTACAACCATGAAATCAAATTATACACAAACTTTTTTTACAATTAGTCAACATTTAGAGTGGCATGATATATATTACAGTGATGGCGGATACGCTTGTTCTACGTTCAAATCTTGATGTATGAACAGCACAGTGAGTAATTGAAACAAAAGAACAATCTAACTTGCTGCAATGTGTGAATACAAAGTAAATCACAATAGCATTGCAGAGTAACTTCTGTAACAGCAGATATCACACAATTTTCTCACAAAACTTGTCTGCCAAAAGTTATGTTATAACTCAATTTAGGCTCTGAAAACTTATCACAAAAACAAATAAAACACCATTATTTATTATTTTTGTAAAAAATTAACTTATTCAGCACAAAGAATAGTCACAAGTCCATACTATGGATAACACTAATCGCTCACAACCTTTCCACGCAAGACTGCCAGAAGTGAAAGATTCACCAAACCCACTATTTCAATTTACCAGATTAATATTAAATTAATAACAATATGCTTGACATTAGCTACACTGTAGTTTATTTCATGCACAGCATGCATTTTCTGATCCATGCACTTGGCATAAAATTCTTAAAGTCAGGCACAGCAAAGACCTGGCGATCATGCTAATTAATTATCAAACAGTTTCTGTGACAAGAAAACAATACATACAAAAACCTGTGACAGAAACAGAAAAAGATTGGCATAAAATAAACTCACTAACAAAATTCTTTGTAAATGCTGAGTACAGTATCGTATATCCACAGAAAAACACTTAACAAAAATCAAAGCAAAAATAACAAAATGCATCAATCGATAAAAGCAAAAATAACAAAATGCACCAAACCATACAGTGCTAGCCAGGAGAGTTCATAAGTTGTGCCCGTGCCAATTTAGAATTGATTGCAATCATAAAACTTTGTTTCAACCAAAAACAGTCAAAAATTTCTCAAAAACAGATCGTCAAACCTGCTCAACAAGCAGACGTTATAAAGCCATACAATATCACCAATTAGCAAACTCAGTTACCACAGCTCAGGTGAATATTTGACTAAAAAACAAAGAAGACAAGCTTTCAGCAAACTTTTGTAATCCAAAAAAGTGAATGACCACAAACGTTTCCATATCTCACAACATAATAAGCTTTACACATTTTTATTCCATCAGTAATCAAGAAATCACAATAGATCGCGAAATAGCAGGATTTTGACTATCACTAGACAAATTCATGGCCAAAATCAAATAAAACTAACCAGAAATGCAGTAAAAGGCTGTGACCAAGGCCAGATTAACATCAAAACAAAAAATATATTTGGTCTGCTAAAGTAATTCTCACTTCGTGTTAGTATTAAGAAAAGAAAATTAGAACAAAGACAAAAATAATCAACTACATACAACCATAAGACAAACAAACAGTTGTCAAAAATTAATATGCACTGTGATGGAAAAAGTTGAAAAACAGAAGATATGTCGCACGACAAACTTAAAAATGCAAACGATAAAGAACAACGATAACGCGCTATTACATAGAAACGAAATACGCTTGGATAGGGCGAGCGATGTTATAAAAAGTGCAAAAGAGCACGCAAAATTCACAGCTTCACGAGAAACCGTTAAACATTCCCGAAAGATCACTGAATTCCGGCGCAGCACTGTCCAGCAGGCCGAAAACATCGGTCAGTTCCTTCTGCACCTGATTTCCTGTCGCCTGAATCAGTCTTGAATGAGTTGATATTTGCCCAACTGACTGCTGGGAATGCTGCATGCCGGTGTCCGAGGCGCTGTGGCCCCCCCACTGAGGCCAGATGGCACCGGAGTGCGTGGCATAACCGGAGTGCGAAGAATGCCCGGGTCCGTTCATCTGCATATAGTCGTGGGAGGACCCAGAAACATCTAAACAGCGAAAACAGTCAAACCAATTGCATGGCATAGAAATCTAAAGGAATAAATTTCAAAATTTTCGTGCTATAAATACTATCTTCGAAATTCAAGCGACAACCCGGCTTCTGCCGTTCCGACCAAGTTTTTGGGAAAAGCCACAACTTTTCAATAGTCAGCCATAAAATTATTTAAAAAAGTCCTGAAACAAAATAGTGTATAATGAGAAATTCTTTTCATTTCATATTTAATAATGTTATGCCTTACCATCTGCATTGTCAGATGCTTGCATCATATGTGTGTAATCTGTGGGAGGTGCCACAGCGCCCCGATAATCATCGTCCTATAAATTCAGACATAAATTCAATTAGCAATCATGGAGAAATAACCAACTTAAAACAATCATATCTGCTTTACATAATTCAAAACTAAACTAGGCATTAATGCCCATTTGAAACATTTAAAAAAACAACAAAATATCAAATCTTTTAAAATAAAATATCTTGTTAAAGAACTTGTCAAAATATAAACTATTTCTAGTGTAATGGATGAAAATCATCTCAAATATACCAAGATGCTCTAAATTTGAAGGAATCTAGTTTGAAAAACTTGCAAATTGATTATCACTAAAAATACCAATTTGTAAATCTATCAGACTTCCTTCATCACAAGCACTTTGACTATATATACAGTTCTTTAATCATATAATGGAAACCACTAACCATATTTGAAATTGTAAAATATCTGAGCAAACAGGGCTATAGTAATAATAATAATAATAATAATAATAATAATAATAATAATAATAATAATAATAATAATAATAATAATAATAATAATAATAATAATAATAATAATAGTAATAATAAGCTCAAAGAAAATTCAGTTGCCTTGGTTACCCAACCTCACATTATATTCACAGATGTATTGTGACATGACAAATGACATACCTGTCTACCATAAGAACCTCTTGCAGTCCAGCTACTGCCCTGATTTGACGCAGTGTTACTGGTCAGTTGAGGCTCCGCCTGTGACAATCCCATCATGCCCGCTGATCCAGAGCCCATGTATTTGATGGCAGACGCACGACCGTAGTCAAAGCCATCTTGCGAGGCTGTTGCATAAAAGAATATGAATTTACTTGAAATCAATAATTATTTCAACTGGAAAATCAATCAGACCATCCACAATCCAGTATATGAGCATTTATTTCTTGGTGATGTCAGGTCAGCCAAATATCAATTATCAGATAAAGCTGTAAAGATATCCTCTCTACCTCTCTAATATTATACACACACACACAAACACACAAACACACAAACACACAAACACACACACACACATATATACACATATATACATACATACATACATACACACACACAGCATCTTCTGTAATAGCACAGAGAGGAATGTAAAATGCTCAAACAGAACATACCAAGGCTCTGAGATGGCATCATACGACCATATATGTCCGAGTACAGACTGTCTCCCTGTTGCAGTGTGGCAGCAGCAGCAGCAGCAGCACCAGTGTCTGTGGAATGTGAGTATGAAAACGAAGCAGAAGAGACATCCGTCGCTTGGTCAGTCTCGGTCTGTGCAACTCCCGTATTATGTCTGAAAATAAAAGTATAAGGCTCATTAATAATCAACCACGCGGCAAAATAAATAATAAGAAATACCAGCACATTAACCTCCTCTTCTAGATCTAGTCTTAAGATACACCTGTTTGGCTTGGCCTATCCCCCTTAGATTGTTTCCCCCAACTGACTGACCTTCGTGGCCTGACCCGGATCCAACTCAGATTGGATCTGGCATGCCATCGGCTGACGTCCTAGGCATTATGATAGTGGCAACACAGAAGTTTACTGATTGATTACGGTATATTTATGACCAAGGAATCCAATTCAGCTGATAAACTTAACAGTCGCTACAAATCAACTTTAATAATATAAGTTTACACATTTGTCAACATATAACAATTTTTAAAGCTTTTTAGAGACAAACAAACAAGCAAACTGAAAGCTACTCACTTTGAAATGCTATTTGTACAGACGATGTACTCAACTTCTTCTGTGTACGGATTCAGAAAGCTGATGCTGCTTGTCCGAATCCAGATCCACTCATGGCCCTTCGTACGAAAACGATAGATAACCGACAGTACCTGACCCTTCATTTTCAAAACTGCAAGTCAACAAAAAACCTAAAATGGCTAAAAAAACAAAAACACCCTCCGAACACATATAATTAATCTCTTCAAAATACAGCGGTAATCTGGTTTTAAAGGTACTTTAATGTTTTTAAATATTTAAATAAAGTTACACTCTCGCGTTTTCACGCCAGTTCTCAATCGTCTTTACCTATTCACAGAATAAAAACACAATTTTAAAACCTTGTTCAAAGGTTTCCTTCATTTGTTCTTGATCTTCTGGATGGTAGAAATCATAAACAGATTTGCTCAGCAACTCTTGAGGCTGATATCCAAGTATTGATGTTACCCTTCAATGTTTAACAAACAATGTTGATATTAGCTAAACCGATGAGGTTACCGCCCCTCAAGAAAATCGAGATAATCCAATACAAACTTCTGAACCAACGGCAAACGGTATAGACAAAACATACTGACACACTCGAAAGTAGAATGTGATTTTTTAAAAATGCAAACACATGAACATTCTCCAGATATTTTCTCAGATCTCACACAGATTAAAATTGAACACACATCCTTTCTGTTATAACACTTAAATTGTATTATCAGCTCAAATACCTCATATTATATGGTAATACAAGCAACATGTGCTTATCAGTTGTCAGTTGATTACTCTGTACAACTTTACAACAACAACAAATACTCAGTAGCCTCAACAGAATCTCACCTCTGGTCAACAAAGGTGAACTTTCCGTCAGCACTGTGTCTGGAAATGAATTCCGTTGCCGGACTGGTTCCGAGCAAGTCGCTCGTGTTGGGCGCACTGGTCACCTGCAGGCGACCGATGGCAACAAGACACTGAGATGAAACATGACTCTTGTCACTGCCGCCTGCACTTTCCAGTTGCGCTCCTAAACAATCAATACGACAACATTGTTGAAATTTAGTGCAGGCAACCGAGTGAAGAGCCATTGCACTGAATATTAATTATGCACAAACAATGATGCATCTGCATACTTAACCCCTTTGCATCAAGGCCGATATCTTAGCTTCATAATCTATTGGTTATAGGGATTGCCGGGGTAAAAGGGTTAAGCAACAGTTACTAAAATGCTCATGTTAACAGGCAGAGAAACGTCAAGCAGTATTTCATCCTAGCAACCTCCAATAGATTAAGTTTGAAGTACCTGCTGGTGGGCAGTTTTTTACATATCCTGTCACGTGGACCACAGCGTACTGGAAGCCATCTCTGCTTGGACCGAGCGTATTGCGCTGTCTGAGGCGTATCGTATGTGAGGCGGTCACGGGATCGACCGCAGTGTTGCCGATCTTCATTCGCAGGATAAAGCCACGTCTTGATCCCATGCACAGACGCATCGAGGCTAATGAAACGGCACAACAGATGGCCGCTATAGATTCAAATATCACAACCCTATGACCTTTCGGATTCTCCTTACGCTCTTGCATGGAAACAGCCATTTCATTTATGAAGTTTAAATGGTTTAGAAATGCAAACAGTGTCCTTGGCCTAACCTGTAAGTCTTTCATCCTGCATGTAAACAATACATATGTAATCATAAAACCTAATTAAGCATTACCGTCCCTAGTTGCTAAGAACAATTCAGATTAGTCATAAGAATGGTACTTACATTGATGACCTTCTTTCTTCACAGTACCAGCTACAAATACACGACAGAAAATTACAGTAGAATAATAATAAGAAAAATATCACAGCACAAACACACGTCAAGTCAAATCAACCAGAATCTAAAATATATCGAGGCTGTTCTTACGAGCATTTTCAGTCTTCACCAACACAATCAGAAGTATCAGTTTCACCGTCCACACAAAGTCTTGGCAAAGAAGGGAATCTCACATCAGGGAGATTTAAGCTCCATTTTCTATTTCTGCAGATCCCCAAATTAATCGTCGTCACAAAATCAGGACTTCAATTAAGCAATCGTGACATTCTTATGCACCTACTCTTCAAGTCTAGGATTCGCCCCGTCTGTTGATCGCCACTAGAGAGCTGTTCACGCAGTTTCTCGACATCATCGGGGTGAATGAGATCGTAGAGACTGTGTCCGTACCACTCAGACTATAAAAACGACAGCCAACTAAATGAACGGTTCGGCGTTCATGTGAACACAGAACGAGAAAGACTTTTGAAGAATAAATGACTAAGGAAAAAAACACAGTTTAAACAAAAGCTGCTAACAAAACGCGAGACATTCAAATTTAACACAAGCATAGAACACCACTCGAGCTGTCATCGACTTCAAAACCCACTGGAAGTGATTTTACACGTAGGTCGAGATACATTTACAGAAGTCAACCTAAAAGTCAGTGTCAAACATTTGATACTTAAGTAAAATGAAAATATACCTGAGAATAGCTGAGCACAGAGGTAACAGAATCGGACACATAGATTATTGAACCACCGTCACACTGTGTAACAAACAGGAACCCATCTGTAGCCTACAAGACAAAAAGACAACTGGATATACAGATATCAATTAAATTAAATATTTCAAAATAATGGCATCAATGATCATGTCTTTTGCATTTAATGCTCCTCAGTCTTACACTAAATCATTAATCTAACAAAAATCCTATAAAAATAAATGGCTTTCTAAACAGCATCGTCAGAGTTTGACAAACAGTAGAGGACAATGTAATCCAGTACTGCTAATAAAGCTTACACATTACTTACCTACTAATTTACAAGTTAACTTAGAACTAATTAATTAATTAATTAATTAATGCCTGGTCTCAAGCTGAAGCCAATCTACTTAGTATGTATCAAAAAAATCTTAAAAGCATTCATCAGTCTTAACGTTGACTATACGAGAACTCACTTCGAGAACCAAATGCTTGAGTTCCTGGTCTGTAAGAAATGACGGTTTATAAGCAGTTTCATTCCTTGAACTGACAGGACCTGAAGAAAGTGAACACACAAATTGTGAAATAGAAGCCGGTCAGACCGACTACTTACTCCCACAGATAAATAGATCACACATCATAAGAAGAGCACAATTCATGTAAAAGTAAACCCTTAGACATATAGCTACATTGGATGCAGCAAAAACAGCCCCCTGATAAGTAATCGTCTTCCTACAAGATAATGCTAAAGACAAGCAAGGATAAAGCCACTTTCAATTCATGTAGGCAATACGACCCTACATAGGAATAGGATCGGATAAGTGCTAAGAGGAGAAACATTGCTTAGAACAGTAATTGAAGGAAGTATATCAGGAAGAAAGACAAAAGGAAGACCAAGGAGAATGCTATTGGACTGGATAATGAAAACAGATGAACAGCATCACAAAACCTAAGCAGAAATGAAAGAAGAGGCAAGATGCAGAGAGAGGAATAGTATCAAAAGAGCCCTGAACCTGTCCCCGGACAGAAAACATGATGATGATGATGATGATGATGATGATGATGATGACTATTTATAATGACAGAAAAATTAAGCAAAGCTGGTGGGTGGATGGATGGAAAGGGAAGAATGAATCACCAGAAACTAAGACATTAAATAATTGGACCCAACAACTTGTCATTAACCCCTTAACTGGGGACCCCGGATATATCCGTCCATTTTACATTGAGTTGCAGTTAAATACCCAGTTAAGGGGTTAATACTAAACACTCTCAATCGATCCAGTCAACCTCGCAGAGTCTTCATATGCGAGATCGCCATTCTCAATATCGTCAGTTTGTCAGGCTTGCGGGCCAAAGTGCTGCACGTCGGAACCATGTCGCACAACTCGTTCATATACGTCGTCATTTTGTTTCGTCTCCGTCGCTCGATTTCGCAGTGGCTCTCCCTAGAAACACACACACGCACACGAGTCAGAAGTATTCGTCCAACAAAGTCTAAAAGTCTAATTTTCAAAACAAAAGGTATGTTACCTAATCACAGAAGGAAGAGCAACACTGTTCTAAATTAGCCAAATTTCAGTATAACTCCTAACGACTAGCAATGGATTCTAGAATCTATAGACATGCAGAGTTGAACTACAGGGATTTCTCAATTGCAGCCATTCTAATACCAATGTCAAGTCTGCAGGAATACATCAAACTAACCCCCTGGAAGCTAATGGATTCAATATTTCTTATATCACAGTTATGGTTTAATAAATCACAAGATAAAAGAGGAGATGCAAGCATTGGCTGTCATAGTCTTTTACTAAGAAATTCAAAAATAAAAACTGAGTGAAGCTGATTAATCTAATCACTAACAATTAAATATTACAACTAAAGCGTCAACAGTTGCACCTTACAGTGGAATCGCAAGACGAGAGAAACATAAGTAACAGAATTAAGAATCTGCTGACTTTAATTCTCATATGCACCCCAGTTTTGGTTTCTAAACTCTGACTGCAGCCACGACACAAAATTTCAAAGCTGTTCTCAACATTGCAGACAGCATTAAAACTGTCATTTTTTTTCTGTGATATTCATAATTCACAACTAAAACATCTCTGACTTGATTAAACAAACAAAAGAATTTCTACCAAAGTAAGAAAATAAACAAATTTCAAAATGCTGAAATGCAAAACATCTAAACAACAATGCAAAGAGAATATATCTAGCCATTTTCCCCTTTGCCCTGAGAACACTAGTCTCTTTTACAGTACATTAAAAATAAATGAATGGACAATGAATGGGTTAATATACAGTGAAAAGTCTCCATCTCTCATCAAACATTACTTGTACAACAACCAACAGTGAATATACACTCACGACAAAGAGTAGCTAGTCAAACTGAAACCCTTGTATTTAACACCTAGATAAAAACCAAGGCAAAAGCACAACCAGACAATAATAAACTATAGATTTTCTTCTAGGAACTCTCATTACAAAAGCTGGTGGCAGCAAGTGAAGAGCAAGAGCAGATTTATGAATAATCTGTCTCGACAAATGATGAACAGTGTACCCTAATTAATTCTGCCTTCTCTAAAAGCTTGGAAACAAAACAATGATGCAACACAAAAAGATAAAGCAAGGTTCCGAAATTATTAAAAACACTATCAAAATAACTCTAATGGGTCATACCAGTTTTATTATTTATCTATTTCTTAGGTTATTAGGTAATTACCATGAAAATTAGGTAATATTCATGTATCAGGAAACAATTAAAGGTTAGCACTCAACAGCAGTTTCACAGCAACTACGGTACCTATATTCATTAGTTTTTCTTAAATACAAAAATTTCAATATAACGTAATTGCATCAATTAATCCGGTCTTTCTCAATTATCTGCCGGTGACAAAATATACTCACTCACCAAAAATGCAGTAAAAATAAAACAAAGAAGCCATTTACGTGAATAACTCAGACAAATGTTTTACGTTTATCTCTGTAGGCAAAAATCCACGCATGCATTACTCTCCTGGAAAAATGCCTCGAAGGAATATATCCGATTGAGATAAGCACATAGTAGTTAAGTCAGTCAGAATTCTGAAGAAAAAGAAATCAGATGGTCAGACGGTCAAAATTAGGGAACAGCGGTAAATGCAAATACTGGGAAGAAGGAAGGAAGAAGTAAACAGGAATAAGGAAGGATGAAGCAAAAGTCAGCACATACATACATGGCAGCCTGTCTGTGATGATGTGGTGCAAAATACAAACAGCACTCCACAGTAACAAAAACCAAACAACGACACATAGTCTGGGATAATTTGCCACTTTAAAGAACCATGTAAAGTGTTATAATAAGATAGTTTTAAAACCACATACCTCCTTAAAACAACGTTTAAAAAAATTGAAAATACAGTATGCTATAGTTTGAGATACTGATCAGGCAATAAGAATAATTCACAACTAATCATACAGAAAACAGAAATTTAAAAATACACACACTTTATTTAATCCATCAAAAATGCTTAATTTCATATATGCAATGTTATCAGAAACATTAGATAAATTTGCGGTACTTTGAAACTTATTGGCATAGTTTGTCAATGGTAGAAATGTTGTGGTACCTTGCTATTCGATTTTTATCAGCATCGTGACCAAATCCTGAACTCCCTTCTTCCTTACTGAAACACAAATCCCGCTGTCTACACAAACACTATTCGAAAATTTCAAATACGACAAACAATTCAATTCCCAAACTGTCTAATAAATATTATCACAATCTGGCCGATGGTAGCATTAAAACTGACCTAAAATTCAGTTCTCAGCACCAAAGTTAAACTTTTACTCAAACAAAATAAACTTTTAATTATTAACGTGCACCTTAACTATTCAGTAGCTATTCAGGTTATAGCAGTGATGCAATGATGACAGATATGCAACATTATTTAATTAAATGCATTGCATGGTTAACAACATTATCAAACATCATCAGGACACATTATCAAACTATTGGTCAGATCACACAGAGTGTATCTTAATAGTATAAGCTATGCTCAAAATGCTCACTGAAAGACAAAGGATGTACATACAAGACCAATAAGAAAAATTGCTAGTGTCCAATATCAAAACGAAATGGTTAAAATTATTGATAAGAGAAAACAATTTTAATAGCCATCCAGCCAACTCTTAACCCCTTTACCGTGCATTTAACTGTAACTCAATGTAAAATGGACGGATATATTCGGGGTTCCCGGTAAAGGGGCTAATAACTATTATGCAATCTTCAACCTTACTATTGATCGTCAGTTTCAAGGCTGAAATCATCATTATCGTCATCGTCAGAGCTATTCGAAACAAAATATACAGACAAATATAGGCCTCGTTCAATTACTTTACAAAAAATTATTTACCAGTAAAAGTCAACTCAAACTGTCAAAATACTGGTAATAGTTATTCATAAAAGCAATCATTTCACAAATTGATTAACATAGCTGTTTGATGAGTCACTATTCAGCTAACTCTTACAATCAATCTAGTTAATTGGTTATGAAATAGACAAGGAAATATTATGAGCCCTGAAAAGAGAAATCTGCACTTCAGGGCAATGCATTGAAGTCAAGCACTTTGACCTCAATCAATAAATCGAGGGGTGACCATCAAAAAAATCAATTACCGGTATAATAAAATGTCATCTTTGGAGAGTTTATGCTCTGATTTTGTGTTCATGGACATTAAATGAAAAATTCTAAACACAAGACAACTCCAAACTGCCTTAAATTGAGTCAGTTTCACGGCACATACTAGTATTAACTCTCAGACATTATGATAGCAGCAATAGAAGTCTTCAGGTTATATGTCTCAATCAATATTAACTTTGTACAAAGAGATGAAATAAAATTTATGATCTGTATGTGTCGCATACTCGCATGTTGTGCTGACAACATTCTTCCGTTTCCGGGCGCTGTTGGGAACTGGAGCTTTAAAAAAATGCAATTAAAAGCAAATAATCATGGCATATTGCACCTGGCCAAAAGAAAATATAAAATGAGAATGAAAGTAAAAAGTGCTTTTGGAAATTGAAACTGTTAATCTGTTAATCTGTTAATTAAAACAGGTCCAAACAGCAGATTTAAATGAAAAGTAAATTCTCTACATTTAAGGATGTGCAGTTTTGCATCTATACGCCTGAGCTCTGTCATCTTTACAAATCTGATTCCAAATGTATCCAGTAACTCAATTATTTCTGCTTTTGCAAAAAGCGAGTGCTGTAAAATAGGACAACTTTCCCTACCATGTGATTTGATAGCTGCAAATTTATATTTGACTTCAATCATTGCAAAAAGGCAAGCAATCCTAACTATCATACCCTATTTGTTACCAACTTTTAGGTAAAAGTAGTAATAAAATCTATTGAAAATATCAACCACTGAGTTGTCAGCTATCCTTAACTGTTTTTCATAGTCGAAACTACTGTGCATACATAACAAAATATTAAAATTAAACTGAAATCCATCAAAGCAGTTAATTAAAGCTCATATAGCACCAACCATCTACATATTAAAATTATTGTATCAAGAGAAAAGTTCACAATGTTTGGAAAATCGAACGAAGAAGGAAATATGGAAATATTGCCCATCGGCTGACGCTTCCGTACATTATGAGGTGGCTCTATAGAAGCTAATTACTGGATCAACTGAGCACGTACGGGTACCCGCTGGTCCTCCGGCAGCAATAGACGCCATCGCAGCCATTGTAAGCTCGCACCAACGCCGTTGATTCCTTATCCTTGTCCACTGGAATACCGACGAATAAATCCGATTTGTTTTTCGAGCTTTTATCAATTTAATTTACCAAAAAATAAATCCATATAATTGAAAAATCTGAAACCCTGATAAACAAAAGTATATCTCTCGCGACCTTCCGCGAGATCTGTTCTCCCAAAATTCACGTAGCGCTAGTCTTCAGAGAATGTTTTATCAAAAGCTAATATCTTCTACCGACTGATTCAGTATATTCAACAGTAATATAAAATAGTTGTTTTTAAATTTCAGAACCCTGGGACTAAATAGTGCGCGTATGCCATTTCTTATGGCATCGGTTGAATAGGAGCGGTCACCGGCTTTGCCCACAATTTCTCAAGCAGTAATATCCTTCATCACGTTTATTTACACGCATACATACATCCGCGGTTACTTCTTCCATAAATTTTAATTGCTACTTGTTTCATCTAAACTCCTGACATTTCAACAAATTATAAGTATAACACTTTTCAGTTACTTAGTAGCAATGGACTATTCTGAAAATCAGTAGCGGCTCCACTGCATGGGGCCCGTGCCCCCCTATTGAGTGCCTGGCCCCCATGTTGGGACCCTATACTTAATGCTACATACATAACAACAAATGGTTGGCCCCCATGATTAGAAGTTGCCACCCCACTTGCCAAATTCTGGAGCCACCACTGCTGAAAATTGGAAGCTGCAGAGATGTGGTTTCTCAGACGTATGCAAGAAATTTCACGGACAGAAAATACACCAAATGAGGACGTGCTAAAAGCCTTCGGTGTAGAAAGAAAATGTATTTTAAAAATTGCTGGCGTAACAATAAATAGCACGTGAAGAATCTCAAAGCTAAAAAGAATGAGCAACTCCATGTTACAATTAGGCCGAATTAGGGCAATATATTGAAAGACACTTTGGTCAAACATAATCTCAGTAGAAACAAAAAATACTTGCAGCATAGTATATTAAAGTTATTAGGAATATAGCCGCCAACCTGTGACATTAGCACATTTTCTTCCCATACATTAACAATTTAACACATGCTTCAGTAAGACTCCACTATATGCTGCAAACTGTATAAGGCATCTCTGACCACAGATGACTGACCTCTATTTTCCCATTTAGCCCTAGAGTCCTCTAGCATAGATGCTAACAAGACAAAAATAAATAGCTAACAAGACAAAAATAAATAATAAACAAGCATTTAATATTGTAGAGAAATCAACTTCATTCAGCATTCCTGCCAGTTGGATCAAGAAATGTCAATGCTCTAAAACACAGTCTCAACAAGACAAAATGTTTGACTTGCACCTGCTTCTTAATATCTGAATAGAATAATATCCTGAATCATATAAAGGTCCACATTTACAAACACCACATGATATCTTTGAACATTCAGCTTATTATTCTTTAGCAAACTGTGCAATGTGATGAACAGACAACCGTGACATAAACTGGTCTGAGAACATCAAAATTACATCTCACAACTAGGGCTGTCAATTCTTTTCACAAAGCTGCCCGGGAACCCATCAAAATTTTGTACGGGTACCCGGATACCCAAATTAGCATAATCTCCTCTGTGGCTTATTATCTCTACACCCAACCCCACAACCAAATGACCAAACTACCCTTCCGATCCTGACAACCAATGGTTTTATCAGGATAGAGGGTGAGCATGAATGACACAATGGCGTCACACTCCCCTCTGGGCCCTGCAAAGTTGCATGGACCGGAGGGGCATTTGACATAAGGGTCGTATATCCGTGGGTACCTGTACCGAATTCTACTGCCCGGGTAATAGGACACCAACATGTACCCATTGACACCCCTACTCACAACTCAGCCAAACTTCACAAGTTTTCTTCAGCAACATTAGCCACAAAGTCTTTTTGTTATCGTGGAACCATGCTGAACACACATCACCGGCCTCTATATCTCCATCATCTGGTTTGCATCCAAAGAACTTCATTCGAATACTTGCCTGCAAATTAATTATTTACAATCAATTAAACAAAAATGTAGATGTTATCATATGTGCAATAATTCCTCTAAACATTTGGTAATATAAAGTATACCAATGATACAGCACAACCGGAAAAATACACAAAATAAAAAACCTACCATCTTCGCCACCCCATCGTTATTATTATTTAATATGCTGTTACATCGACTGCACCAACTCTACATGACAATTTCTGTTAAGATTCAGGCTCATCGTTATTACAAAATAAAGTAAAATATGTAAACATTACAGTCCAATTAGAAACGGATACAAGAAGTAGCTGCCTAGTTTGCACTCACCTAAGTTCACAGTCTGTCCAGATCCAACGATGCTGTCTTTCAATTCTGCCTTTCCCAAAATATGCGCATTATCACCAACGATACATCCAGTGAGAACAGCCCTAATAACAATAGACAAGTCTTCAGTCCACAAGATTCAAAGTTACTTGTATTTTAAAGGGATTTATGACACTAGCAAACAAACTTAACACTAAAATTTGGCTAAGGCTGTGTAAGAGACCTCTCAAATGGAATGATGTTATGTAACGTTGAAAATAACAGCAGTTGAAAGAGCAGTACTTAGTATATCAAGTACATTATACATCGCTTCAGTGATACAGATGAGACAGGGCCATATATCAGGTAAGGTCAGGTCTTCTTCCTCCAGCCGTGTCCAGTGATCGACTTCTCCATGACATATCTCCAAAGTTCACTGTACCTTACTATTTCTTCCATGGTCATTTGGTGCCTTCCACCAGTTTTTCTGTCAAGATTCTGTCCTGCCATGTTTAGATCCTCTTCCAATCCGTCCACCTATCATCTTTTTGGTCTTCCTTTAGATCTTTTCCCTCTGGACCACACCAATTAAGACAAATCAAAAAGCCTAATTTGAATAACAACTAGAAGTAATCCTGTACAGTGTCATACCTGCAAACTTATAATGCATTCATGTGAACACCATGTCGCCAAACACAAAGAAACTACAGAATACTAGGACAACCATCATCTTAACAAATCATCAAGAAAATACTTAACACAAGGATTGCATTACTCACACTTACCTAAGCCACAATCAATCTGACATAAAATAGAGAAAACTTTCATGATCGAACTCACCCGCTGTCAATGGTCACATGATCCATGATGACGCAGTTTGTGATCTTGACTTGATCTTTGATCTTACTGTGATCGCCAATTACAGACCATTTGATTCCGACCCTTTCGCCCAAAGTGGCACTTTCACTGATTAGACTGTCTGTACTTGTCTAAACAAAATGACAATTCGCGGATTTCAGATCCTAGCTGCGGACAAGAACTATACCGCAATCAATGAAAGTAATACTATTGATGGATGCCTCAAATCATGATTTGATCAAAGCAATATGAAATCACTTTAATGATTCCATCTAGAAAACCCTTAGGCAAAGTAAAGAGAAGAACTATAAAAACACGAGCACCATATTTTAAAGAAGTTTTTTTCAAGAAACTTCTAGACTTCATCACATTATCTTAGCTGATATTTTCCATAACATATATCAAAGGTAAAAAGTTCATTTCAATTTTTTCCAAAAAACCTGCGAACAAAATGCAAGACTGTGATTGAAATTTGTAAAATTCTTAATGACTTGATGACCCCAAATCTAACTCCACATAATTAAGTCATCCATGACTCATGAGTAAATGAATCGCAATAAATTTTAAAAGCACAAAAGTGCAAAGTGTCACTTATTTTCAGCTAAATATAGATGAATCATTACAAATTATGCATATTCATGCCAATTAATGAGCCCAAAATAAATCCTGTGTCCAATTAAATAAGTGCAACACCTGCTGTGACTGTTTCCCTGTTGCAACCGCTGTTGCTCCTGTTGCTGCTGTTGCCTTAGCAAGGTTCTGAGCTGCCTCTTTCTTTGCAATCTAATAATATAAAAAAACATACAGACATTACAATCATATGGCAAATAGAAAAGCTTACAAATCTGACTTCAATACAAAACAATGATAAGTGCAAAATAAAATTGACAAAAGAATTTAAAAGTTAATATATAAACACCAATAAATGGAAAGAAGAAAAGAAAACTGCACTCCATCAGCCAATGGCAGTTTCTACAGTACACCGTATTCATTTCAAAGTAGTCTACATTGTAACATTCAGTGATACAAGTCAAGTAACAGTGCAAATGCACTGGAAAAATTAGAGATTTGAAGTCCAAAAGAATAAAGAATGTTTTTTTGCTTACTGCAAAAATCAAATGGCATTATACAACAAGAGCGACAAGATGGCATTCAAAATCAAATGTTACCAAATCAAATGCTCAATTTACATTATCACATTACAAAAAGGATCCAAGAAATGTGAGCAGCATTACAAAACCTGTCTGTTTGCTTCGCAGTAAGTGACCAAGGTGTTTGCACGAATACAAAGTCCAGTTTCTAGGACGTGTGCATAGCACGTTGCTCGCTGTCGAACTTCCCCATGTTTCGGAACATAATTAAGACACATTTGCTCGACCGCTTCGTCCAAATCAATTTCTTCATCCTCATCTTAAAACAAAACGCATATATTTGCCTGCAAAATAATGCAGAAACATATAAGGAATCTTTAGCCAACCTAAAACTAAACATGCAAGTGTTCCATGATTGAGGTTGGTAACAACATAACATAGATATGTCTCAGACCAAATAGGCTTTTATCTGTGAAGTAAAAAAATATTTTCAAGAGAAAAAGAAAGAACTTCTGCAAGATCTTTTTCTAGCTATAGCCTGTTCTGTGCTCAATGTGTGTGCGTGGTTGTGTGTGTGTGCTTTCTATTGAAAAAGCTCCATGCCCAGAGCAATCTGTAGCTGCTCTATTCAAATGTAACTGTCAGTCAGCATATCATCCCAACACTTAACCCTAATAAACAAAGCAAATTCATTATTCCTTACAATTACATTGCAACATGGTTTACAAATGTCTGCGAGGAACAAAGCACAACCATTTTAAAATCTGCACAACAGAGAAAACGAACTTCCCACGATCATATTTAAGCAGCAATATGCCAGTGAGTAGAATTGGAGTCGAGTGAAATTACTATAATAAAAGTAAACCTGCAGGAAAATCGTCCAATCCAATTTGCCCAGAATTCGCAAGTTTCTGCTTCTTCGTTATTTCCACTTTTTTATTGACTAACATCGGAACAAGTTCCCCCTTGACCATACTAATGTGACTACAATTTAAAAACATTCAATGTTAGTTTCAATTATAAGCAGTTATAATAATGGAAAGCTAATCAGCAAACAGCTGAAAAAGCATTTAACATATAAAGGAGTTCCAAATGAAATGTACCAGAATTGTTATACAACCACTTTGCCTTATATATTTCCATTATATTTCATGCATATTAAAATAGTTTTAAAATAGTTAGTTGCAACAACTGTAAAGCACTTTTGATTTTGAACTTTATTCATGTGTACTGCACTATATAAGTTGGCTTCTATAATAACAATAATAATAATAATAATAATAATAATAATAATAATAATTGCTGAAATTTCATTAAATTACAAATATGTCTATACATCTTCACAGTTTAATATGGCATCAAAATAACTACCTCTAAACTTACCTGCAATCAACTAGAACATCCAGCATCTCTTTCTTCATAAGGTATAGATGAGCATCCATCAGCCTTTTAGAAATTGTGAATGAAGGATGCCTAAACAATGGTGCACACAGTCTTACTTACTTGCAAGCAGTAACAATTATCCTTTTTGTTATTGTGGCAGTCCCCCCCCGCCCCGCCCTGCCCCGTACTGGCATAGGTAATGTGAAATTACAACACAGAACCGTTTATTATTACGTTTAACCCTTTACCCATTTACCCCGAGAATACTCGTCCATTCTACGTTATGTTACAAATACCAGTAAATGAACGGGTAAAGGGTTAAATACCATTGCCGCATTCTGGGCTGCCATGCATTATTGATGTGAATAGCCTTTGGGTCCAAAGGGTCACAAATAAAGTCTAGGTCTAGGAACCCTTCGAGCCAAAGGGACTAGGAGTGAAAGGGTTAATCAAAACCAAAATTAACCTGATTGAAATATACATAAAATCTGCACAAAAACAAACATAATATTATTCTCAAACCTAAAATAATTCAATTATTCATTATCTGACTTCCAGGTCATTCCATGAAACAGAACATTAAGCATTATAAGATATTAAGATATGCAATGCAAGTTCATTTCACAATCCTGAAATTGCAAACTCTCAACAATCAAACCCTTTTTTTAATCTTACTTACCAACAATGGTTGTAATACAGTAGTAACATGCCATTTCTTAAATTTACGGTGTTCACACAGTCCATCTTGGACAAGTCATCACGTTAATCCTGTCTTTAATGATGATGATGATGATGATGATGATGATGATGATGATGATGATGATGATAAAAACACTAGTCACAAATATATTCAATTAACTTTTTGCAGCATGTTTCATAATAATTATGATATTGCATGCAAGGAAGCATACCTTTCAAGAAGAGAGACATTCAAGTTGTGTCCCTCTGGACAGTCAGAAACGGCTTTCATGTAGACAACTCGCTTTGTATTCTCCTCTATACCAATATAATCTTGCTCTGAAAAATTTTAAGTATCTCCTTTTATTTCCCAAATCAAAATGTTTTTATATAAAAAAACCATACTTCACCATCGAGTAAGCTATCTTGTTCTTGGCTTGCAAGAATTTGAATGATACTGTGGGACTTTCTTAAACCTGTGCTATATAAACTATCAAATACATTGGTACAATATTGGTACAATTACATTTTAAAACATTAAAATAAAATGGTCCACACACTATACACCATATAATACAACAATATGTCAAAAGACAAGTGTGTAGTTTCATTAAGTAAATTGAATACTGTACATGACATTAGCTGAGAGAGAGAAAAGACTTTATACTGTGCAGCCATTTATAATCCTCTCAAACATGTTCACTTAAAGACCATACTCAGACATCAGATAGCTGTCATTACAAACCGAGTTTACGGTTGACTTTTGGACATGGAACAGACGTTTGACTGATGTCTGGCTCCGGAGCTAAGAGCATCGTCAAATCCGCATCCTTGATTCTGTGAAGGTCAACGAGATTCTGAAGGAGAATTTCTGCCACAAGGTCACAGCTGATGACCAACAGGTCAGTCTACGAACGACAATGCAACAGATCTCCAATACATTTGACGCAAAGGCATAATTAGTTTAGTTTAGTTTAAACGACAATTTATATAGCGCAGTGACAAAGTCAGAGGCTTAAGGCAATACAAAGTCAATTTTACGGTATAAAATACAACCCATATTATAAACATAACGTAAGTACCAGTAATTAAAACATAAATTAAAACTATCTAAGTGAAGAATAAATTATCAATTTACTCGATCATGCTCTGATCATTAAATAAAATCCTCAGCTAGTTTCTCAAACCCAACTGTAATCTTATCTTTGATGTGTCTGAGGATATCGGCTGTTCCGGACTCTTCGCTGTCTGTAATCACAATGTATTCGAGGTTAATGTTGACGGGGTGCACTTCTTCCAACGTCTTTTTCACGTCCTTCAACGCAGATTTCCGTATGACAATAAAAGCGTCTGTTTGGGAACAAAACAAAATAAAGCCCCAAACATAGAATCTCACAGTAAATTAAAAGTCCATCAAATTTCAGATGCAAAAAATAAAGCGATACATTGGCCCGTCGTCTCGTATGGCTGTGAGTCATGTACACCTAATAAAGAGGGAAAAACCAAATTCAAACATTTGAAAACAAATGCATGAGGAAAATGAAGAGGATCCGTTCTACGGATTCTGTATCAAATGAGACACCGCACAAAATGACTGGAGAAGACCAAGAACAGAGGACATATTTAATCTCTTCTGCAAAGCAATAATCGCCAGTCTTTGAAATATCTCGATAACAAGACTTCGATAACAGTTCATCATTTGTCTAAACAAATCATCACTAACAGGGTTTCACATTCATTTAGTCATTCTACATAACAATCCTCAAGCCTTCAATTGTACTTAAAATCGGTGCGCAAGTTTTCAAAAGCAATGCCTTGGGTCAGATCTCGTGAAGAAACGGTTTACCTCTTGTTTTCTAACCAGGGGCGAACCTAATCCAATAAATGTCAAACCTTGCAAAAGGCCAAAGTAAATTGAATATTATTGAAAGTAAAGTGGATTTTAAAAACATGTAATACCTTTGAAACCTGCTTCTTCTAGCAGATTGACTGAATACCAAACCATAGGTTTATTGCCGATAGGAAGCAATGGTTTTGGTGTACGAACTGTCAGGTCCATCATTCGTGAACCAAGCCCGGCAGCCATGATAACTGCCTGAAATTCCACTTTGTGAAATGAACGGTTCTTTATAAAATCTCCTCCCATTATAATAATAATAATTATTATTATTATCTAAAAACAATAAACAAAACACAGCATCACAAGTAAGTCAACCAAAATTTTGCAGCAAAGCGTAGCGTGGTACACAGGCTTATTTGTCAGTGCTCAGTCTCGACAAAACCTCCAGTAGGGATTGCCATTGGAAAAATACTTCCAAGAAGAATAATCACGAGGTTTGAAGCTTTAATAATAATGGCATTTTTATAACACCAACTCTGAATAAATTCGCCAAATATTATGCATCGTCATCGCACAAAAACACTAAAAATAGAAAGCAGGATACGATAATTGGGCAAAATACACTCAAGTGAGTAGCAAAGAGATCAGCGCATGATTAATCAAGGCAGTCATGGTGGCAATAGCAAGCAACATAAAACCTTAAAACCCATCTTCAAATAAAGGTGCTAGCCTGAGTAAGGAAACAGCGACACTGGCATCATGGGAGGTTCTAATTATGTGGCATGCCTTATATTAACCCATAAGATAAAATGACTCAGCCAGATTAACCCCGACTTTTCGGCCATGGGTATTTCAAATTTAGATTAAGCGCCCAAGAATAAGTAGCCACTGCGGCACTGGTACAAAAGCGATATATAAATTCACGATATTCTACTTATATAACAGGACATATGTGAAGTCGATAGCAGAATCAAGACAAATACAACTAATAACTCAACAATACCAAAGACATAACACGATCAAAACTTACAGTTGTGAAACAAGACAATCGCTTTTGGTGAAATTCTCACAAACTCATTGAAAACGCAAAAAATAACGCTTTCTGTCAATTACATCACTCAGCACACCGATAACTAGGTCAGGTTTCTCTCAGCCATAATCTAGGTCAAAAGTCGCAAGAGTCAATTTTTTGAAAAACTCTATAGCGCCATATTACAGAAGATGGAACACCTAATCACATCCTCATAAGACCAAAGTCAAATCCTGGATATCAGGCCGAACAACCATACGACCAGTGCTGAAAGTCTGTGAAAAATGTGCAGGAACTTTCTTGGCGCAACCCTAACCCTAACCCTAACCCTAACCATACGACAGTCCTAACCAGTCCTTATTAAGTTCATTGTCTACCCTTGTCCCTAACGATGTCCTAATTTCCTAATCAGACCGAACTATAAATAGCTGCCAGGTTAATAGCTATTCCAAATTCTGGAAGTCAATGGTCTAGGTGGTTATATTGTTTTCCTTTATTCTAAAATTTCATTTTTGCCTAATCTTTCAGAATTTTTACGTGCCGGTAATAAATTTTGATTTCTTTTTATCCCAAAATGTCATTATTCACATGATTTTTGACAACCTTAAGCTAGGCTGGTATGAGCTGGACATATAATTCTGATTAGGTGTATTCCAATTTCTCGGCCATGTGTTACATTTATAGTGCAGATTTCTCTACCTGAAAAACCTCATAATCTGCCGGTTTTATAGAAGCCGTCTACTCGAAACATTGATGATCGAAGTGGATCTGGAATTCGGGATTCGGAAGCAAGTTGTCATTGCTTTCCTTATCGTGGTAAGTGGAACATGTGGCGATTTTCCGTCAGAATTTCTTTCATTTAAGGAGTAGTTCGGCGTTTATGCGTTGAAGTGAAAGTCTTGAAAATAAAGAAGTTTTGAAATTAAGCGCCTGTTAGCGAATCATTGTGCGCAATGTTGTCAGTGTGGTACCATACGTGTCAGATGTTACCCAGTCAACTTCAGACGTTGTCCATCGGTTTGGAACCCGAACTTCTAGGGCTCTGAATTTGTGTGCATTAGCAGGGGCAGATGTTAACTTGACAGCAATTTTTGACCTCATAAATAAAGAGCTGTCTCTTCCTTGTTGCCTGTGAAATAGAGAATTATACACACCTGCTGCTTTGACTAGGGATCTAGTAAGAATTCAATGATAGATTTCTGTTAATTTTGAAGCTGTAGCATTTTTTGATTTTATAGATAGCTATGATTGTATGCATTTGCCTTATTTTACAGCATTTTCTTTCGTGGTCACTGCCAGGACTGAGACTAGACGAGCAGGATGCCGAGTACTAGCCTGATTAGGGTTGCATATTTTGTTGCAATCGTGGCAGTTGGTGCCTTCATTCTTGCTGTCATCAAATCATCACTGTTTCCTGAGATAAGAACCACGACCGAATCGCACGAAGCACAGCCTCACGTAATTGTCGTCGGAGGCGGTCTGGCTGGACTCAGCGCAGCCATCGAGGCAAGTCGTCACGGCGCCAGGATCACAGTCATTGAAAAAGAGAAATCGCTTGGAGGAAATTCAGCTAAGGCAACTTCGGGGATCAACGCTGCGGAGTCAACAGCTCAGAAAGAACTAGGAATAAGCGACTCCGTTGACTCTTTTGTCAAGGACACTCTGGCGTCCGGAGATGGTCTGTCGAAGCCTGAACTGGTTCACATTCTGGCAGGCAAAAGTGCCGAGGCCATGGATTTCCTGCGTTCATTCGGACTGAATCTGGTCGATGTAGTGCAGCTGGGTGGCCACGGGATACCCCGAACGCACCGTATCCCTCCGACGGCAGACGGAAGACCAGTTCCGGTAGGTTTCACTATCGTATCGACCCTGAGAAAATATGTCGAAAACGATTTAAGAAATACCGCTCAGGTCTTAGTAAACTCGGCTTTCAAGAGTTTGATTCTGGAAGGAGATCGAGTTGTCGGAATCACGTATGAGGCCGAGGACAAAACGCTGCATCAGCTTCACGGTACTGTGATACTGACTGCCGGGGGTTATGCTAATGATCATACTGAAGACTCTCTTCTTGACAAACACGTTCCCAGTCTTGCAAAGCTTCCGACGACGAACGGTCCCTGGGCAACTGGAGATGTTATAAAGGCCACAGGTGCCGCTGGTCTTTCCCTCATCCACATGGATCAAGTACAGACGCATCCGACTGGTTTCCTGGAACCGTCAAACCCCAAGCATCACACAAAAGTTTCTGGCTCCAGAGGCGCTGCGTGGGTGTGGAGCCATTCTCTTAGACGGCAAAGGAAGGCGTTTTGTTGACGAGCTCGGCCGGCGTGATCATGTGACCGATGCTATCTTTAGCCACTGTAAACATTACCAGGACGATGATGCAATGCCCGTTGTGGCCATTATGCTAATGAACGATGAAATAATAAAACGGTTTGGGGCGCCGTCAGCGGCGTTTTACGAGAAGAAAGGAATCATTGAAAATGTCGGAAGTCTTGACAAGCTGGCTGCCAGATTGCAGGTTGATGCAGCCGTTCTAACCGACACGCTGGCATCGCATAACAGAGGGGCGGAATCTGGAAAGGACGAGTTTGGAAAGACGGCGTTTCCTGCGTCGTTTACGCCCGGCGATAACTTCTACATCGCTTACATTACGCCGACTCTGCACTACTGTATGGGCGGCCTCGAGATATCTGCCAAGGCGGAGGTGCTAAGTTCGAAGCCCGAAAAGAAGCCGGTCGCCGGTTTGTACGGCGCCGGAGAGGTTACCGGTGGCGTGCACGGAGCAAACCGCCTCGGCGGAAACAGCCTTCTGGAGTGCGTTGTGTTCGGCCGTGTTGCCGGTTATCATGCTGCTCATTATCGCCGCGAGAAATGATTTCTCAAGAACTGTCCGTATCGTTCCATCTCAGACCACTGGTTTTAAATATTTTTCTGCTAAGAAGATCTTTTTAGATGATTGCTAAACAAGCTTATTTTTCTCTTCAGTATATTTTTATTTCGGATTTTGCATCAGCAAAGACTTTGGGTCCACCCACATAGTATGTATGCACTGAGGGGTGGTGGTTGGATTTAGATTTTGCGTACGGATGCGTATGGAGTGGGGAGTGGTCTCGACTAAATGTGTTCGTATGCACAATTTTATATACATGTACAGCCTACGTGACAATTAAAAAAACGCTCATGGTTTTTCACACACACACATTGGATTTAAACACAATTATAATTATTTTGTCAGATGTAGTATTCAAGACAATAACAGTCGAATGTTCCGCTATTGCATTTAATGAATATCAACGTTAGAAAAACGATACTACAAAACTATAATTTAATAAGCCAGGTTGGGGGGGAGGGGCAGAGCAGCTAATTTGTACCTGCACATAGGGGGTCCAAAAATGTACGGAGTTCAACAGGGGAGGGGTATGTAAATGTGCCTTTCTGCGTGTGTACTATATGGATGGCCCTTTTGGCTGTGATTCTAGCTACATTCTTCTAATTTGCACTGTTGATATAGAGCTCTTATTATTTTTGTGCATTACTTTTTTGTGGTGTTATGTATTCAATGGGAACATGTTTGTCATTCATGTTTCTTCTTTTTTGGAAATTATTTTAACTAGGGCTGCACCAGATTTCAGTTTAGATCAGAGCCGGTTTACAAATAAATGGTGCTGAACTGCAAAACTTGGCTGGCACCATAGTGGTACATAGCTAACTTTACTGTTCAACTGAATACTAGCCCCGCTAGTAAATTATTGTAGTTGTTATTAGACTTATTTTAATCAGAAAAATTATGTATTACTCATTAGTTATTATAATTACATGTTAAAACTTATTACTGTGCTTAGTACTTAGGGTGAAACTGTAAAAAAAAAAATTCCCGTTTGTAGGCAGTTCATATCTGGCCAGAATTTTGGCCAGAGCCGGTTTTGAGAAAATGGCCGGAATTTGGTACAGCTCTAATTTTAACAATGCTGTTTCCATATAAGTTTAAGGTGAAACAGTCTATTTGGAATGCTAAACAGTCAATGTCTTCAGAACACTCTAATAATGTGCTCAATTGAACTCATTGTTTATGTTTGTGATTAATTAATTAGCCTTTGTTAATGTAGATAATATAAAATGAAAGCAGATTTTATTGAATTATGTTATCTGGTCTTTCTCATCTTCTGTATAAGAATAGTGATTTCATTACAGGTGAATATTTTTTGGAGAAATTAATCGATTGCTGAACCATTTTAAACCTTATTAATGTTATTATTATTATTATTTCCAGTTTTCCAATTGTAAAAATTTTACTCTTCAGCTTTCTATAGTTGCAATGTCAAGTTTTATGGGATGGAATCCCATGATTTAAAAAAAACTGGGTCAGCCAACCTGTTTGTCTCTTGACCAATGACAACGATGATGGGCCAAGCCTGATATGAAATAATTTAATTTATAAAATAATTTTTATGTTTAAGTATGCTTCTTTAAGACTACAACCGAGAAAAGTGGCAACAACTTGTGACTACCAACCTTTGACTCAAATATGTTATAACTAGGATAGATGTACAGGTTTTAACTGTTATAAAAGGATCCATTTTGTAATGACCACTTGTGTTTGGTGTATTGATTTTTAGCACTTTTAAGTGACTAAATGATCTCTGCTATTGATAGGCCTACAACCAACCACTGATAATCTAGTCTTGGTCTATTAACGATAGGTTTAGTTATTGTTAATGACAGATTTTAAAATTTGTTGATGTTTGGTTTTAGCTATTTTATGATTTTCATCAATGGAATTTATTTGATTTGTGCAAATTCTATTGTTCATTGTTTGTAGAAGATTGAATATTGTGGCTGTTTCACAATGTTGATATATTCCAACATTAAGGGATGTTATAGCATAAAATGACTATTGAAATGAAGGACAATAATAAAATTGATATCTCTAAAGAATGACATTAATATAATATTGCTTCTTACAAACTTACTATGTTACTTGCTCTGCAGTCTTTTTTGTGGGTTTTCAATGTTTCAGCCTCAGCCATACGTTATACCATGTAATAGTAGATATTTATGTTCTAATATCATATGTTTAAAGGGGCCTATATTATATTCACACACACACACACACACACACAGAGTATTACCATTCTAGCAGAATCTAGTTGAAACTGCGTCTTGCAGAGTGAAACAAATTGTGAGCAGATTGACAGAAGCATACAATTGTCACATACCAATACTAATTTAGCCTGTTTGCCAATTTTATCATAGGTCCCATAAAAATGGCAGCAAAGATTTAATGAAGTGTTGCAGAGAATTGGATCACACTACCTCATTTTCGTGTCTAATTGTGGCAATGTAGCTCCCAAGCTTTTGAAAATTGTCATTTGTGGCTTGCACCTTCTATGGGTTTGGCCACCCCTGAACGATAGGATACTACATTGGATGGACAAAACACAGTGGTTCTCACACAGAACAGACCCTCCTGAACCACTTTAAACCTTTATTATAATAATTCACAACTGAAACGACTGTAAAATCGGATTTTTACAAACAGTCCGAGCTATCCATCACAGCAGTAATATTGGCTGCAGGTACATAAAATACAGCCTTGTACAAAACACTGTGTGACCATCAAAACCTACTACAGTGTAGCCTATGATTGTGTACAGAAAGCTGCAGATCCTAGACTCACAGAGTGTTAGGTTGTTCTCATATTACCTGGGTTTAGACTCCTTAATATCAGTTCTAAAGACAATCCCGAATAGTGGTAAACTTGTGGAGTTGCTCAACCATTTTGCCTGGAAATATTGGTAGAGAAACAGTCTCATCTAAGTTGTTTGAAATTCTAACACTGACCACCAAGCCAAATATTATAGCCAACGTTAACATAATAATGAAACTATTTCATTTCAACAGTAAAAAGATTATAAATGTCATAAAGATTAAAGAACTGTTGAAATTTGAAAAGTGCTGGAGTGTTAACTAAATAAATACTGTAATAAGATCATTATGATGCAAATTCCAGTGCCAAACAGCTATGAAGTGCACATTTTATTTCTGATTTATAAATATAGCCATCACCATATTTTTAAAATTGAATTCATTCAAATAAGGATATTTATTTTAAAATCTGTAAGCTCAAAATTAACAAAAAACAATTGTACATATCAGAATTTCCAAGTAATCAGTGTACCAAACTGTATATTTATAATATGTATTACTCATAATACAAGTCAACAAATATCAAATGTTTTAATATATCACGTCTTTCTTGACAGCATTTCTACCAGATTTCTGATTATTTCAAACACTAATGATGAGGTACCTCATCAAAAATTCAGTCTAAATGAAATTGATCCACAAGAACAAGCAACTCCATGATACATCAGCTCACGACTCCACAATAGCGGTGAACATACATATGCTGCAAAGACCTTTGTGCCTTTCAAAGACAACAAAGCTGAAATACACACCGTGAAATTTTTAACCAATCAACAGTAAAAGTTGTCGATGTAAACTGTAACATCACTTGATCGTTCCGACAGCTATTACACCCTTTCTCGTTTTAACAAAATACCAGACTCAGAAAGGTCAGTGGAACGTTTTCTGGAAACACCGATTACACTTTCAGCTACTAAGCTACACACAGCATCTTCCGACTGAATATCTGAGTTATCCCGTACACCGTCCTCGGCATTCACGTATTCAGATATGCCGCCCGCATCTACAATGTAATTCTGTACCGTCTCCGATTCTATTTCATCTTGTCCGCTGTTTTCCTCAAGATGCTGGTCAGCCTTTTCTTCTTCGTCGTCGTCGCCGTCGTCATTGTGCTCTGCAATGTCTCCGTTGTGGCATGGAAGAATGCCCGACAGCAATTCGGTTCCCGAAGTGAAAGGGGTGAAACGGCGCGAAAGAGATGAAGGGTGAAGTTTCGCTGCTTGGATTATTTGAAACGGCTGGCCCGTCGATCCATTCAAAATAAACATCGGCTGAGCGACTGCATGATGGTTCCGACTTGGCGTGGTGTTTGGACTGGGCGCTAGATGGCGCAAATATTCCGCGCGTACGTTCAGCAGCTGCTGGCGAAGGAGCGCCTCGTGATCGCTTTTCGTTCGCTCCAACAACTCGGCCAAGCGGTCGTCGAGATCGACCTCGAGCTGGTTGAGTAACTCTTCTTCGCGTTTCTTCAGCGTCTCTATCTCTTCTGCCTGCTTCTGTACCTAGAAATTGAATATCGAAAATATATACTAACAAATTTCACAAAAATTCTATCAGCAAAATACACAAAGTTCATAAATAAACCATCAAAACTGAAACAGGAACTTTGTAACTTTTAAAAGGCGCTCTGGCAACAAAAACAAAATATTTCATTTGCAAATGTTAATTACTTGACACTTAATTAAATATATATATGTAAAGCATTCTTACAAAGAAAATATAGTCAACAAGGTTATCAATATCAATCATATTATAAAACCTGCAGCTGAAGTTGTCTTATCTGAAGCTGAGCACCTGACAATTTATTATTCTGGACTAGCTGCTGCTTATCGCCAATTTCAAGAGACAGATTTGACTCTTGTGGCGACCAAGTCTCAGATAAGGAACCTGCTGCTATCTAAAAATCATACAAGTAATTTTTGAGTTTAGATTTACACTCTACGACAAGAGACATCGATACTAATAATTGCATGACTTTAGAAACAAATACAGTAAGTAGTGTCTCTGTGAGGCCAGTTATTGTCCTTGGGATCAGCCTCGGCCATTGTTGATCATGCGTAGCTACACATTCCTCAATGGTTTACATCCTGTTACGTAGGATGGAATATTGTGAACAGAAAGCCACAATTTATTGATCGTACTGGGAAATATAATTAGCAACTCAAAGCAGAAAGATAAGACACATTACAAATTAGAAATAGTGAGACTTTAAAAAAATTATTATAAATTAGTATTTTTGCTATTATTATTATTACCGGTATTATTATTATTATTATTATTATTATTATTATTATTATTATTATTATGAACATCTATAGTAATCAGTTCCAATACTCAAGTGTACTGAACAATGGTACTCCAAATCCAAACTGCAAATGACTTGGTCAAATATTCCAGAGTGGAGAAGCAGCAAAACTGACAATGAAGGAAAAGAGAAGCCAAGATAGAGAGAGATACAGAGACAGAGACAGAGAGTGAGAGAGAGAGAGACGTGATTTAACTCAACTCTAGTCATGTCTAAAAATCTTGGAAATAATCACCTCATTCTTCAAAGTAAAGATGGCAGCACTGACTTCCTGTCCGCTGTTCAGCCTAACGACACTGGCAACGGAGTTCGACGACGGCGGTAAAACCATAACCACCGGTAGGTCGGCAGTTGCCGTTGTGCCGACAGTTTCGTTCGCAGCAACAGACACTTGAAGACATCGGTCGTCGTTGGCGACAACAACACCATCGACTTCAATAAAACATTTCAACTGCAGAGTTAAAACTTACCATAATGATGATTCAACCTAAAAGATCTGGATGATAGAGCAAATCTGACACAAATCTGCTCCAGTAACCGTGTCAGCTCTAACTTTCACGTCAAGATTTATGATTTCAAAGGACTTTTCTAAGTGACAAGTATTGTTAACCCTATGATAACGGCAATCCGTGTAACCAATAGGTTTCTAAGCTGAAATATCGGACTTACGGGATAAAAGGTTTAATCAGAAAACCAGCGTGGAAACAAGAACCCAAAGTGGGTTCACACTCCAATTTATGGTTATCCTTTAACCATAAATTGACAATTTTGCATTAGAATTCAAAAATATTCTTTAAAATCGCAAATATATTTACTACCATGGACATGATTTCTAACTAGGATTCTCACTTGGCACTGCCATCAAATGATGCCAAATGCATTATTACACTGGTGCTAAAGAAGTTGTATGACTGATTGAGTTGCAAATAATTCATTTGTGATCCGAATGTCTTAGAAAGAAAAAATGTCTTTCGAAAGTCAAGCAGAAACTCATGGTAACCAAATTAAATCAGGCAGTGTAGCATGAAGCATCAACAAAATGATGGTTTTCATACCACCGGTAATCATAATAAATATTGTTTCTGTTTCAGAAATTGTCTTCACCTCTGTCCATGTTCACGGAAGACATTGGTGGTTCTTGACCCGACTGCGTGGCAAGATCACTTGAAGGTGTTGAGGCAACAAAAACTTGGTTAACGTCCTATAACAGTAAAGCAACAGTCACATCGAATTAAGCAACTCAGACAAATCGCTGCTATACATAAGAGCGTATGGCAGTGAAGGCTAGCAGAGCAAGTCACTGTACATAATACTACATATGCATAATCTGCAGACTTAGACCCAGCAAACTCTTAACAGAATAAAAACTTAAATGTTCGTCATAAAACCACGTGGCCATTAAAGCAGCATAAAAAACAATTAAATGCAAAAGTCTAACTAGAGGTATATGACCTGAGGTATATAACCTGAGGTATATGTATCTGGAAGGTTGTTTCTGGTGTTCGGAAATGAGTTCGATAATGTTTCTGCGCTTCGTCCCTTCGATTGAAGCCGTTTCGACATCTGTAGCAATGCCAATGAGCGCCTTTGATCTCCTTGCTGCCTTTGATCGATCCAACGATATCACAGTGATCGCAACATCGAACTATTTTCAATCCTTTAATACAAATCATTAATAATAATAATAATAATAATAATAATAATAATAATAATAATAATAATAAAAATGGCATTTTGATAGCACCAATCAATCAATGACTGATCCAAAACCAAACCACAAAAGATCAAGTCCATTCCATATATCAGTCAATGCAAATCAACAAGGCAAACTATATGGGAAAAAAGTTGGTTTAAGTTTAAAAACTATTTATTTTGCACTTTATTATATAAACTTTGCAACCTTTAAATAATAACTTCATTAAATATCCAAATAAATTTCTGCAACAATGGGAATAAACTATAATCACATGGATCAGCGCTAAATATAATAATGCTAATCATGCACTTTTATAGCACAATTTATAATACTCTAAAGGCATTTGAACAAATGTTCTGAAGAAAATAGATGTTCGGGTAATCATAACAGTGAAGCAAACAAAAACATACTTCCAAATATATAACTGTGCAAATTTATCACTGAATAAATTAGTAAAATAGGGAAATTATAACACAACAAAGTAATATTAATCAGACTTACCGCCGTATTCTATGCCTTTATCAACATGCTTAACACGATAGTGGGCCTTCAAAATAACAGGATCTATAAACGATTCGGTTCGAACACAGAACGGGCAGTGCATATGTATGACGTATCGTTTATCACACTCCGTGTCGCTACAAAACACTGGCTCATAAATGTGTTCAGTTCCTTTGATACGAACACTTGCATGAGCCTGAAGAAGCAATTGACAATTTTGCATTAGAATTCAAAAATATTCTTTAAAATCGCAAATATATTTACTACCATGGACATGATTTCTAACTAGGATTCTCACTTGGCACTGCCATCAAATGATGCCAAATGCATTATTACACTGGTGCTAAAGAAGTTGTATGACTGATTGAGTTGCAAATAATTCATTTGTGATCCGAAATCCGAGGTTTGACTTAGAATTTTGTGATTGTTACTTGGTATGTACCATGGGCTGATGCTTCTGTGCATTATGAAAATCAATGGTGCTATAGAGGTTCAAGATTACATTGATTACTGTTGCTCTGATAAACAACTAACTGGTCCAAGATCTCAAACACAGATGATGGATCGGATACAAATATTTTCCGAGGAAATGACTTCCTCAAAGTAGTGTAGTATTCGAGAATCGAGAGTTCGACGATTGATGTAAAGAATCAGACAGATGGTGGGGAGAGAATTTTTATGTTTTATTAAACTAACAGAAAAGGTGGATACTATAGTAATGCGGGAATGGGAAACAGTATTACGTTATTATTAAGCGATGCGGCATAAAGACGAGGCAAAGACGCAAACACTTCACTTAAATTATTCTAAATTAATTTAATGATCGAAAAGCCTTGCCAAAGCAAGTAAAAAGTTTGTGGCGCTACAGGTTTTGGAAGTAGTTACTAAGAAATTTATATAACGCCGCCACAATACTGCTGCAGGCACATCGAGTTCACTGATGATATACAAAAGATAACGTACAACAAATTTATTCATAATGAAATCCTCGCACTCGGTGCACTTTGCTCCAAATACAATTTTTTTGCGAAAAACGTCACAAGAATCTACGTCGCCATTTTGCAACGTCACGTATTACTGGCGCCATCTATCCGAGAGACGATGAATAAACTCCGCCTCTCTTCCCATAGAATCTTAGCGCAACGCAACTAAAGGGTACGGATCTAGCAGACTGCTGACCAATTAGAAGATAGTTTAATAGGTTAGTGTGGCATTGTTGTCTATTTTCATACCTGATTGACAAATATGAATATGTATGATGTATCATATTGTAATTGCCACGCCCTTCATGCATATTTATTATTTACTTTATTTAATGGCCTCAAAACTTTAAACACTGGCAATGCCAAGGGCGTAAAACACGGGGGAGGTCCCCCCGCCCAATAATTAGTAGGAGGAGGGGACAGAGTATCAATTTACCCCCCCCAATTTTTTGTGCCCATGGTAATAACAAATTTTCTTCCTTGTCAGGGTATTTTGACAGGGATAAATATAATAAATGTTTTTTTGCTCAACTTTTTGGGAAAAGGGGGTCTGACCTGACTTTATAGACGATTCTACCCCCCCCCCCCAATGTTGACGCCACTGGGCAATGCTAATTATTCATGACTAAAATTCTTATGCCTAAACTGTCGTGTGACTGCACGTCACCTATCCGTAGTAATTATTGACTGAATGATTGACCCATTATCTTTAAGTCATTCGCACATGATTTTTTACAATGTCACATCTAACTTATGACGGCCTACCGATTGATGGATTACTTTATTTTAGTTCAATTAGTCTTGCTAAATTTATGGGCATCTTCATTTTTATCCTGGAACACAAGTGAAAATTCTTATCAATAATTCGTTATTAGTTCTAGGCACATCAAGAACGAATCTGGAAATTATGTCAAATCACAATTGAGATGGTTCTGAGTGACTTGGCATGTATTTCATATGAGGTTGGTGTCTGCTTTGCATCATAAACATTAGCACAACCATGGGGGGCATAGGGGACCGCCCCCTAATTGGGCTCTTGATTGGTTTTGAGTTTAAAGTCGGTCTGTAGAAAACTTGGTGCACCCCCTATTCTGGAATCCTGGTATGCCCATGATTGTAAATTAATGGAATGGCCGTAAATTTCATCTTCTATTCATCAGGTAACCAGCATAATTTCCAAGTCACAGGTTTAATGTTGTCATGCAGTGACAAATTTAGGAAAAAACTGGGGTAACTCATAATTTGCCTTACAGAAAAGCACCTCCAAAAGTTTCACATTACAACCCATCCCATTATTTAGCATGTCAAATGCTGAGGAGCAAAACCGTTTCTAATGGAATTTTCATGAGATTGCACAATCAACTACTGTAGCAATATTGTGACCTCATTTAAAATCAGAAATGTGCAGTCCTTTGATTGCGCAAGGCCTGTAATTATGTACAGATTTATTACTGGTAAAATACCACATTTCCTGTACACATAATAATAACCCAGCCATTTGCACATACTCAAATGACAGTTCTGGTAAATTTTGATAGATGGCTCTCGATTATGTGGTTAAGCAAGGAAAAATTTTGTGGGCTTTAGGCCTACATTTTTCATGTGATGGTGGAATAGCAGTGCCTAACATCAAGACATACCAGATCAACTTCCTTAAATTCAGCAAATGAATCAACTTACACTGTGCATTCAGGTAGCACTAAACATTGACCTAAAAATGCTATTTCATCATAATAGTGAGACAACATCTTCAAGGACCTAAATCTGCCTAATACTTGATTTTGCTATTCTGATAATTAATAAGAAACTACTTTTATATCAGTGATAATAAATCTAGGCCTGAACTGATTCCAGACAATGCATTGAGCCTACCCCAAGTTCACTTACAGCATCAATTAGCAAGTACCATATTCAAATTAAATCTGACCTAGTTAAGGTTGCACTGATAGGGTGATAAATATTTAAAATTAAGTAGTTGGTTGTGCACTCAGCACCTGATACAGCACAAGTAGCTGTAATTTCAATCATTTGTTCTAAATTAACAATCAATTCTGGGGACACAAATGTTCTGCCACCAATGTAAAATACCACCTTACTGATTAGAGAGTAACTTATCTACTATGAATTGTACAGATGTGTAAATATTTGAAAATTAACGATAATTTCCTGGGAGTTAGGAATCGATGCTAAAGAAATACCAACAAAGCATTAACTTAACAAAAACTTAACTCATAACACAAATACATTTTAATACTTCTCTATTTGAACAGCTAAAATTTTTCCCAAAGTATTTAGTCACCGGTTATTTGTAAATTAGTTTGGTTGTATGTCACATTTGATCCAGCACGACGATCTAATGCTTATTATAAAATCACAGCGTGCAACTAAATAAAGCTACAATACTTCACGCAATGGCAGCATTGTTAAAATAACAAAAAACATGACTTCTGCCAAAAATAAAGACGGAATTTTACAGACAAAGAGTTTTAAATTAAGCAATAATGACTAGCAAACCATGTAACAGAACTGTGTTTTATTCAGTCAGTGGCAGTAACTTGAAGACTTTGAAACTGCAGGAGTGATTGTCTACGACTGAATCTGTGGTTATTTCAAAGCTTTTATTGTTGCCAATGTACCAAGCCCAATAAAGGTGCACAGAAGACCGGTCCACACCTTCGATTCCATGTTGTCTTCTTGCTGAAACTGCTTCTCGAACGAATCCTATGCAGAAAGAAAGCAACACCTGCATGTTACAAACAGTACCACAAACACTATACTACTTCAGACCAAATTCTAAGTCATATCCCACTAGGAACAACCATAGTGCCGTTAATGTGTGAAACTAGTAGCAATCATGAGCACCTAATTAAATCAAATTCACTGCCGTTTCTGTTTAGGGGCCTTTCAGTGTCTATTTGGTATCCAAAACAACATTACGACACATTTATTATAACCACTTTGCCCCAGCAGGCAGAAGGATTGAGGATACAGCAACTAGTATCCCAGCAACCATCACAGTAATAACATATTTTGGATTGACTTGGTCTTTTACGATAAGGATTTGGAGTACCTACCATCGATTCATACCTAAGGAAATTAGAAATGGTTCTATAAAGTGCATACTGGGTAATAAATCATGATTATACTTGAGTTGCAGAGTTGACAATCAGATCAGGTGGCAAGTCTTAACATACCAAGTTTACATAATAGTGATTCCAAAAATGTTACAGGTATTAATGATTGCTCAGGTCAAATGCTATTAAAGACTTTTATCTAATATGATAACTTCTATAGTGCCTGAGTGCTGAGGCATCAAATGATAGTTTGAATGCCTAGCATTTGCTAACTGAAAAAATAAGAAAACTGAAACAAAATTCAATTTACTTTGTCTGATAGCTGCATGACCTAACTGACTCATATAAGATTCAGTTATTGATTATTAGGTCAGTGAAAAGAGGCAACACTCTTCCGGCCCACTTTGTCAAAGCATGATATGCTTACTGATTAAACATTTTTTAAAGGCACCGTTCCAGATGAGACCAGAAAAAAACTGTTTTGATGTGCAACCAGGTCTGTTATTTTTACCTCAGACGTCATCATCAACATTCCCTGGAACTCATCTATTATTCAGTTGGGATAACATCAGTTGATTAACATTCAAGGATGAGGACTGATCCTGATTTATGGAACCGGCCTGGCAAGTATATATTGCTTAGTTAATTTTACACAGCAAATGCCAATGTCCCAATACAAAGAAAAATGTATCAAGTCCTTGTTTGATCAATAGTTGTGGCACACCGGTCCAAAAGCAACAGCTACCTGAACAGTCAAAACAGGTTAACTAACTAGTCTAAATTTACCAAATAATGCAATCAGATTCAAACTTAAGTCCACATAATCTGCTAATTACTTTATAATTTTCAAAAATAACAATTTTTCCTTCCATAGTCAAGCTGATGCAACTCCCAAAATGTCACACTACTTATTAGACTATTTCCAAGAAGAGAGTCTTGAAATTACAAATGCTACGAACAAATGCACACCCAGTGGTTGGTAGGTTCTGTCATGGCTGCAGGGTGTACAACTCTTAGATATGTCCAGAGAAAACTAAAATTAATTTCTAAAATATTAGTTTAGACAACCTCTTATAGCTGTACATCTTTCATTGAAAATCAAATGCAATAGTGCTGGAGGGCAGAGGAACAGCAACACACTGTAGATATTGAGTAGTGGTCCTGGAGAAGTCATTACTCAATCTGGTAATGGAAATTCCAGAAGACACTGAAACTTGACAGCTACTATGATATACACTGCCCCTTGAGGGTCAAGCCCTTGGTCCTGGTCCTGGCCTTGAAGGTTGAGTCCTTGTTAGCATCCTTGATAGGAGTAATACATGACTATATCATTATTGAAATGAAAAAGCAATACCCCTACTTCATTAACAGAGTTGAAAAAGCTGAACAGTGACAACAACACAAATAATTTGGAAAACACTGCCAAGGAAACTATACTTAGTACTCAGTTGGTGACCAACAACAACAACAACAACAACAATAACAGGTACAGACATCAATACAGTATTAATCTGTTCCTTGTGACTTCTGAATATGACTGTACCCAACTGGTTGGAAATATATATAAGTTTGCACTCCATACATAACTACACCCAATACATCAAAGTCTCGACATATGGAAAGCAAACGAATAGAACAGGACATAAGTCAAACATATGTATGCAATAAATCTAAGCCAGAGAACCGTTTCTGACTAAATTTCCTGCATATTCAAAATGCTGAACGTTCAATAAATACCGATATTAACCTAAATGAAAATATTGCATTTGCCGGTATGTTTCCATGTTTATATAGCTTAAAGAAACACAGGCTTAGAGAATTATTCTGAAACCTTTTATTCCTTTTCCCTCAAAAAAACCTCTGCTCCTGCCACACAAAGGGTCCATATTGGCTGAAAGCAAAAAACCTCTCCCTTATCCATCCTAGCCTCAGGCACATTGTCTTTTTGTCTCTGTCCCGACATATTTATGGCTCTATTTACAATGGAACAGCCACCATATGCAAATGCTGCATCGTCAACAGCCTCTGCTCACAATGCAAACTAATGTATATCAAGAAATGCACAAAAAACACAGGTCAAGCCCACTCCACGAACCCAACCTTTTCCCCTGAACTCTGATTTATAAAAATCAGGTTAACATGGCAGTAGTACATTCACTTCCCAAGTAATGCCTTTGCACTTATTTCATTTTATCCGGTACTAATATTAAATATTAACATCCTTGGCATTAGATTAATTGTGAAAATGATGTACCGAAAGCAAAAGTTTTAGATCATTTCTGAAGCAAAATGACGTTGTGTACTTCAAAATTATTAAATACTTCATCAGACAGCCTACTAATACTTTGTAAACAGGGTCAAATATTTAGAGGTACGGTAATCATTGGACAACCGAAACTTCGACACTGTACTTTAGTATCTTGCCCGCCTAACGTTCGGGGTTAACACTAAGGAAGTTAATTATCATAAAAGGATGCAGGAAGTATTATTATATTATTCAAAAAAACAATACAGGAAGTATTTACCACAAAATGATACAGGATGTAAATTTTATTATTTAATTTCAGAAAGGAATGCAGGAAGTATTATTCTTCAAAATATGCACAGAGAAAAAAGAGCACACAAGGTTAGCATAATGAAAAGCCACAGTGTAAATAGACCAACTGCATAAATACATCATAAATATATACCTACATATATACTAGCTATTTATACTCACAGGAATACAAAACCGAAACTGCAGGCTTCCTAAAGGCCCTCATGAATTACAAGACGTTACTCAACTTACTTATAATCCTTGTGTTAGTCAGCAACAATATAAACAAGAAACTATTTGACCAGCCCCAAACATACAAATCCATTATTCAGCTATGAATTAATAGATCCTTATTACATGTCTTAGCTGATTAACCATAGTCCACAATTTTTAATAAATTCCAATAGCTGGTAGACAGCATTTGCACATCAGCAGTAATAATAATTCCTGACTAAGAATTCACAAAGAGTATGCCCATAAGTGCTTTAAAGTGTCTGAGAAACATGTCATATGACCATTTACGACCATTAAACTATTTCTAAAAATGAATTGATTCGAAGGTTGATGCATGCTGAGGGAACAAATTAATCTGTCTATCACTGTATTGAATATTGTACCAAATGATCGATTTGTTATACTTACTTACTTACTTACTTACTTTACTTAGTACTTAGTCCGTCCTCATGCTGGAAGCACATCGGGCAGCACAGAATGTTCTCCATCTACATCAACCACTCAATGCCCTGTTGTCATGTTTTTATGACTTTATAAACTATTATGGTAAACTTTTATGTGTTGATGTAGTCAGCATAGCTTTAACATACATTTACACTCATGTCTGTGGGAATGTCAGCTTTCCCAGATCAGCAAGTTTGATAGACATCCAAAGGTGAAATACAGTGTCAACTTAGGCTTAAAATAGGGGCCACACCCTTTCAGTGACTCACTTAAGTTCAACTAATTAAAAGCCTACATGGTGAAATACTGTAGACAATAGACCACTCCTATAACTGAGAGAAACAGAGGAAACATTCAATAGATAACCTTACTACTAATAGTCAAATGAGCAGAAAAAACTATTTCCTGTGCATGTGTGTATTCAGTTCTGAATTAATACACACATTATAAAATTTTGTATTTATAATACATTTTTTATCCTGCACACAATATGACCTAAGAGTGGTAGTAGGTTCTTAAACACCTGACTGCTATTAAAACTGCAGTACTCATAACTAATTCCAATGGCCTTGTTCCTGAAATTATTAGCACTAGCAATAACTTCCTCTTGCGTTTAGTCTTAGACTTATAACAGAATGACGATGATGCTGCATCAAACATATGTGCACAATCAAGGTATCATCAAACAGCTAAGTAAAAGACATAGCTGATAGTAAAGCTCTGCAAACAATTTGATTTGGTTTCAATAACAATGGCAAGCAGAGTACCGTAATAAAAGCCAGACAGTTTCTTCAATTGTTCCTCTTCAATTTTTTTCCCTTACTGAAAATTAAGGTGACTGGAAGTACTGATTGTATATTTTGGCTGAAGTTCTAATCAGTGACTAACCATTACCAGTGTAACCTTTTAGTAATTTTTCTTATTAACTTCCTTCACATCTCATCCAGACTTACACAAATTATAGGCCAGAGCAATTAAGGGCATAAACAAGCAAAATACATCAGCCTAAATGCTGCAGGTGAGTATTATCATTCAGAACAAAATTGACAGCATTACAATTCAGTGTGATCACTCCAAATTTTGAAGCTGCCAAACATTTCATCCTCAGATTGTTTTGCTCCAACACAGACAATTCACCCCAAGACATTTCACTCCACCTTTATTGTAACTCTTATATAATTAATATGTGGCACAAGGAAGAATATTGTTAAGTACTTTTATTAAAAGGCAACAATACTGTATACAATATCACCATCCTTTTTATATAATTAACATATACTAAATTATGCATATCTCTGCCTTAAGAATATTTTGCAAAGTGGTCAAATTGAGTGAAATTACTATGGTAGTTACTGATACAATTATCAAATTGTCCACACTGGGGCAAATGACCTGAGGGAGAAATGACTAGAGGGTTAATAGTTTTGTAACCAAATTGTGATGGCATTACCGGTACTAAAAATACACTGAGCAGTGAGAGAAGGACTTAACACAAAAATGCACAGCAATCCAAGACCCAAACAATTCATTGAATCTGTCACCTCTCAGTGAGCAGGAGCTGTTAAATCATCTGGCGCTACTTGTTCAAAAGTCTCAAATGAAAACTACATGGTATATCATTCAAAGCAATAAGGAAACTCACAGAGAAACTGATTGTGTGTCTGTAATCAGTGGCGGCTCCCCCGGGGGCCAGGGGGCCCGTGCCCCCCTATTGAGTGCCTGGCCCCCTAGTGGCCCCCCCAGCTGGGACCCTATACTTAATGCTACATACATTAAACAACAAATGGTTGGCCCCCATGATTAGAAGTTGCCACCCCAACGGCCCCCCACTTGCCAAATCCTAGAGCCGCCACTGTCTGTAATTGTAATTTAGTGAAAGTAGGTAAAATCAATATGACAATTCAGTAGAGAATTCTACTAGAAAATTGATCATCATTTCAGAATTAGCCAGTGCCAATGAATATCTGTAAATCTTACCCATCCTCCCTGGCTGAGAATCCACTCAGAAAGGTTATCTTCGATAAATCTGGCCGTAGCGTCCGCAATCCTTTCAGTCATCTCCGTCATGTCATGCTCGACCGCGTGCTGGGACAGGCGACGTGCGAAGGCGTAGACAGCGGCGACGCGGCCCCAGTTGATCTGTCCATCCTTGAACACGTTGGTGCCGACCCGCCGCAGTCCCTCGTCGACGTCCTGGACCGACGCCCAAGCCTCGGGCGCGATTGTTCTCGCGGACTTGTCGAAGATGATCCGGTGTCTGTCTAGCAGTTTCCCGACGATGGTCCGCATCGTCCGGACGTGAACGGCGTTCGGTCCTGTCGGTCGGACTGTCGGGCACGTCTTCAGGACGTCGTGACAGCAGACATCGGTCGCCAGGATCCGCGCCGTCTCCCTCACCGAATCAGAACTAGGCTGGACGTCATCCGACGTTGCTTCGCCGCCGGACAGAAAACTGCAGTTACACGTTATCTTATTCAGAATGTTCATCTCCGGCGTCTTGTCTTGTCCCTGTTAAGAACGTGTCCGATGGTCGTACGAGCTGTGGTTCAGTCGACGGAATAATCGAAGACTCAACGACCCTCTGACATTTTAACACACATCCGCCTCAATATGTGGGCTATCCCTAATTACCAGCCCTGTGGCTCTTGGGTCGCGAGTCTCTGGAGTCTGGACCCAGTAAGTAGCCCCGAATTACACAACGCCGCCGATAGGTGGCGCTGCGCCAGACGCAGTGTTGCCACAACGACGGCCACTTCTGACATCTAGTGACCAGAGTTTGGATTCTAAGCTGCCTAGGCCTAGCCGCCAGCGCCTATAGACTAGTTAGTCTTACAGACTGAGACTGATAAAGTACGCCGTGTAGGCTACAGCCTACAATCCCTACATCATCATAGGATTTAAAATTTAAACGGAGTCCCAGATCTCACAGGATGCACTGAATTCAAATCTGGATAATTAAAATAATGAAAGCAGAACCCCTACATCCACCCAATTATCTTAAGATGTGACTTATCCCTCGACCTACTAATCACTCCACTAGGTATTCGGCAGGACTTTCATTTGCTTTTCCTCATTCTTGCAGTCATTGGCACTATTTATTTCTCAGTGTGTGGCTCTAGGGCCTAGGCTGTGGAATTCACTACCAATATCGCTTAGTTTAACTAACACTTTATCATCTTTCTTTCAGACCAGTCTTCAAACACCTGTTTGACTTGGCTTATCCCCCTTAGAATGGCTTAGATTACTCCCGCTGTTCTGACTGATCATTCTGGATTTACCTGGTTCTGCAAATGCAAATTGGATTTGGTGTGCCATTGGCTGATGTCTTGGACATTATGATAGTAGCGCTATAGAAGTTTATTGACTGATTGTTTTCACATTTAATATAATGTACAGTAAGAGACTATTTAAGTTAAATAGCCTAAAACCTCTCGGGGAGAAACTGACAATCAATTAAAAACCCAATTTTGAATCAGTTTATTATAATAAATTGCCAAATGCCTACCCACTAGATAGAACACAGCTTGGAAACTTTTGAATTTAGTTTAATTAAACGTCAGTAATTAAGCCCACACTATATACTGGTAAATACAATGATAGATTAACACCACAGTTACAAGACCTTTATTTGGAAACAATATCAGAGATAATATATGACCTATTCTGTGTTTTTAATGATTTTCTTCATAAAAAGTTCCAAACACTGTTATATAAATCAGTTCCACACAAAAGTGCAATCAGTGCAAAAAATGCAATCTTTCAAATAGACAGCCTGTACCATATTTAATGCATTCAACCTGGAATAGGTTTATTTTAATAAATGAACTAATGCATTAATTTTGCACAACACTACAACCTCAATATCATCTTTACACTGACCAATTTAATCCGGTTTGGGTTGGCACCAGTACAATAAAACTGATTTTAGTCATATCAAGATTAACAATGATCGGACAATAATGTATGTCTATAACACTTAATACAAACCTGGATTATATGGGAAACTAAAAGACTTTTCCTCTAACTGCAAAATCGTGAATGTGTGTTTCGTGAAACCAAAACAATGTACACTAATATGCAAAGATGCTTCCTAAAAGAAGTTAATCAATTTAAGACAAAATAGGTAAACTTTGGCATAGGCTATTACATTCATATACCAGATGAGAATCAGAATAAAGTCACAATATGAGAAAACACTTTGAGATCAACATTAAAGCAACAATTACACATTCTGGTATCAAAGCTGCACAATATTCAATTCTGACTAAGGGCTCATCCATATAGTACATAATGCAAACAAGGTATATTTACAACCCCTCCTCCTCTGTTGCACACACCGTGCATAAGCAAAATCTCCAAAATCCAACCCCCTCGGTGCATATGTACTTTATGGATGGATTCTAATTCATATAAATCTAAGCTAGGCCAGAGTCATTCTCCAGAAATGGCAAAATAGAACTGTTTTTACTATTGCTTTGAAGAATAACTCAACAAGAGATATTATTATATTATTATTATTATTATAGGTATTAACATTTCATAAAACAGCATCCACAAATCTGAAAATAGCAAATGTCTAACATTTGGACTTCAAGAGGATTGGAAAACTTTTAAAATAAGCATAATTTTAATAGTAAGTCTATCGACAGCTTCAAGTTTCTTACTTAGGATTAGGGTCTAATACCCTATGCATTACTTTTCTTAAAATCCAACTACAACCTTAAAGCAAAAATCAAGAAACTTTTAAAAATCATATCTTCCAAATTAATGACTGTTTTTCAGTTTGCTATCCTATTTCAAAAGATGGTTAGTATTTCAGTTAATGACATAAGCAGCTTCTACAACAGTCTAACAAAAATATTGCACTGCACTGCAATCATCAAGTCCAACTCTAAAGATAACATTCTGGAAATTGGACAAGACAAATTGTTTGACGCCACATAAACCAGCACAAAAACACACGAAAAAGCAGCAAACAACATACAGTACTGACAAAACACAAGTAAAAAATCCAAAGCACACACACACTCATATTATTGAAACAGCATAGATTCCATAATTACAAAACCTGGCCAGAGATCATGATCGAGATAATGAATGGCCGACAATAACAAAATGACACCTAATATGTCGGACAATATTACATAATACATAGGGTAAGTGAACTGAAATAAAGAAAACTACCTGGTATCAGCTATAATGTTGCAACAGATGGTAAGCATAATGAAATAAAGATCTGACTGGAAAAATTGTTTTTGGTGTCTCTGTGGACCAATACTATCTGCCACTCATAGAAACTTATGCACAAGCACAAAAACATCGTTCTGCATAAACTGCAATATATTAAGCTTCTCTGTACAAGCTCAGTCAGAGAACTGCGCACACAGATGCATTTCGGACAAGACAAATCTAGCCAAAATATCACATCAATTTTTAATAATGAGAAACACTCTATATGCCCAAATAATCAAGCCTGCCCCCACTCATTCACAGTAATCGTTGCCAAAACTTTCACTCTAATAGCCACCTCCATCAATTGCTCCTCCTCTACCCACCATATTTACAGATTTCCCCCCTCCTCCATGGTTGCATCCACTAAAACCACCCCCGGCAGCACCCTGATTCACCATCCCAACAAGCCCCCATCCTCCCTGAGCCAGGGCGGCCTGTGTGGCAGCCATAACCGCCTGGTTAAAAGCAGCCCCAAAGTTCCCATGTTCGAGGGGAATCTGGCCAGAACCAACGGGCCCCATTCCAAATCCCGGGTCGCCTCCTCGCTGCCCGTAGACGCCAGCCCAGCCTTCTATGCCTAAATGCCCTCCTTGATCCCACTTTGACCTGCTGCCCGAACCCTTCGGCGATGCGCTGCTACAGTGAACACTGGTTCCCTTGATGATGAAGTCTTCACCGCATATGCTTTGCGCCACGCCGGGGTCGGAAAACGTGACGAACGCAAAGGCGCGGAACGGTTTCGGAATGAAAACGTCGACGACTTCACCGTAATCGTTGAAGAATTCGCGAAGATCATCCGTCGTCATGCCCTCACTACACCGACCGACAAATATCTTACGACTCGTGGGCATCTGTCCACCATCCTAACAAATAAATGGATCATTGTTACCACAACATATATGGCAATTCTAGAAAAACAGTGTTCGCCATCCAAAATCAAAAGAAAAGTCAATACAATCAAATCCTCAAAGCACCAACAGCAAAATTTAAGTTCAATTTCTTTAATTTGCACAGAACTATTGCATCATTTTCATTCCTTAATAGTGCATTGATCCTCATTACTATATACACAAAACAGGCAAACTAATTTACAGATTCATACCAAAACAAAGATCATACCTAATAGTAGAATAGCAGTTATTTAAATATATACCAAAAGTAGCATAAACCTAAATTTCAGCTTTGTTTTACCAGTCAGAAATCCATCATTTCTGTCATTTTATATATCGATAATATATGATTTGTGATTTGAAGGGTGAAATAAGGAATCTTATAATTTCAAGACAGGCATTCAATTTCAGCTTAGGGTAACAAATCAGGGTAACAAATCATTCAAGGACCGATTAGAAACAGTATAACGTACCTTAGAATTCGGTATGCTGACTTCACACCATCTGCTGTCAATAAAATGTCGCTGAGAGAGACACCGCACCTGTGCTTCGTATTCTGCAAAACGTACAAAGCCGAAACCTTTTGATCTGCTCGTTCTCAAGTCACGCTTTACCTGTCAAAAGAAATTTTAAAATAGTAAAATCAAGCTAAAAAGTAGCATAGCTTTCTATCCAGGAAATTTTTTGCAAATATTTGATCAAAATAATACAGTTAGACAGACGAACAGAACTGCAATATATTGAACATAACAAATTCAGCATCCTAAGTACAAAAAACTGTAATACAGGATTTTCCACACTATCATTTCTAAAATGTGCATACAGAGTCACAAACTTGAATCAACCTGAACCATCAGGAGTGCCCCGAACTGAGAAAAATATTCTTGCAGATCATCTTCTGTGCTTTTCCATGGCAATCCCAGGACGATCAGATCACTGCACTTTAATTTCTCAATTTTTTTCGTTTTTGCTGATAGCTTCTCTGTTCCTTCCTCTCCTTTCCGTTTATTCTCTGAAGAATTTATTAGACTAAATTACAGTATCAATCATAGATAAATCAATAGATATTCATATAGCAGCAATATCAAACAAACTATTCACATTACCAAATTAGCTTTCTCTATTTTGGGCCCAAAAACATGGAATTCACTCCCCTCAGCTGTCAGATCTTCACAAAATTTAGTATTTTCTGATGTGATCAAGACTAAACACCCATTTCTTTAAATAAGCATATCCTCCATAGCTCTGACTCACTGTTTCTCGCCGATTCCTAGAATGACCTCGTCTCTTGCTGATGGGTTTGAAGTACCAACGATTGGTACCCTTGATTATTAGAAACGGTGCTATAAAAGTCCATAATGATAATAATTATTATTTTAGCAACTATCTTTCTTAATAATGAGAATAGTGTGTACCTGGCCCGTTTGTTCCCTTGGGGTAGACGATAACGTAGACGTGTTGGCCCCAGTAGTCTTCTGGCGGATAGAGGGTGCCTTCGGCCAGCCGTACCCCTCGCATGGCGTTCGTGGCGGGATTGCGAAACTTGAGACCGCATGCGCCGGGGAACTGGGCGACGAGCGTCGACAGCAGGAGAGTCCCGTTGTCTTCCGACGGTACCTCCATCGGTTCCTCTGTCTCGTCCTGAACCACGTGTAGGTACTGGCTCATTGTCTAACGATTGGAAAGAAACGCATTTAATTAAACAAGATCATCGTCCACCGGCCGCTGCAAAATACCGGATCTCGTCCGTCGAGATCTTGTTCGGTCAAAACTAAAAACCGATAATGAAGCCTGTATGATGCTGGGCGCATATTGCGCTAGCCATTATCAGGGAGTCTATAAGACGGCTTACAGCCTCCCTGCCGTTATCGAACATGTTTTTCTATTTCATTTTTATGTTTAGGGCTGTCCATTAATTATGTCAACAATTTTTGGGCAATTTTTGACCCCTCCTTTTTGTCAACAACTGTCAACTTTCAGTGGCCCTCATAATTATTGTCCAGTGCTGAAAGTCTGTGAAAAAAGGTGCAGGAACTCTCTTGGCGCAACCCTAACCCTAACCCTAACGAACTATGGGTAGCCATCATTTACATTTCTTTACATTTAAATGTAAGGAAAGCAAAATAAATATTTCTTATGTTGAGTGTAATAACTTAAGTAATAACTAGGGAGTCTGTAAGACTTACAGCCTCCCTGGTAATAATTTTAATTATTATTTTAATTAACAATTTTGTTAGCCTTTTCTATTTTATGCGGGATCATCCGTGATGCTTATTTAATGTCTTTGGTTTAGCTAAATGGATAAGATCGCGTGGCTGTTCCGTAAAAAAACAGTTGCTCGCTTTGCTGTGTTTAATTGCAGAAAATGAGTGTAGTTAATCAGGTGAGCTACATGGCAGATGCAACCAATTTACTTTACCAATTACCTGATTTATATATATATATATATTATTTTATGGAAGTGGTTATGGACACACTTTTCTACCTATTATAAGCAATATGCAGGAAATGGAAAGTGCAGTAACTTAAAGTTGATAAAAGACCTATCACAATGGTTTAAGACAGAAGTCGGGACTTGACAAGGATGCATGCTCTCCCATCTCTCTTCATAGTAATCATAGAAGTGATCTTTAAAATAGCAACTGTGGATCTAAATATTAGAGTGAATTGTAGTGTAGAAAATATCGTCTTCTTTATGTGTCAGCCTATATCATAGGGTTGACAGTTATTTTCCTCAATTTCTCTCTATCTTCTGCTGATCTTTTTAGAAACTACATCAAACCTAAAATTTGCATATGATGTAAGCCTACTCGCGGATAATTCACAATGATTAGACAGGCTCACAGATCATGTAAATCAAACAAGCAGAAGATTTTTATTCAGGGTTAACACAGCAAAAGTCATGGCAGTCAACAAAAAGAGAGAGAACAGTATACACATATCATTAGAATTTCACATACGTTGGATGAGATATTACAAGTGAAAGGAGCTCAGGTACGATAAGGTTAACCAGTTAAGGGAGAGTTTGAGATCAATATTCTTGGCACTGTGATTTCAGTAATAGAAGGTCAAAAGGATTATTAGTTTTTGTTAAATAATTAACTCTTTGGTAATGGACACTTTATATGGACAGTTTTTATGGTGTCTCAATATTGTGTAAGTTATAGATGAATAACTATTAGACAGAAATTCAATGACGGTTATTATGGTAATCAAAACTAATTTGTCCTTTTGAACAAATGACTTGACAATAGTGTGTTGATTGCCAATTGTTGATATGAAATTAGAAATTACATTCTTTTTCATAATCTCATAGATGTGAGTACAAGCTTATGCATGAATTCATCAGATTTACTGTTTTTATATTGCAGATTGAGACAATTGAAGGAAATATTGCTTTACATGAGAAGCAGCTTGATGAAATTGAAAGAAGTCTTCGACTAAGACAACTGACCGAGCCACAGAAGTACTTAGATCATTTCTCTTCTGCCTTTCATTCATTTGTCATTTAGAAAGCTTAACAGCCATTGGAAGATTGCACCAGCCCCATTAGAGATGAAATTGGGAGCTTGACACGATGACATTTTTTGCTCGTCAAAGCTTTTTTAAACTAAAAATGTTGATGTGCCCTCTTTTCCGGAATCCTGGCCATGCCACTACTTATGAGAGGCATTTATTTTGCCAAGGGATGTACTGACTGGTTATCCATTCACGATTTAAAGAATACTTTAAATAGGGGGTGCAGATAAATTAAAAATTTGGGTGTAATATTTTTTTTCATTGCTCCTACATGTATAGAGAAAGAAAACATGGTTGGATCGAACTCATGATCATTTCTTAGATCGGCCCGGAGGGCATTTTTGAAAAGCCCACCCTCTTGAAACATTTGTCCGGCGTTTTTAAACACATTTTCTATATTTAAAGAAGTATTTATCAGTTTTATTTGGAGAATATAATTGAAATGTTATAGTGCAATAGTTATTCAGTCAATGGCAGACACAAAAGCAGATATTGATACAGCTCTTCTGGACCCAAAACACTTCTTAGCAATCAGAAGTTCACGCTGTTTCCAAATTCTTCTGCTGTCAGTTCCTTGCCTTTCTTATGTCAAATTTGGAACACTGGATTATTACTGGGCACTGAAAGGCAGCTAACATGACTGTATTGCACTTCCATCTTCATCCTTGTCTTCTTTACTTGATCAGATAAGGCTACCTTTACAGGTACTCATCAATTTCATCACACAAGGTAAAGGGTCCACTGTAACTCTTCAACTTCGAGTTGTTTAAGAAGTCTTCCATCAAATTTCAGATTTTGAGCTAGCTTCTTCCCAATTTTCTTCCATCTACAGTGTCTTGATTTTTGACCACTCAAGTTTGATGTTTTTCACTCTTTGAACTGATTGCGCATAGTCTCGGAAATTGTCGTCAAATTTATATCGAGGCTCTCTCACCTCTCTGGTGCCTTGTATGACAATTGCTCGGCTGGTTGCCTTTAAGTTCCTGTTCTCTGCTGTTCTGTGACCGACTAAACCACACAAATTTTCCATGCCTAAGTTATGGACAGGAGCATTAGTGGCAGCATGGTAAGACAAATTTTCAACTACTATGGCTAAGGCTCAGCACAAATTAAGACTTACCCCACCCCAAAAATGGCTGACTCACCCTTGTTCATTACTACTACTACTACTACTACTACTACTACTACTACTAACTACTACTACTACTACTACTGACTACTACTACTACTACTACTACTACTACTACTACTACTACTGTGCTACTACTACTACTACTCAGTGTTGGAGTTGTGAAATTGAGCTGGGGTTGAAGACTCGATTTTGGGAGGGTTGCAAAGTTAGCTGGGGTTCAACCCCAATGCAACCCAACCTGCTACTACTACTACTACTACTACTACTACTACTACTACTACTACTACTATTGTATTTACCACTTTTGCTACTAAGAATAATAGTAATAATAACAAGTAAAATATACTAATATGGGTGCGACTTGCCGTGCAATAAATCACGAAAAAGGTTGACAAGCAAAAGAAGGTCATTAGCAGCATTTTTCCATTTTACCGACTAAATTTTGCTTGAAAAGTCTGTCAAACAAAAAAAGTTATTAGCAGGGATTTTCCGTTTACCTTTTTAAATCATGCTCGAAAAGGCTATTGGGGATGGGGGTGCATCCCCAGTCATCCCATGGTGAAACCATCCCTGTTCATCTCTATTATTATTGTTCTTTTTATTATTTATGACTTTGCATACTGAAACAGAAAAATTCCAACAATTGTCATTATCAGCAATTAACATAACTATGAAAGTAAAAAAAACAGCAAATTCAAAAAATTTGACATAGGCCGATCTAAAGAACGATTATCTTACAATTCGAAAGGTTGTTTAAGTGTCTATTGGGATGGGAGCAACCAAAAAAAATCTTACTAATGACATATAATGACTTTTACAAAATATCTGCACCCCCTACTTTAAATGTCTACGAAGCATTTATTAATTCAGCTGTGATGCAGATATCAACATCAACAGATATCAACAATTTCATTGCCAAATCTTTTGAGTAGTTAGCTGCCAACTTGGTTAAGTGCTGTTAAGCTGCATAATTAAAGTGTAGTTAGTAAAGGAAAGATTAGTTGCACGAATTTTGATGTTGAGAACATGTTTCAATAGTGGATTTGTTTAATTACCGATGTAATGACGTGTACATTTGTTTAGGGAATTTTAAGATTGGTAGAGTGCATTCCTTAGAATGGTTGTTTAATATTGTTTGGTACTTTGGATGAAATAGCTCCAAAAATGGAAGTTTTTGCATCTACATTTATTGGAATTGATGTTATTAGAAAAGAAATTCACTCGGTGATATTCTTACCCAAATTGTTTTGACTTTCTAATTGAAGAAATGAACTGGAGAAAGAGGAGAAGCTTTGTAAAGCAGAAATGGAAGAATTGAGTATGTTTTGTAGTTTGTATTTTGTTACCTAAAGTTACTGAAAATGTTAATCTTACTGTAAAATATTTAAGTTGAAATAATCTAACAGAGCATATGACATTTCACTATCATTGCACTGTTGCTAGAAAGAAAATTTGAAAACAGTTAGACAGGATCTGGTTTAAAAGAAAGTTTTATTGTTTCAGCAGATTACTTAGTCAATCTGTTGCTTGTTCTTGCACTGAAATCACCATTTGAGGCAAAACCCTTATAGAGAATGCCTCAAGTTCTGCAGTACTGCAGCTCCCTTTGCCTGAAAATAATGGCTTTGCTATTGCTTGTCATGACATGCTTACCTAATTGGCCATTTTTTCCATCCTTTCTCTTCATCCAAATAAATATATTATGGACTTTCAATTGTGGAAATCAAGTCATTTTGGGTTAACATTGAGATGCACTTCTTCATGTGCTGCAGTGACTTTTGCTGTTTAGCTTTCAATTTTTACATGTATTTGGTTCTAGTTGTTATTTATTGTTTTGGCTCTAGTTGCTATCTATTATTGTAGTACCGGTATTTGTATTGTTGACTTGAATAGTTTAGTTTGAGTAGTTAAGCTTTTAATTGTGAATTTTATTTTGTTTTCATTAACAGAAGCTTTGCTATTGTTTGATGTTGTTTTTGCATTTCAGGAACCGAATTGCGTTCTCTTAGAAGAGAAAACATGAAATCAATGTTGTTATCTGTTTTGGTTTTGGTCAGCATTTACATCATCTATATTTTTGTTTGGACATAGATTCATTTCTCACATTAAATGTAGTTCATAATTCCATTTATTTGCAACTGTGATTGTGTCAAAATTCTTACATTGACATCGATCATTGCATATGTGACAATTGAAATATTAATAAATAGGCTTAATTAAATTAATAGAATCTTCCAGTCTTTCAAATATATTGACATGAATTTGTACAAATATATTGTTTGAAAATTAAAATTTTTGCTTATGTGGAATTATTGATTTATTCATGTATAAGTTAATAAATATACAGCAACAGAAAAGTAATTGTCAATAATCTCAAAAACCCTGTTTAGAGCATAATTATTGTTGACACTGCATGTGGTGATCATTGTTATTAAGAGGAAAAGAGGAAGACATTGATGCACACATTGACTTTTTATCAACGCTAACATTAATAAAGTAGGCAGAACTCATTTACAGTTGGAGATAAAAGAGTTTTTGAGATATTGTATCTAATGTTCGACTGATTTCATTATTGCACGTCTTTTTCCAATGATATTGCCAGATCCAACATGCAAACCCTTTTGTCCCAAGTTTATACACCTACAAATCAAATTCCTGGCTATGCCCAGTGGCGGCTCCAAGATTTGGCAAGGGGGCGTCGGGGTGGCAACTTCTAATCATGGGGGCCGACCATTTGTTGTTAGGTAAGTTTTTAAGAAGGCATTTTAAGAAGGCACTTAAAAGTTATCTCATAACTATCCAACACCAATTAGGTCAGCTCTGAAGATCTTTTTTCTAGTGTACGCTGTTTGGTGGTATATACATTTATCTGCTTGCTCTTCTACTGATGATATATGACAGTAACATATAACAAGGGTGGTATGGTAGCTTCTTAACCTCGTTCTTGATATTGGATATTATCCAGTACTAGGAAGCCAATATGATTTTAACCAATACTCTGCCACTTGGTTGATCACACGCTTTGCCCTTGATCAACCAATTTTTCTCTTAACACTAGATTTGCATCTAATTAAGGTTCTGGTAATTCGCCGCTTAATCTGAATTTCCGCTTATAACTGATTTAATATGACTACCTAATCAAATTATATAGACTTCTGTTATACTACAGTACTAGTAATTGCTACTGGCTACTAAAGTGCTCATGTATGATGTGGAGAAGAAAATAAACTGATTCTGATTCTGATTCTGAGGTATGTAGTATTAAGTATAGGGTCCCAACAAGGGGAGGGCCACTCAATAGGGGCACGCCCCCTGTGGAGCAGCCACTGGCTACGCCCCTGATCTTCGCCTCTGACGCCGCCAACTGCCGCGCTACGCCATTGCCCTGGTTAATACCGTACGTAGCTACTAGCTACTGCAAGACTCTAGTTTATTTCATAGTGTGCTGCATACAGCCACTGTAAAAGCTTGAAGTAGAAGCCGCAGGTAGTAAAGCTTTAGACAGTATCACAGGACTCATCACTCGTCAGCCCACTTACTTCAGAAAGCGCGCGTGCAAGGAAATTTGAGACTTGGGACATCAGGCGTTACATAAATCGTCTGGGAACTTGTAAGACGTTAGACGTCGTATCTAATACTATCTATCATATACGCTGTCTTCTAAGCCACAGATTTCCATCTGTTCACTACGAAGACGACTTTAAAATGTACTTTTCAAGTGATATTCTCGGCTTCCAATGCGCTTGTGCTGCGGAACCGTAAACTGCGTTCTTAGAAAAGAAACGCGCAGGCGTTTATTGTGAATTTTTGAGGGATTAAGTCGTTTTTCCCAAGTCAAACGATGGATGAGATTGATTTTCGCCAGAAATTCCTTCTAATTCTGATATTCACTGTCTCGAGGAGCGCATTGGGTTACTCTGAAGGTAAGAAAAAAAGGTGATTTTGGGACTCTACAAGAAACTTGGAAGGGTTCACCGCCTTTTTCTATTATGAAGATCAACTGACCCGATTGGTACCGCCCGAGGTCCCATCCCCCTGTGTTTATAAAAAGCTTGAATTCCATGAAGTAGCATAGCCGATTAAATAAATCACATGAACAAATTGATAAAATAGCTTGAATGTTGTGTGTTGCAAAATTTCTCACAGGAACGTTAACAAGCACAATGGCCTATGATATTCTGTTGTGTTTTTGTGCATTTTGTGCATGTAAGATTTTGAAAGGGCCCCTACCAAAAATGCAGCAGCCAGTGGATCAGAGGCGTAGCGAGGGGCAGAGGGGCATATGCCCCCGGGCGCTGAGGTGAGGGGCGCCAAAATCGGGTATTTGGGTAAGTGAAATGCATAATAAATAAGAAGAAATATGTGAGACGACCTTTTTTGCATGTCAGCGGTGTTAGGGGCGCCAACGGTACACTTTGCCCTCGGGCGCCGCATACCCTCGCTACGCCACTGCAGTGGATAGAGCAATGCAAGCCCCCGTCGCTAGATATTTTCAGGAATCGACTGAAGTCTTGGCTTTTTAAGACTAGCTACTTAGTTTAATTTTGGGCAGTCTTTTAGACAATCACTATAACTGCAAAACGTTGCACCCATGGTGAGGACCACTGCTTAAGAATATTATAGGCCTACAGTACTGCTCAAAATTTGTGAACACGCGTGGATTTCGAAGCAAAACGAAGTTTAAGGCTTGTTAAAACATTGCAATCGCAACCATTCTAGAGCGTTCGAAATGCCACAAAAAATAGTGAGCTATGTCTACTGTAGCTACTGTAGCTAACCATTTTTCGTGACATATCGAACACCATAGAATAAAACTGGGTTAGAATATATAGACTATTCTAGTACGGTTTGATGCAATGAAGATGGGGACACAAGAAAATGCGGATATAATTCGTTTCATCACTCTTCTGAATTTTTCATACTGTATGTATAGCCTACTGTATGAATACCGGTAGTCTTTTCACAGTCCAATGTCAAACAGAGTATCAATTTTAAGATATGTTTCTGGTCTATAAAACATGTGATACAAGAAACCAGTTTGCAGATTTTGTTTATCTCAGATTGTAGTTTTTAATTCCACTGTCTTTAGAGTATCAGATTGTTGCCAGTTGTGCAGTTGTTTTAGTAGCTATTCGAGGCATTTGCTTTTGGCATTAGTTTTTAAACTGGGAAACTTCTGTTCGTGTTGGAATGTTGATGGATGAAAAATACACCTCATTACTCCAGGTGTCTGTAGATCGTGGGCATCCACAGCAGTTGGTTTGTTTTGTGTCTGAGCATTCCAATAATTAGCTGAAAGATGATTATGATTATGTTTACCCTTTGCTTTGACCAGCTTAAGTGATAATTTGTTTCTGACTCTCTTCAGTTGATTTTCTGGTGACTGAAGTCTTTAGCACTTATTGCTAAGTGAAATAATTGCCCTTTAACTGAATGGCCAACACCCTGTGTAGGCTTCCTGACAATTATGTTGACTTCTCTTGTTTGTTATGAACGGTTTACCATAGATGTTTGATGAGCAGTGATGCTGACTGAAATTATTGCCATTATAATGTTCTTTTGAACATTGTTTTAAACTTTTTCTTTAGTTATCTACTAGTATAGCATACTATATTGTTTGTTATTGCAAATATTACATTATCTGACCAGTGACCAACCTTTAAAATTTAGTAGGTAATTAATGACATTTATTTGCTTTGACTGTTTGTGACATTCTTTGTTTAGAGGCCATCTGGAATCTTCTTGATTTTTATCATAGTAATGTCTCTCAACATGTGGTTTACCGGTAGTTCTTCTAACTGGAAATCCACAATTCTTCTTGTTTTTGTTCTTGTTGTTTTTGTTATTCTTCTTCTTCTTCTTCTAGGTGCTCTGCAGGTTGACTGCTTTGGTGATCATGGAACTCCATTTCCATCTGCCTTCTGTTGCATGGATGATATCAATTGTTCCATAGTTTCTTCCCTGTGGATAGCATAAACTGTCCAGAGATTTTCTCCTGCGTCATCCTCTATCCATTTCCTCCTCAGTCATTCCTGTTGAATCCATTTCAAAATCGAGTCCCAAGTTCAAGCTGTGTTCATTGTTTGAACATCTGGTTGCTGTATGTTACCTTGGTCCAAAGTGCTCTCACACTGCACATTAGACTGATTAGAGTACCCTATATCTGCAGCACTGCCCTGGTGCTAGTGTTAGCTAGTTGTCATCAAGCCATTGTACTGAACCAACATTTTAAACTTGCTTGGCTTTGTAATAGTCACTCTTGACTCATTCAGCCTGGATTGAAAATATCCAAATCCAGTTGTTAAGCTGTTGAATTGCAAAATATGAACTTATGCTGCAGCATGACATCAGTCAGTGCAGTGTTGGGGGTTTGACCCACCCTCCAGCTAACTTTGCAACCCTCCCAAAAATCGCATATCGGGTACATACAGTTTCTGTCATTCATTGAATTTCAGTCTAATGAAAGTCTCAACCCCCCACGCTCAAATTTCACAACTCCAACACTGAATCAGTGGTTGTTTTTAAAAAAGAGTGGGGGGGAGACTACTCCTACTCCAAAATGTCCTACCCCACTGAAGTTCGGACACAACCAATTGGGGATCAAACCCCCGCCCCAACAAATCAAATCCTGCATGATGCGTTACGCGTGTATAGTTTTTTTTTACCTCTCATGCTATTTGCTGCTAAGCAACTCAGCTGCTGTGATGCTTGACAGCGGTTGAGGCTATGCTGTGTTTGGAATGGCCAAAATGTGATTGCCAGTATTTGGATAAATTAAATGTAGTTAATTGGTTTCTAACAGGCACATTGGACACTGTTGTTAACATTTTGCACTTAGCACTTAGCACTTGCCTGCTAAGAATAATTCTGAGCAATACCGGTAATTATGTCTGTTTGAAGTTTTTGGTCTGTGACATTCCAAATGGTGAAGTATATCCAGTACTCGGTGTGCACGTAAACGTATATGCATACTTGAACCTGTGATACTGGATGTGCAGTAAGGACGTGTGTAAAAATATGTAACCTTGTGCAATTACGTTGTTCTGTTGTGTCAAAATTGATGGCAAGATCCGTGATCTGCTCTTTTAGAAGGCTGTACTAGTTGCCGTTAAGTCTGCCACCCATATATTTGTCTGAAGGGAATCTCTCTGAGCCTCTGATGAGTCTGCCCAGGCAAAGTGTTTGCTGTAAATTCTCAGACTGACAGTGTCAGAAACTTCCCTCCTGTTTATCCAGGTTCTCTCTCCTCTGTTTTGCTTGTTTCGGGCTGCCCCACTCCTGGAAAACACCGGACACCAGATTAACTGCCCTTTGGCTTTCGTGGATAGCCTGCTGTCTGTCCGGAAGGGCTTGTGGCAATGGTGGGAGAGGTTTTATTGATATTGGCAGTTGAAGGGGTGTTGTGCATCTGTTTTTATGGGTGAATTTCTAAATTCTTTTCAATTTTTATAAAATGTTTACAAATTTTCATTCATTACCGGAATCCAATACATTAGTAATCTCTCCCGGCAATAGAAGGGTTTTGTCCATTTAGCCACCATGCTGGGACATCTGATAGGCGTGACCATGTGAGACACATTCATGTATTTCTTGGAATCTTACATTAATAACACAGTTTTTAATATTCTTAAAATTTTAAATATTTTTAAAGCTAAAAGTGACATTAGCCTCTACATCCAGTGTACATGGTACTAGTGTACATTGTGCAAGTAATAAGTGTACAGCACATTAGACTGCATGTAGAAGGTTGCCCTTAACTTTTGGTAGATAGCATAGTATCTGGTACTCTTTGTGTGTGGAAATTACTGTCTGTGCCTGTGCCCAGTACCAGCAGTCATTGCTTTGACCCAATGTCTGAGTATTTTGTCAAATTGCTGCTAGTCTGGGTCATGTTTGACTTGGCATTTGAGTTCAATTAGGCCATTGCTGTTACAGTGGTTAAATTATTATGCTTAAATTAGGGTCTGGCTCATCCTTTGATATCTTTAGTGCCACTCTATCACATACCATTTCATCTCACTCATGATGTAATTTTTTTACAATGGGTGATGATAGTTAGCTTTTCAATTGAAGCATTCAAAGTATTCATTTTGTATCAGTTGATGGTGAAATCCATTGACAGTGGTTTTTAAAACAGGAGAAATCCTACTAAACCACTTAACATCAAATTATTATTATTATTATTATTATTATTATTATTATTATTATTATTATTATTATTACTACTACAACAACAACAACAACAACTACTACTACTACTACTACTACTACTACTACTACTACTATTGTTGTTGTTATTGTTATTATTACTATTATTATTAGCATTGACTATTAGGCAGTTATTATTGACTTTAGTTCTGTTTTGAAATGTGATATATTTGACGTCGCTATGTGCATTTCAAGTCGTTTGATTTTGCAGATGCGATGCAGAGTTTCCGCGGTCTCTTCACCCGCCACAACAACAAGCGACTGTCTTCGATTCAGGCAGATTTTGTTTCGAATGTCACGCTCGACGTCTGCACCGGCGAATGCGTAGCGGCAACTCGCTTCCAGTGCAAGTCTTTCAGCTACGACAACAACCGAAGGTCGTGCTTCCTGTACGCGGTCAACCTGAACGACCCGGACGTTCAGCTGGTCGACGTCGAAGGCCGCGACCACTACGAGAGTAAGTCGAGACGGTCACAGGGCGTTGTTCGACGATCATTTTAGCCGAGGTAAAATTCTATGGCGACCGTTAATTCTTGTTGATGTTTTGTCCTTAATTTTCTTTTCAGCTTCGTATCTGAAACAGTTTGCTCGTCTGCCGAGCCACAAAGTCCGAGTAACGACGAGCCAGTCGATTGACTCGATTTCGCCGGAAGAGTGCGCTCGACGGTGCATTCTGGAAACGCGCTTTAAGTGCAGAGGCTTCAACTACCAGCGCGTCGTCGGCCAGCCAGTCCGGTGTCTGCTGGTCGAGTCGAACCCGGCCACTGGCTCCCAGGCCGCAATGAAGGATGAGGCAACAGACTTCTATCAGAAAGAGACAGGTGTCTGTTGTGAATTTGTGGTCCATTGATTCTTGCTTTGCTTCCTGTTTGTTGACGATAAGACGATAAACAACAGTTACAAGCAAGCACTGGGAATTATTATTTCTCACCCTACAGTGTTTTGTATTTCTATATTTCTGGAATGATATATATATTTGGTTTGATTGACAGAGGCCAACCAATTAAACCAAATACTATTCCAGAAACATAGAAATACAGAACAATGTAGGCTGGGATTTTGACTTGATTACCGAGATGATGCATTTATGTAAGCGCTTCACAACCTGGGTATATTATTTTCTTTCTATTTTGATATTTTAGTATTACATTTTGGTTTTATTATCTTGATCTCAGCTACTGAAGTTAAGGCAGTCAGAGCCTTGGAGAGGGGGAGGGACTGTTTTCCGGATCCAGGAATAGGGGTTGGGGGGTTGACCCTGCATCCAACCATGTGTCAAATGCTAATACAGTATAATGTATATCTGAAGTGTGTTCCCCCCACCCCTTATACCTCTTGATGGACCTTTTTTGGCCAGATTCTAGAAGTTGATGTAAATTTTAGCCCTTGATATATTAACTCTTTGAGTCCCATTTCATTTTCTTGCAAAATACCTTTTTTCTTTAAATATTCTTTCAAATTATAGTGTTAAGTGAGCAGATTCAATTATAATTTCTTATAATAAAACAGATGTGAAATGAGTTCCCAAACCTTTTTTCCCAGAATAAAAAGCACTGGTGATGATGCATGTAATCCATCCAGAACAATTCAAAATATTCTTATCAGTTTGATTTTGGTACTGTCAAGTCTTATTTTGTTTGGTTGAAATACACAAAATTTTCTCCTCTGACTTTTACTTTTATCGCCAGAGGGCGCTATTTCGAGCTTCATCAATTACGGCATGGGGATGTTGCAACCTACGATTACTTCCGAAGTCTACCAGCGATCTGTCCGGGGCGTAACGGCGGAAGGATGCGCCCAGCGCTGTCTCGACGAGACAACGTTCGACTGCTGGAGCTTCGATTACGTGCACGAAGATGACAGTCGCCAGAATATCTGCCATCTCAGCCAATACATTGCTGCCAATGTACAGGGTCTTGTGGTAGACACTGTCAATCCTCGACATAACCATTTTGAGCGAATTGGTTAGCATTAATCCTTACCAGAACTCATTTATGCTCTGTGTGTGTGTGCCATTAGACTTGTCATATTGTACTTATGATCATGAGTGACTAGTATATATGTATTTTTTTCAATATGTAGTCTCTTCTCTTTGTGTGTATTGCATTATTGTGTGTTTTTTTTTCCTTCAGAGCGATTTCTGAATTACTTTTATGCCACGCCTTATGCAGTGATTCAGGGAAATAATATAAAAACATTTACGAAGGTCACTCCAAACAGGTGTGCTCGTCTTTGCATGGAGGAAGATGCATTTGTCTGTCGTTCCTTCGATTACAGGGTAGGAGTTGCCTTTCATTTTCAGCAGTTATACTAATGTGCACAGTTCAAATGTTCAGTATAGCACTTCTTGTACATATTGTGCTGTTTTATGCCAGGAATTTCACTGGATTCAAAATAATAATAATAATAATAATAATAATAATAATAATAATAATAATAATAATAACTATAATAGCAACAATAATAATAACAATAATAATAAATAATAATAGTAATAATAATAAACAATATTAACAACGTGTTTTCAAGTGGCTTAGAAGGCTAAGTTAGCCTGTGTGAAAATCACTGTGAGTTGCATATATATTGCTGTTTTAGTAATTTGTCATTATATGTTAGTTTTTATGATGATATGCATCAAAATTGGACCACTGTTGATTAATTAGTCAACTTGAACAGCATGAGTGTTGCAACTGTTGACCAATGGGCCCCTGAGGTCATTAGCTTCCAGGGCCCCATTTTTGTAGCTCCAGTGTGCCACTGATTTTCCATATTTGGTAACATTGCATGGTTTTGTTGATTACTTTTTTATGCTTGGTTCATTTTGTATTTATGGATGTTGTGAAATTGAGTTTGGTCATGTTTTCAAAAGCAGTACTTTTGGCATAATATAATATAATATAATATAACAAGGTTTTGGTTCATGGTCCTGTGTGAGAACCACTGTTACTCCCGTCCAATCTAATATCTAAACTACTGAGGTTTATTTTGTCACAGTTGTAGCCATTACTATCCCTCATCCAGTTCATTCCAATGGACTAAAAAAATGCTGTTTATGTCTCCCAGCATTTTTAAAGAATGTTGTCATGTTGTCATCTACCCTGAATGGACTAAATTATAAAGAATGTTTCCTGTTGTCATCTCCAAATTGTGCCGCCTCTTAACTTGGAAGTCTAATGCTGTACTGTTTGTGAATTGTATTCTTTTGTGACTTTAATTTGCATTTGTTAAAGAACTTTTTTATTTATGGCTTATAAGTTTGATCCATGGTCTGGTTAAAAAAATGGCATGGAATTCAACTGACACACGTAACTCGTATAAAAACTCTGGTAGGACCCGTACGTGGAATTCTAGTACTTTCTCTGATTTTCGTACTTAATCGTTGTTGTACTTCTGTTTTCCAAACTGGTTGATTTCATTGTGTGTTTGTGCTTTGGCAGGTGGTTCCTGAAGCAACCTGTCTTTTAAGTTCAAAGACTTCCCGCGATGTTGGTGGATTGGACACCGTGTCTGAATACGTTCATCACTTTGAAATGAAACCACTTCTCGGTATGATCTTCTGTTTTAGCTTTCTCTCCTGCTCCTAATTTACAGGCAACTTACTGCAAATCCTTTCATGTGAGTTGGGTATTGAATGTGCCTAATAAAATGTCTCTTAAAGTTTCTAATAAAGTCTCTTATATAAGGATTACTTGTTGAGACTAACAGGTGAGCTTGGAAACTGTTGAAATCAAATATTATTTTGTGTTTATAGGCCGGTAACAGTGATGTAGTTCTGTATCTCTCTCTCTCTCTCTCTTCTCTCTCTCTCTCTCTCTCTCTCTCTCTCTCTCTCTCACACACACACACTCACACACACAAGCAGGTGAAATATGGTAATTTGAAAATATTCTAAGACAAGCTGGTCTCCAATGCAAGCCAGTGGTAAAGTCATCTATTTTAATAGAAGCCAGGGACTTTCATTAGAGGGATCTGCAGCATTTGATATGCAGAGGACTGTTAGTGTTGATAAATTGTTTGACCTACATTTTCTTGAACTTTTTGTTGTCTAATTTGGTTTTTTGGTTTCTTTTGTCAAATCATTTCACTTATTAATGACAAATGCACTAATAAACTACATGTACAGAACTTTAGAGCCATCATATTATGATAATAAAATATTTTTTAACAATCCAGTATTTTGCTAAAGTGTCAGGCTCTTATTATTATTATGGTGTGTGCTCAAGTTTTGCTTGTCTGTAATTAACTGGTTATGTTTTTATAAATTGCATTAAGTTCTGTGCACAGCACCTTTTCAAAAAGTAGCAAATGCTTTTGAAGGTGATTTTAATATCATTTTCAATTTCAAATTATAGCCTGTGTTTTGAAAAACCTGCCCACCAATGGCCAATATTGTGTGATATTTGTAGATTGTGGAGGCAATTTGACTGAGCCCGAAGGCGGTTTTGCGTCACCAAATTGGCCAAGAAACTACGCCCATCATGAGAACTGCGTTTGGAATATCACAACCTCTCGGAACAAGGTGAAACGAAAGCTGTTGTACTGTCGATCAAACTTAGAGAAAAGGAAATGCAGTGTAATGCCAGGGATAACGCATTGTACTTGAGAAATCACGTGCACAATTTTTTGTCATGTCATTTGCTTTACATGTTTGTACTGTAGAAATGTGAAATTAACCAGTTAGTCACTCAGACTATGAATGATTCTTATTTTGCAATTTTCCATCGTTGTCATAGTTACCGGTGTTTTGATTTTAAATACTAGCGATTTCTATTCGATTGCTGTTTTAGATCATTGAGTTGCGTTTCACTCATTTTGATCTCGGTCTTCAGTCTTCTGATCAGTGCAGCGATGAAGACGATCGCCTGATGGTCACAGACAGTGGTTACAGACCGTACTGTGTCAAGCGTAACACTAAAACGGTCACCACAAAGACCAACAGTGTCAGCCTGCAGTTCTTGTCAAACGCTGACGTTGACGCACAGGGGTTCAGAGCTTTCTACAGGGCAGGTTCGGTCTTTCTTACCTTGATGATTGCATTTAAGACATAGTGTCCCTCTTGTTATAATATCATCTGTGGTAACACGATATCCTATGACTCTTTCTAAAACTGTTCATCTATAGATATGTTGATGTGAATTTCGGTGCCTGAGAAAGAGCTGCTATTATGGCACTAAGTTTTTTTACTAGCGCTATATAAATACACACGATTTAGCTTACTTACCTACTTTGACTACTTTTTCTATTACTTGCAAAATGCTGATAATGATAACTACTGATTTCTAAAACATCTGGTCCTTGGACACCAGTCATAAAAATTTGGCCCTTCGTAAAATTTATGGCAAAATGTTCTATGCATATACTTTGTGTTATATGGGGAGGGATACAGTATGAATGGTAATGTGGTATTATGGTAGTCACCTGCAGTTTCTCCGTCTGCAAGATGGGTAAATAATTTTAAAATTTCGGTTAATGGGGGGGGGCAACAAGATCTGTCTGTGGGTTTGCTTGTGGCATACAGAATACAAAGCATTTGACATAGAAGACGAATAGGGTTCTCATTGTTTAAATCTGGAAAAATCTTTTAATCTAACTTAACGTGGATACTGTACTTTGGGTTTTTGTTGCAGAGTGGACGTGTAACATGTTGTTGAAAGAATCTCCCGGGGAATTTGCCTCCCCAAAGTGGCCGGAAAATTATCCGCCTGGAAGCCGCTGCGCCTGGCGGATAACCGCCCCCGAAGGTCAACGGGTGCGCATTGTGTTCACTTCGTTTGCCCTTGAGCACCACGTCCTTGGCCACTGCAACGAGAAATTGGATCACGTTCGGATACTGGACGGAGGAACCGTTGGATCTTCGCTGATAGGACTGTACTGCGGATCTCGTCCTCCGTTTTCCGTCGTGTCGTCGGGTCAAGACGTCTTGGTTCAGTTTACGTCCGACACCGACCCGCAGACGTCGCGGCCAGGTTTTCACGCGAAGTTCGTATTCGAGGTGACAAACGGATCGATATCCGACAAGGACAGTCGATTCATCAACATCGGAGGTGGCGGAGAAGCATCCAGATGGCAAGGAACCGAAGAAGAGGACACGCGTGTTGTAGGATGCAAGTACTGTGCTGAAGTCCATCTGAAATTTCACCCATTTCGTACCTTCACTGTTTATCAGGCTGTTTTGATGCTGCTCTGGGGTTTTTGGTGTCATTTTGAAACACTTTCTTGAAAAAATTATTTGATTATTTAATCAACTCAACAGAAGAATTTTGTTTATTTTTGGCAGATGAGGGATTTCTGCAAAGCCACTTAATTTAAACCCAGTTATTATATTATATATTTTATTGTATTTTGTGTTTCTTTTTGCAGCCATGTTGAGTTCAGAAGACCTGTTGTCTGCCAGAGACGATTCCACGAGCAGTGGCTTCAGATCTGCGATGTGGGCCGTTGTAACGTGTCTTCTGCTTCTTGTTGTCGCTCTTGCTGTTGCGCTGTTCCTTGTGATTCGTCATTACAGGCAGACAGTTATTTTCTCTTTCTTGTGTCTCGGTGTGCATTGCCTAGCTATGACCTAGTGTTTGCTCAACACTTGTTAAAGTAAGTAAGTAAAATGAAATTTCTGTAGCACTGCCCGAAAGCTTGGTGCAGTGCATCAGCTTGTTCACAAGCACTCAATCTGGGTAAAATCGATAGTTTGTAGTCCGTAGTAGTCCATGGTGGTCAAGGTTGTAGATCCAGGTAGGCAGTTGCAGCAAAGGATTTTCATGGAGGACGATAACAAGATTTGCAGTCGATAGAATGCAGGCCTATGTACTGTAGTAAGGATTTTAAGTAGGATTGTTTGAGCTGCTTATTACTTTTAGGCACTCAATCAAATGCTGCTTTAACAATTATTGTATTTCTTCTTGTGAATCTGATCTTGTTGTGGAAATTAGAGTTTGATCTGATCCATGTCTAGCCCTCTTTGATTGCTTGTGTGACCCCTGAACAACATTGTACTTGTTGAAATTTACTTAATTCTTGTGAAAATGGCAGTCAAAACAGCCATCACTTATTTATTGACAGCAGTGCTTTGTTACACTTCATAGACGAAAGATAAACGGTGAAACGGAAATGAGTATTATTGATGACGATTCATATCCAACGGAGTCCGTACCACTGCAGAGCATAGAGTCTTCATTTCACAAAAACCAGTTCAAGTAAGAAAAATCAGTTCGCTGTTGTGCTAAATTTTTGGCAGAGACCAGAACTCTACAGTAAATTGCAAATTTAATCTGGTTTGTCATAATCGAGTAGCATCGTCAGCATTTGAAGCTGGAATCAAAATTTTTAAAGCTTTATTTATTTACTGACTTTGAAGCATTGTGCACACACACACACACACACACGTGCATTCTACTCAATATGCACAACAGCCTCTGTCTGTTTTTTTCTTTATCGAGCCAAAGTATCTAATAAATCCAAGCTAGTTCCTTTGAAAGCTCTTGGATATTCTCTTTCATTCTCTTGTCACCAAAGTCTATATAATTTTCCTTCAACCTTCACAGTCCGGCCCAGTATTTACTACGGTATATACATCGTGCATCTTCTCACCCAAGCCCCTCAATTACTGAAAGCCAAGTCATATCATTTAAGAAATTAATTAAAATTCTGACTGTTATAGTTGTTATTATTAAGTACTGTGCATGCCATTGCTGTTTAAAGCAACCGTGTTGACTTGACTGGAGGGGCAGAAGCAGTTGCAGCGTCTTGTATGAGAACGTCTAGAAATGGGGACGCGGCCACGACATTCGAGGAAGAGAAGCTTCCGTCTGCGTCGACCGCGCTAACGCACCCTCGCCCTCCCCCACGACTCCACAGACCTCAGTCTTCGTACGGCAAATACCACGACGACAACGTGAAGAATATAAACGTTGAAGACAAAACCCAAGTGTAGCGTCGGCCGCATCGACGACACGATTCGAGAATGCCGAGAACTTTGCCGGGCGAGCAAACACCACCAGACTACTGGAATGCTTACTTGTATTGTATAGTTTCTATAAACAGGAAATAACATGCAGAGTACAAAGCTGAGGAGAAAATCAATATTAATGTTCACAGCTTGATCAGAACAGCTTGTGGTATGACTTGCATTGCTTAGCCTAGCCTAGCACAAGACGATTTCGGTCCAATGTTTATATTATGATTGAAGGTATGTTTAAATTAGAGTTGAAATTGAACGTACTTGTAAAGTAATCGAGTCTTGTATATGTGTCTTAATTGATCTGATTAGTGAAATATTAATATATTTTATTCGTCATTTAGTTGAATGCAAATAAGAAATGGTATGTGTCGTGATATTATGACGTTTAAGTGAAAAGCTAATATGGACATCGTGCAAATTTACCTATGATTTGTTACTTGTATATTTTTGCTATTACAAGAATACAGAATTATATTTTGACATAGTTTCAGCCTTTCTGAATGTTTTAGCATTTCTGGCATCACATCACTTCATAAGAGTTAGTTAAACAGAGCAGACAAACCAGATGCTAACCTTGTCCAGGTTGTCATAATTATTAAGAGTTATGCATCTTTCAACCGAGTTTCTTCATATTTTAACTATTACTTAAATCCAGGATGTATGTAGTCATTAACTGGCATTGGATGAAAGAGACACATATTACTATAGTACTACTTAGTTGGAGGATTATATTTATTTTCAAAATAATTATGGTAAAATCTACATGGTTCTGAAAGACTAGTAACAGTAGCAGACTAGAAATGCTTTCAGGTGTAAACTACAAAAAAATGGTGCAAAAAGACAATTCAAAATACAAACAGAAGGAATAAAATACAAACAGAAGGAATAAAATATGAGTGGCAAAAATATTGACGTAGGGAATTTCATTTAACAAATTTCACTTGAAAATGAACCATAGAATGAAAATAAAATGACTTAATTTATTCACAATGGATTTGAAATATATGAATTATATATTTTATCCTATGAAAAGTTACTGTCACATTTATATTACATAAAATGCATTTCACTAGTAAGAAATCGAAACTAACTGATATAAGGTGCAAAACTTTTGTATAATTTTCTTTAGGAAATAACATGCAGTATATACTTCGAAGTATCTGGGAAGCATCTCATATTTGACATCACATGAAATCATTAAAAAGATTTCACATGATGTTATCCATATCATTATGTTCAAAATATTTATCCAGCTAAAATAGTGATATGACAGGCTGTATGGAAAACTAAAAGAAAGAGTTATTGCAAGTAAAAGTGCTAACTAAACAATCACCTCATGTTCTTGAATATAATCGAGTATTTTAAAAAGCCGAACACAAATCAGCCTGAACAGATAACTCCCCAATCAAATCTAATGCAATTGTAATAAATAAACAAAGAGCATGCAAACCGACTTTGACAGTCATTATAAAAGCCTAATTACCTCCACAATGACACAATATCATGAGTACATTTTCATAGCATCCACTACAACAACATCAGAAACATCTATGCAACTTATTGACATTTTAAGTAATGCTAAGTAAAAATCAGTTGCTAAAAACCAGTTGCTAAAAATCAGTTGCTAAATCGGTTGCTGTACATTAGTTTTTTTATATTCACAAAGAATTCCATTCACAAAGTTTCACTAAAAATCAATATTAAATTTGATCAATTGGTGGCACCCACAGCAGTTTGAAAAAAATTTGATATCTGGCTCTATGCTGAAAAGTTGTGCGCCATTGCACTACACTAATGAAACGACTTTTTCACGCAAGATGAAACTATACACACACACACACACACACACACACACACACACACACACACAACTGACAATAAATCTAGCAAAAAAACAACAGGCAGATATATAGCTTCTTAACTTTGCACAAGGAATGTAAAATGTAACGATAGCAACTCAGCTTTCATTTCAACAGACACTGTTCACAATTAAAACCTCGTTCCACAATTAAAGGAATAACTTGACTCTTAAAGGACTAGCTGCAACAATGATTAGGAAGTCAACAATAATGGTATATCTATGAAACGACAACCAAACATTTACATAGATAATGGTTTCATTCCATTTCTAGCAATACCTGTACTGTAATCTCTTTCAAAACAATGGGCAAAAGTCTCTCATAATATGTAACCCTACTATGACATCATTGCCTGCAACTCATTTGTAGTAACAAACAATAATTAAAATTAATATTTAATTATAATTATAGGTTTTTGAAAATTCAAGCACCGTTATATTTAACTTAACATACACAGAGCATAATTTTAAGTGCATGAATTCTATGTACTGGTATTACAACTACAGGTGTGAGAAGGTGTTTTGCAGGAATTTTAACTTTCAAGTGTTATTTATTTACTCTGAGAATATTGTAAACCACCCGAACAGCTGCACATAGGATCATGCATAAACTTTAAAGCTACAGCATAAATTTCTTAGCTTTGTGTAACAAAAACATTTTACAACAATGGTTTCAAATATTTTCTAGGACAATAACGAGGTAAACCAGATAAAATGTTGTCTCTTTTCTACGCGTCAAATACCCAACTCAAGTGTTCTTGTAAATGCCATTTCAGATAATATTTACACAACTATTTACAGATTAACACAAGGCCAAAAGTCAAAATTCATCACCAGCCAACTGAAAATTTACTAATGAAATCAAGCAATTTCTATACAAAAAAGAAAATAAATTCCAATTTCCATTATCACAAGTGCTGCATCATTGTCTGAAAAGTCAAGACAACAATGGAAATACTTGAAATGTAAATGTGAATTTTTAAAAATCACAAAACCACAGGAAAATACATAATGTTATTGACATTACATGTATGTAGATTCAACTACCGTATTTGATGTTGCTCTTGACTGCAGCAACTTGCAAAATTCTCAAATCACTCACAGTAGTTATTGAATCCTTGAATCACAATTTTGAGAGATAAGAGCAGGGGTGCAGAGGAGGGGACGACGTCCCCCCAAATAGTTTGAAGAGAACGGCTTGCCTCAAATCGAAAAATGCCAGGGGTCATCACAACTTTTTTAACACCTGTTCCTTATATTTGTTAAAAATTGAAAAGATTTTACAGCATTCCCCAAATAAACAAAATGTCACAGACGAAATTGTGCACAAAAATGCTAACAATTTCCAAACTTACATTTCTAAATCTTTCAATATCCTGGCTAAAATTGCAATATAATGAAGCATTCTTCCACCGTGAAATAATCAACGGCAAGTAACCATTGATAATTATAATAGTATAATTTAAGAAATTAAAAAAAATTAATTTAATTTATTAAAAATTTAATTTCAAATAAAATTTAATAAAAACAGTCTCAAAAAATACCATGAGACTGTAAACAGGTCCTTGAAAGCCCTATCTATTAATGTTGCTCAAGTTTCGTTTTAATTATCTTTCAACTTCATTTAGCAGACTGGAATAATATTTTAGGAATTCTTTTGAAATAACATAATAAAAATATGAACCCATTAATGGATTGTTTGACACTATAATTGATAAAGACTATCCACTTATATTCAAAGTTTACATTTTACTAAATAAAAAAATGATAATAATAATTACTACTACTACAACCACTACTACCACCACTGATACTACTACCACTACCACTACTACTACTACTACTACTACTACTACTACTACTACTACTACTACTACTACTACTACTACTACTACTACTACTACTACTACTACTACTACCAGTGGCGGCTCTAGGATTTGGCAAGTGGGGGGCCGTTGGGGTGGCAACTTCTAATCATGGGGGGCCAACCATTTGTTGTTTAATGTATGTAGCATTAAGTATAGGGTCCCAACTGGGGGGGGGCACTGGGGGGGCCAGGCTCTCAATAAGAAGGGGGCACGGGCCCCCTGCCCCCCGGTGGAGCCGCCACTGACTAATACTACTACTACTTCTGCATATGAGGATGAGGATTATTTTGATGTCTGCAGCATAATAAGTACAACAAACAAAATAACTTCTATGTGGTACAAGCTACGTGATTCTGTGCAGTCCATTGACATCGACAGCAACACTGACAACGACTACAGTCCTTGGAAAGATCACAGCGAAAAGAACCCAATACTGCCGTCAAGAGTTTCCGCGCCTATTTCGGTCCATGGCACGAAATGCGCCGTTACAAGAAAACAACAACATCATCATTGCAGATGCAGAACGGATCGCGCCACGGCAGTGTACAGAAATCTACCAGACCTCGCATTTCTTTGCTGGATTCATCGTCGAATTTGGTGGACATCTGAACAGCTCGGCGAATTCATAGGAATTCGACATCGGCCCGATGACACGAAACCTCGGCAGACTGTGGGCGTCGCTGAGGATGGAATTGTGGCTCTCCTCGTCGCGACTGTTGGTGCACCAGACCTGGCGTCAAGCGTCAATTCAAATGCTCTCACCCATTAACCCCTTAACTGGGTTGTGAGTTAAGGGGTTAAACAGACAAAATCTGGCAGTTTCTACTGTATGAAAAATTAATTACTTACTACACTGTTCATAATACTTTCTAACTACATAGAGTAACAACCTTAACCTGATACAGTGGTGTTCATAATACTTTCTAACTACATAGAGTAACAACAACCTGATACAGTGGTGTTCATAATACTTTCTAACTACATAAAGTAACAACCCGAACCTGATACAGTGGTGTTCATAACTCTTTCTAACTACATAGAGTAACAACCTGAACCTGATACAGTGGTGTTCATAATTATTTCTAACTACATAGAGTAACAACCTGAACCTGATACAGTGGTGTTCATAACTTTTTCTAACTACATAGAGTATAAAAATCTACTTTCAAACAACAAACAACAATATATTTCTAAAGAAATAAAGTGAACAATTAAAGAAATCGATTCTGTGCGTAAAATAAGTACGAAGAGCATCGAACCTGTGCAAACGCAAGGAAAAAGAGTTGCTGGTGCGTAAAATTGAGGCCCGGCAAAAGTGGTTCATCTCCGTTCTTCTCAACCCAATGTTCGTAAGCACGAAAAGCCGACTTTAGTCCTCCGTTGTCTGCTATATTCTCACCCAAAGTCTGTTTTCCTTTAATCTGCACAAAACGTTGAGAAACTAGCTTCCAGAAGTAAATAAAATTAAACAAAGCCACTAAGTGACACTACCGCAGCATTAAAACAGACATTGAAAATCAAGAGATATGCATAATTATCTAAAAGAAATAGCAAGTAAGAAAGAATTACAACAATATCACACTACAGCACTGCAACAGATTGTGGAACAATTATTCTGAGCAGAATAGCATTGTAATTATATTTTAAAAAAAGAAATGCAGTTCACCTTGCTGAAGATAGTCAGTGTACAAAAAACTGTACATGTACCAGCAGTTGTATATCAAAATTATTTCAACAACAGCCGAGAAAAGTTTCTTTGTTTGACAAAATTTGCAATTTGAAAATAAGTGTCGAATATTAGGCTGATTCAGAATCAATTTGAATATAAATATTTGACAATGTTCTGGCATCGACACAAATGCAAACTAATGAAAGTTTAAGCAAAGTGACGGAGTGGGAAGACTGTGTTCAAACCCAGACCCTCCGATTAATCATAAGACACGAAATCTACTAACGTTTTCTCCAGACGCCGAATAGCCCGAGTACTGGTCCATCATGCACTGCGCTCGCAGTTTGAATTCGGCCACTGAAGTCTCGTTCCACCACGGGCGAAGCACGCCAGACTTATCGTATTCACGGCCTGAAATTTCAAACGCAGAACAGATTTAACAGCGAGATTAACTCCTTGAAAAATTTACACCCACGTGACTCTGACTAGAAACTCCAGTTGTTTGGGCATCACAACTGTGGTCCTGTGGTCAATTAAGCAGATTAATTACCGTATTACCCGGGTAATACAAATGTCGATGTGAAACATTCGCCTCTATATATTCCGATCTCTCGGGAGTACTCTAGAGACTAATGCTGTTGTTCCATCGTCACAACTTTCGTTGACTAACAAAGACACCAACGAGAGAGCATAAATGCAGTGGGAAATCACATAAACATGGAAAAAGAAACACCTGACAACACGTGAAGTCAGACCAAATACGCAATATATTTTAAACAAGGAGGAACGAACAGAGGCCAGCAGGCCTAATTTGTCACATCGAGGCAACTGAAAGAAATTTCTTTTCTATTACATCCATTCAGAGATGCCGGACCATTACTGCCTCAAACCCTAGTGTGTCATCCATCGTCATCAGCAAGATGACAGCGTATCAATCATTCCACGAGCCGAAGAGAAAGCGGGAGTCACATTTTATGAGTGAAACAATTCATGACCACACCTGATGCACTAAAACACAGAATCCAAGCTACTCCATCTTCAGTGTTCGAAGCAGCAACTTTCTGACTTGCCTGCAACTTTATCACTCAGAATTCTGACACGTTTCTAATAAAATATTTTAAATGGAAATGCAACGACCATTTTTCTCTGTCCTCATACAGTTTGAACATCATAGCGTATTTGGTCAATTTTAAAACATTTTATTGGAATCAACAAAAACTTATGTCTCATTTATAACTATTTTCGATTAAAAATCATAGTCTTTGTACACAAAGAGGACAAAGTGAGACAATTAGAAAAAATATCTCCAACTGCTGCTCAACAATAAGGAATATGATTGATTAGCAAAATGAGGGTAGAACAAGTCAGTTATATGTGTTTAAATACTGTAACTTATAAGATTTGATGATTATTAAATGTAAAATTCCTTCTTACCCTGGTCATCAAATCCATGCGTCAATTCATGGCCCATCACTACACCCATTGCACCATAATTCAGCGACCTATGTATGAGTATTGAAACAAGACTATGAAACCAATTCAACATAATATAAAAATGCCAAAAGCTCATAAAATCTCTTTTTGAAAATTGCAGTCATTCCACCAAGCACCAATCATAAACAAGGATGAATTGGATGCAATATAGTAAAAATCTCATCTATCATGCTAAAACATATGCTATTCCAGGTAAATTGGTTAGATAAAATGTATTTGATAACGACAGTTATCCAATCGGATAATCAATCTTTAGCAAATTATCCGAATGGTTCTGACAAATAGTGTTTGGTTTTCAGGTTTAGACTCACCTTGGATAGTCCTTGTCATAAAATGGAGACTGCAGAATTCCAGCTGGAAAGACAATCTGGTTCTTAGTTGGAGAGTAGTAGGCGTTGATCGTGGACGGAGTCATGCTCCAACTGGAAAATAAAAATGAAAGAAGCTAAAGAAGAAAACAAACGATTTCAACAGCCAAAAGCCTACCACAAATGTATCCTTCCTGCAAGAAACACCACAAAAGCTATACTTCACGTTAACTTTAATGTGCACAGGTCTGCAATGTATTAGCATTCATCTGCATCCGTTGGCATCAAGGATTTTAAAAAATTTGCATCATCATATACAGCATCTTCTTTTATTTTCATAAACTTCGGAAATCATCATCAACAACCAAAAATATAAAGAATTACATTGAGAACAAATTGATAACAGAATAAAACCTGCAGAGGTTCTGCCAGACCTAAAATTTTCAGGCGGCTGTCGTAATCTGTCTAAATTCCATTTCATTGAATAGAGAATTCCACGATAATTATTCATGAAGTATTCGTCAGAGCGAATTTCAAGCTAAACAACCATCAGACATACAATTGATAGAAACAAATCTGCTATACATAGTTACATACATACACAAGAAAAATCAAATTACACTTCACTGAAAACATTTTTATTGACACAGGAATTGTCAAGAGACCGTAAACTGAGCAAATATTAACTGAAATCAATGCAATGGTTAACTAATCCAAAAAACCCACCAGTGCTTACTACCAACAGTAACACACTAATGAGTTGTTTCTATGCATGTGTTTTGCAAGCAAATACCAGGACATCTGTTTGTGTCATATACCCAGCAGCCAGGCTGGGGTAAAAATGCATATGACAACATATGCTGAATATTCTGCACCGGTTTCCTTACCCATTGTACTCTCAATTCCGCAATATGCAGACAATTGTTTGGGGAGCTACTCTATCCAACAATCGACCCCCTCTCCATTCCACCATTCTCCATGTTCCAAAGGCACGCGCTTCCATATTCCATCAACCAAGCTTTGTATGAACCATTTCAATCCTCTGGAATGCACTTGATGCAAGCATGCAGAGGTTTGTAATCAAAAACTCCACAACACTTACTGAAACACTTGAAAACCTATTTCCTATCCAAAACAATTGTAGTGGGACTGTGTGCTCCTGAGTGTTTATCCACAAGAGGTGCTACATAAATATTCTGCCACATTACATTACTTCATAGTACCAGTAGTAAATCACCAAATATTAACGTTTATTTCATGTTAAATTCAATTATCTGTTTCTCAACAAACTGTCATAATCAGAAAATGGCTGCCGTGGAAATGCCAACCTCTTTGTAACGATCATCCAGCTGAGTAGCATTTAAAATGAATTCCGGAAATCCAATCATATCAACCACACTATTCGCCTACAATACAAACAGCAACGCGACTTTCATGCGAAACAACCTGGAATTATCCAACACATAACGACTGAACTGGAGAAGCAGAAGAGTCTTGGCCACAAATACACGGATCTTGAAAACAATGAGTCGTTTATCAGCAAATGTTGAAAACAAATGACAACTTTAAAAGTTCACGTTCTCAGCCAAATTTTACCACGTAATCGTCCTGAAAGCAAACAGCAGGGCAGATTGTAGCGCAAAATCAGAAAATTCAATGCTCGTTGCTTTTTCTCCCCCCGGACCTCGTTCTTTTCCACCACATCCATATGCAAACGACTGACCGATTGAGTGGAAGACTCATCGACTTGCCCTGCTGTCCACAACGGACATGGACACGGGTTGGGTCCACCTGTGGGTTGGTTGAGTTGGACTGGGTCAGACATTTCCAAGTTTATGGTGGGTTGGGTCAGAAAACAAGTAATGGTTTAAGAAATTGCAATGTATTATGGGTCAAGTAACCCTATTGTTTTCATGGGTTGGGTCTGAATCATGTTGGGTTGAGTTGGATTTAGTTTTTTAAATGGACTAATGTCCATGTCTGGTCTATAGAGAGATGTCAGAAATGAAATCCAGAGAGAGAGAGAGAGAGAGAGAGCAAAGAACCACCTGTGAATAAGGATCCTCAACTGGCAAGTTGACTCTTCAAATACTGACCTCCAAGCACTCAAAGGTCATCGTCTTAGAAACCAGGAATCAAAGTTCACATCAAAACAACCTCAACAGACCAGCCATGGATGGAATGTGTTTGTTTGGTGTGCATCTCCAACATTTATTTACCAGAACTGTCAGTACAAAAAGTAGGCTCTGACCAAGGTGCACTACATACATACATACATACATACATACATACACACACACACACACACACTTCTCTATAAACTGCAATTGTGGCTGTTGCTAAATCATTACAGTCTACTGTAACCAGAGGGCAGATAATTAATTACTAGCAATGTGAGATCAAGATCGAAGTTAGGCCTGTGTACATGGAATTTAAGTAAAGTTGATTTACACTTTCAGTAAACACTGAGCAGTCACGCAGTTACAGATTACAGACTGACCCTGAGTATCACGGCAGTAGTATAGAAATACAAATTCCAAACTCAACCTTGAACAAGACTAAAGAAACAGGAAATGTACAATCTTTACTAATATCTACTTCACAGCTAATATGCCTAAACTCACTTGGAAATACAATGTTTCACATCATACACATGCTAACTACATACAGAATAGTTGAAGAAAATCATAAAAGCTTCTGAGAAAGACCCAAACCCAACCAAGGATTACACATATTAATTAAAGTTATTAATTACAATGGACATATGGGCAATTACGTCTCATGTAAATGCTACTTGTAGGAAAACCAGTAATGATCTAATGCTTTGGATTTTGGTGTGCCATCGGTTGATGCTCCTGTGCATTATGAAGTGGCGCTATAGAAGTTTAAGATTAGATTAAATTAGAAAACAAACAGGTCTTTGACAGTAGCCTTTAAAGCAGTTGACAATAAGAAGCTATTCTGCCAATGGATCTACCTTTTCGACGGCAGCGGCCCTCGTCTGAGGATCCATCCACTTAAGGCTGGGAAGGTTGCCAATGAAAGCTTCCTTAATGTCGGCGATCATTACTTCCGCCTACAGAGCAGGAAGAACAAACACACGCGTCTGCATTCTCTCTCTTTTTTCAGAATTCCGCTTCCACAGTCCCCCCTCCACCCCCGATGTCGATTGTGGGGCATCGTCTGGACGTCTGGCACTCCGTCAGCAAATGTACATGCCACCCACTTGACTCCTTCCTCCGCTAACGAAATCTAGAAATCTACTTTCCAGCCGTCTGAGATGACATTCGGCAAAATGCTCAAAGTGCCTATATAGTTAATTCGGTTGCCTACCTGCTTTACTGTTTTATCAGTGGCTAAAATACGATCAGAGCAGCAGTCCGCAACTAACTGTAGACAGGACTTCTATAGCGCCATTTTAGTAATGCAATTAACATCAGTTGACGGTCACCCTGACAATTCTTTCAAGAATCGGAGCCTTTTACTCAAAGAAACTAACCGAGTTTCGGCCAGTTTGAACAAAATGGTCTGCGCTGTAAATACCGGTAAGTAAATAAGGGCCCCTATCAATTGTGCCCACTGCATTATGTTATTATTAGCTGCAAAACAGCTGAAAATAACAAATTGAAAGACGATAAAAATAGTCGTGCAAAACAAACTCCAAGCAAAAACCTAAGTCTACTGGAAACTACAATAGTTTTCCTCAACTGACTTGAGCCAACACACCACTAAAGAACCAAGATTAAATCCAAGGAACTCACAGAATTCTTGCTTTCTCCGTGAAAAGTCTCACGAACAAACATAGCTCCAACGGCAAAACCAATTACATTCTCAGTGTCTGAAGTACAATACCTCCATTGTTCCTCCTCTCCACTGGCACCTGTTAACAAATGGAACCAAGCAGCCAACCAATACAATACGCATGCTGTACACTGTATATCATATCTACGGTAATCTTGTTAGAACTGTGAGTTAAATCGAATGAACCTACTGTTGTGAATTTCAAGAAACCTTAGACCAGAGCTACGTTTAGAAGAAAGACTTAAAATAGAAATGAAATTTTTAAAAATTAAAAACAAAAACACCACCAACCAGATAAAACTTTCAGGAATTCCTTTTTCACGTCTTGAAAAGGCTTAGATAGATATGTAGACATCATTTTCACTAAATGCCACATCAAGTAATTGTGCAAAATCCTACAAAGACAACCATGCAAGCAGAGATCACGCAAATATAATCTTACTAGTGACATTCTATGATTCTTGTCTTAAACAAAATAAGAATATGTACAAGAAATTCAATGACATCAAACGAATGATGAGTACCGGTACTTTACCAGTATCCAATACACCCAAACAAACCGTACTTAAAGTACATCAGATGAACTGATATGAAACAGTTCCCCCCCCTATTCATCAGACCGGTACAATGATATTTCAGTATACCAAAGCCAGCAAGACAGTTGCCCAACTTAAACATCTAGAAGTAACGCCTACTCAGTTTCTTGATGTTTCTATATTTTCTAATCTAATGATTTCCACATATTATTCTAACTTAACTTTCTAGTCCTGGTCGATGCCGTCTTTGAAAATGAGGCGACAAACAGACGATATGAAAAACTTTGTACGTAATAACGCAAACATTTTCAAAAATTATATCATTTACAGCTGTGCTAGCTAGCTCTAGCTATGCTAGTAATGGAAGCAGTATCTGATTCAAATGGCTTGACATATTATCAGCAGTCCTGTCCATTAACGTACTACCGCGCGGAAGATGTGCAACGTACGTTCTGCCGTCGGAAGAGTTCATTTTATCCTGGATCAACCCGGACAGTGCCTTGAAGAACTGCGATTCATATATTAGAATCTTTTCGGATGTATTAACTTGAACGGAGGTGACGTTCAGCAAGCGATTTATGTAGTTTGTCCAATTGATCTAAAATAATCCAGAGAATGGAACATATAATAGATGCAGCCGATTAGTTTGGCATTCAAATCAGCCAAAATCTGCATACGTCACACAACTATGGCCCCTCAGTTAAACAGATTCTAGTGGGAAGTAACATTCTCATCACATGCCCTAGCATAAGATATGCCAATTGTGGGCAGTCATGAAAGTATTACATGCCAGCTTTCTTCATTCACAATTCGTTCAATTCTTTTCACAATTTCTTATCTTCGTTCTCAAAACCAAAAGCACCGATGACTTTTCCTTTACTATAATGAGAATGATTGCATGGTTTAAAAAGTCTGACCTGCTTTAATTGCAACTGGTATTAGTTTCACCAATTATCACCAGAAGATGAGATGAAAATGATTAAATGATCAATGCACTGGTTCTATGAAACACAGAATAGCACATTTTGATTAATTTTAATAAGAAATATCCACTTACAAAAGGTGCAATCTTCTGCAAATCAGCAACTGTCTTCTTATTGTACATTTTTTCATCATCTCTTCGTTCTTCTTGAGGAACGGTAATCTAAAAATCATATCCATCCAATTATTATTATCAAAATTATCATCTAAATCATCAAAGACACCACTAATTCACAATAAATCAACATGAAAGTAACTTTCTCACACATAATACGTGTTCAGTTAGTTTATAATTATCGATAATTTGATAATTTATAACTAAATCTTATTCAATTATTTTATTTAAATCTACAACATCCAAATAAAATAAAATCATAAGTTCTGCAATAAAGTCAACGATGTTGTCAAATGAATACACTAAAGATAAGTTTCTGCGGCTTGTTGCACAAATATTAAATAATATTATTAAAAAATATAACGGCCTATATAAGACTTGCATAACATTTTCATATGGGGGAGGAAACAACTTGAGAGAGGCTCACCGCTGCTATGGACTGCTCAAATTGAATGACCTTTTCCATGTGTCTCTCAGTTTCATTCCTTTCACCGCCAAGCAGCACTCCAGTATCAGTCATAAACTTCAGATAGGCACGGAGAATCTTGATTCGACATGAAATCGAAATCATAAAAGCACACCCAATGCATTCACATCAACACTCGAACCAAGCTATAAATCATAAATCGTACAGCGCAGGATCACAAGACGATGACCAATCGATTCGTACCCCATGGGCACAATTTCGGATAGTTTTTCCTTACTGCCTCAAAAAAACCAATATAACCGTAGATAAACTGATGTCTTCTGCCATGCAAAACAATTACACAGAATTTTCTGCTGTACCGCTATCCGAGCATGTCATTTCTAGGCAGATAAATCCTCATCTAATCACCATTACTGCGCCTCGAGGAAACAACGTAGCTGCAGTGCACAGGACAGCAAGCAGTTCACACATTGGATGCTGATATTTTATGATGTACTAAAGGCTTCATGACTCAATGACACTGTAAAATTTTACTGTCCGCCAACCAACAAACAGCACCGAGGCGTTTGCTCAAATCATCATGAAAGTTCACTTAGTTTTTTAAAATCCAGGAACAGCGACAAAATGTCCACATCCTTCGTCAAACATTCACTGGATATTACTCGACTGGACTGGCCTGATCTGAGCTCGTTCACACAATTTCAACCGAAAGATTTACCGTAGCAACCATACCAAACAGAAACTGAAATTCTGTCATCTTGTCGCAACAGAACACGGAAAAACGAATTTCATGGGAGGCCCTAACCCCCAAAATAAGCAGCTCACGTTGATTTCAATACAATAAGCTGATTTTTTCACGAAATGTCCAAATTTCAAAAGCTGTTTCCCAGATGTAATAAAGTGCAGATTTCTTCTGCTCAGGGACTGGTGAAAAGCAGAAAACCTCACCCAGATCCAACGGACAGGAAAACGACACATTTACTTTAACAAGCACATAGGCAAAGAATGACTTACTTACCCAAGTTACCAGTAGGTACTTACTTACTTACTTTCATCACTGAAACTTAAATGCTAATGAACAGATATACTGGTGCTAACTGATCAGAATAAAGAGGTGCTACATAAATTCGGAACCACTGCAGTTGAGAAATAGAGTCTAGACTAAAAGAGATAAAATTTCCTCACTTTGTCTGTCCTTATAGAATGATTAAGGTATTGATCTTTTTGAAGTACAATTCCACCTTGATCAAACTAAAAAATCACAAAATCTGGCTTACTTAATTAAGCTTTAAAAGGATATGCAACAGTGGAGAGTACAGAAACAGACTCATAATAAAGTCAGATAGAATAAAAATTGCAATATATTTTTCTTAACTAGCAACAAACCACTCGACAAAAAACATTAATAAGAGGTTCAGGAACCAATGATAAACATACACAATGCAAACTCTACAGTATAATTGAGAATGTAATTTGAAATATTTACAACATAACCAGATTATCTTATGCCATAATAAGCATTCATCTTTTGATGAAACTTACATTTCTGAATCACTGTAGGCTATGTTATAATACCATCACTAGCACTCAGTTATCGAACAAAGTATGAAAATAGACCATGGTAGGGGCAAGCAAACAGCCACTACTACATCCTGAATTCCACTGTCACTGCAATTACAGACAGCACCCCCTGCCAATCACCAATAATAATAATAATAATAATAATATAATAATAATAATAATAATAATAACAATAACAATAATAATAACAGGACAGTCTGGAGATGAAAGAATAATAATAATAATAATAATAATAATAATAATAATAATAATAATAATAATAATAATAATAACAATAACAATAATAATAACATGACAGTCTGGAGATGAAGGAATAATAATAATAATAATAATAATAATAATAATAATAATAATAATAATAACACAACAATCTGGAGATGAAAGAATAATAATAGTAATAATAATAATAATAATAATAATAACAATTAAAAAGAATTAATAATAGCCATTGTGTCTTGCAGTCACTGATTGCTGTGGAATTCCAATGGATCTCATAAAGTTGACATAAACCATCTCAATAGCCTTGGTTATCATCATCATCATCATCATCATCATCATCATTTGGCATTAGTCAGTCACAGAAGGCAGCACTTCTGGAAAACAGCATCTCTCCTACTCTCCGAAGCCTCTGATTATCCTAGGTCTTTCGAAAGGACTCAAACGCTCAAGACTCAAGACAGACTTAAACCAGTCAACACCATCTGGAAGACAGAGTTCTTTAAAGACAACAGAAACAACAACAACAGCAGCAGCAGCAACAACAACAAACACTATCAAAAACAACAACAACAACAACAAGCCACAGAACAACAACAATTGTACAGTAATAATAGAAGCACCAGGAATTCTAAAGAAACAAATGCTTCAGATGCATCACCCAGAAGTAGCTATGGATTGGCACTTGAGGAGACTCAACATAAGTCCATTACTCCACATAGAGTCACTAAAGTCATTAAAAAACACAATTCTGTCCCAAGAAGCATTTACGGTACACACAGTAAATAGGAATAGCAAAAACAACAAAATTCTGGCCAAACAGTGTTTTATCCAATTGGATTTGCAAACGAAGTTAGTTTCTTATGGGTTATGACCAGGTGTGTTTAGTTCTAGAGGTGACCTGTTATCCAGAATTCCAGGTGTTTGCTTTTTTACCTACATTCTAAGTTTTATTCTATGAATCGTTCTCTAAATAAGAAAATGCTTCCATTCATTATTTATTACTTATTATTAATTAACTGTATTAATTATTATTATTAATTAATTATTATTAACAAAATTTTGTATTTTAAGGACACACAACATCCAGATGTTAACAGTGGAAAGCAAATGCCATACACTTTGAAAGAGACTTTAAATGAAATAACATCCACAAACCTCATAACAAGACTGGGTTAGATAAGAATTCTCATTGAAAAGGGTGGTAACCCTGAGGACTATCAGTATCAATGCTGTACAAGACATCAAGTGCACAAAAGAAACGTACGGATAACTCAATCACTACATGTACACAACTTGCAGACTTATTAGAACATGTCCATAGATCCACTTCTTGACATTCCAATACACACAAAAACATATAATACCAGTAGTTCCAATTTTACAGCGCCACTATTGAAGACAGACAGCATCTTATATATATAAAATAAGACTGCCAGGTTAACAGGACTCGGAAAACACGAACCCCCAACGTACAGGTCAACGGGGGCGGTTGGGGGAGAGGGGGGATGGGTGGTGCGAGCGGCGGCATCTCTCACCAACCTGTAGAATATTGCTGGTAGGGTTCTTCTCGTCTTCTCCCACCCACACACTGAAGAAATTCGACAGGCCCAAACTGTGGATCCTCTCCAACGTCGTCTGCAAATTCCACGCCGATTCGTTCCAGACCCCGGTGCTGGCGCTGACCGCCCAGCCACCGAATTCGCGCATCAGGTTCAGCAGCGGAGCGGCGCCGAGTTTCTCCACCGTCCGGTTTACGTCGAGGCAGGACACGTAGTACATCTTCGCCTTCTTTTCTGCTTCGCTGAGACTCTCGTTCAGCGGCGATTCTTGTACAAAATTCGCGACAAAAACTTCAACACGCAACACAATTAATTAACCCCTTAACCGTGTATTTAACTGTAACTCAATGTAAAATGGACGGACATATCCGGGGTCCCCAGTTAAGGGGTTAACGCAGCAGTCTATGGCACAGATAGGTATCGGGCTGTGCCAGTTGACAACATATGCTAGACATAATGCTATATTATACATATCGCATTAGGTTTTTGGGACAGCACTTTATGGACTGAAACAATTTTTGTGCCAGATTGTTTCATGGTCTTTGCAGTTGATCTGCATCACGAATTTTTAGACAGGAGAAACTGACAAAAAAGTCCTGAGCTTTAGTAGGTTGTTCTTTTAAAAATGTCCATGAACTTTGTGAGGTCATCAATTCAATAAGATAAAAACAAAGAACAAAGACCAAGCATAAAATTTAATGTACAGTAGAATCACTGCATGTATCAAAGTCCACATACAGCTCCCCACACAGGCATATATATATATATATATATATATATATATATATATATATATATATATATATTCACACACACACACACACTCATACATTGATACATGCATACATACATGTGGCTGTATGTCTAATAAACACACACACATGTTATATATAAAACTTCAAATAAAAATAAGCTGATGGAAATCAGAAAAGAAGTTCACAGTAATTTTTAACAGATATTTTGTATGTCAGATTTAATAAGTATGATGATCTTTAAGTAAATAAAAGTATCACAGGAAGAGTAAGAAAACAAAATCTATTATTTTCCATGACAATACTCAAAAAGTCATTTCATTGCACCTCTAAGCTTGTCATAGGCGGATTTTATTAAAGGCTAGGGTAGGCTTAAGCCTACCCAACTAATCTCACCAACAAAAGAATGCCTTCTCTATGTTTTGCCCATACGCCTATAGGCAAAAAATAGCCATTGACATGGAAGAAAATTTTATAATACGCAACAATTTCTGCCTATTTCAGTAGAGGGTGCTAACCCTCTGGACCTCCCAACTCAAAGATTAAGTCACTCCTCCCAAGAAATCAAAAGTTATATGGCTATAAAAGTATATGTTCTATATGTGTTGCCTATATGGCTATAGGCAAAAAAATAGCCTGTGACATAGAAGACAATTTTATAATACGTAGCAATTTCTGCCTATTTCAGTAGAGGGTGCTAGCCCTCAGGACCACCCAACTCATCAAAAGTTATAGGCCTATAAAAGAATACGTTCTATATGTGTTGTCATGCATACGGCTATAGGCAAAAATAGCCATTGACATAGAAGAAAATTTTCTAATACATAGAATTTTCTGCTTATTTCAGTAGAGGGTGCTAGCCCTCTGGACCACCCAACTCAAAGGTTTAGTCGCTCCTCTCAAGAATTCAGAAGTTATAGGGCTATAAAAGAATACGACCCCCCATGTTAGCCTACCCAAATCTTAAACTCTAAATCTGCCTATGAAGCTTGTTCCATACATCTATCAATTATCAATATCGGTAAAAGTGCTTCATCAGACAGACACTAACTCCAATATTATAATTGAAATCAATTATTAAATTACGATACCATTTTTTTCACTGCTGCAAGGTCCATTACGTGATTAGCACTAAATCTATATTGCCATCAGTATAAGTAATGGAATGCTGATGATGGTACAAAGTCTACATAGATATTGTACAAGTGCGCACGTATGCTTGTATGCGCGGCTTTGCGCGCGCCCGCGCGTGTGTGCGCTACACAAAATCATTAAGCTTCTGAAATATAATTTTACAAATACAGACTGATATTCACATGCCCTTGCAAATAATTCGTGCCAGCCTTCCATGAGAAATAGATCAAACTCTGTCGATATCAATATGCTAAAACTGACACCGCAGACCTATTAACATTCTGTGTACCATTTAGGTACGACCCTTCGTGCATCCGGGCACAATGATTGATATGCAGCTATCAGTCTTCAGAGCGCCATCAATAAAAAAGAAAAAAATTGAGATAGCTGGATCTAAAAAATAATAGAAAAATGATTTTAGGATAAATCTTTGTTATGGCTTTCAACGGGATTTTGATGGAGGAGGGAATGTTCAATGTTCAATCATAATAAAGCTCCATACATACCGTAGCTTCGGGGAGGTTGGGTAGGTGGTGACTTACCGTAGTCTACAGTCTACTACATTCAGTCAAGACAAATACAATGCCTTGACCTTCGTCAGTACACCTCGATGCCTTTCTATGCTGTTTCAATGCTTACAAAGGTTTTTCTGTCGAAAAATATGATTAATTTCAGTGCAATCAGCATGCACTCCTGGTGCAATCGGCAACAAGCGTGCAAGATTTCTTAAAATGCAATAAATTACAACAGACCGAAAATAAATGGCAATAATACGAAACCAGGAGAAAGGGTAAATCAAATACGTCGTTTATACGCAGCACGAATCTTTTGCATCGACTGCACTTCCTTAATTGATAGTTGACAAAGGTTTTTTCGGTGCAATTTTAAAAAAAGAGCATCTGAAAATCACATCGTATCGATTGTACAGTAATGTCGTGATTCGTCATACCTAAGACATTCTTCAGCACGACCTGATTCGCCTTCCGCAAGACTCTGAACGTATCCCACTGCGATTCACCGGATGGGATGGGATGCGACTTCATCCAACCGCCACAGGCGTACTGGTAGAAGTCTGCGCACGGATCGACTGTCTCGTCCATTGAATTCAGTATCGAACTTGCCACCGTAACACAAACCTTCGTAGTACACAGCTCTGTTACAACAAATGATAACAAGAAAAAAACCATACAGCCACTCAATTTATTTATACTAACTGACTGCCCAAGTAACTAAAGAACTTCTATAGCGCCGAGTGACACACTTGGCAACAGCTGACGGTCGCTTGAATGGGGCAGAACTATTGGGGTTTGACAATGTTTGACAAAAAGTGACATAAAGTGATAAGTAAGATAAAAGTGTCTGTCAAGAATAAAAATATAACATCATGATGGTAGGGTTCATGACTTATGATGTTATGCTCTTATCTGATTTTATACACTAGAAAGACATTTAAAATCATTTTATAAATAATAATCCAGGACCAGAAATCATGTACAAGAAACCAGGTACCAAAATATGTACCGGTATTCTTGCACATTTGCACATAAATAACTAATTAAATTGACATCAAACATTCTAACACTGGACATTGCAGAAAGGGTATTAACAACAACTAGCAGGGAATAGTAGAAATTCAATCAATTTCACCAAAAATTCTAAACACTGCACTGCTTATGTTTATTCATGTATGGTTTCTATGCATAAGAATTCTGGAGACAAACAATGTACAATCTGTAGACTATGTACATTGTTAGACAGAAGTCAACAAACTCATCTATTTATGTCAGAGTAGCTGGGATCTTCTAAAAATACTGGTCAAATGGTACAATCATTATCTCTCCTATAATGTCTAACACATATTCCCACTCATGGACACTTGACAACAAATTCACAGCAAAATCTCGTTCATAACATAGACAAGGCAACCATGAAACTGATTGAAATGAAACCAATTTATCTGGACAAGACGCTCTCTGACTGCTGCATGGGATTTTAAAAACCTCTTGGGACAGAAAAATGTCAGTATATCAGCTAAGAGAGTGATGCTTCATCAAAACCGTGCATTACTTAATGATAAAATGCAGTTGAACTTAAAATCTACCGAAGAATCAAGAGAAATTTGAAATTGCAAAGCGGTAACAGCATGTTCCCGACCAACAATGAGGAACAACTCCTGAAACAGACTGATGGGTTTCTGACCAACTGCAATTTCCAACGCAGCCTTGAGTGACGGAAGGCAATTAAGTGCTATGCAATGCAATCAATTAGCCTCCATGTCTCACTTCTCTTCCATGGTAACCATAGCAACACTGAGATGAAACGGCTTCCCAGTATATTCAATCACACTGTAAGAGTACTAGGCACTACACTATTAACAATATATGTCCATCAAGACACCGAAATTGAAAATCAGTACCCGTACAGGTACATTTAATATCAAACCTAAACCTTATCTAATCGAATTGGATTCTTTTCTCCTGCAATTCCGGTTTCCGTCACCAGTCATATAATTGAATTTTGCATTCGTTCGAGATTAGATAAATTAATCTACGCCGTGGCTTGTAAAAATATCAATTACAATTCGTAAGAATTCATTTACACCTCAGCAAGCACATGCAAATATGCACGCATAACAACAGGATGAAGGTAAATCAGAAAAACTAAAGACCGTGTCAGCAGTAGAGAAGTCATGGGAAGACACAAACAGTGGAAAGCCTTCTAAAACATGAACGTATTTCCAGTGGCTTCAGTTATTTAAAGTCTCTAATATATTTAACACAACAGAGGCACCGACACATTCAAAGGGACACACAATCACACAAACAAAGAGTCAAGAGTATAACTAGATACCAGGGCATCCACGATTGTGGAACTTTAGGAATTATTAACTTGATCTGCATAAAAGCAGACTTAAGTGGTTTTAATTTTTTCTAAACTTAGAAGCATTTCACAATTCGAAAGTTTTTGATAATTTTCTTGACATTTCTCGAAAAAACCTTAAAAACAAAACCGATTTGCGGCAAACAAAGACGAAGAGGCAGTAACAGTTGAGACAAAAAACGGGTTCAAGGGTTAACGGGGAAAACTAGGTTATTGAATGCTGAGTTATTACAGTGGTTTTAACGCAGACTTACTTACTTAGCCTCCTAAACCACTTTATATCACATTATTCTATTCTATTCTATTCTATCCCGGACAATTTATGCAGCGCAGTAGCATGGCTAACAGTCAAAAACAAGAGCGCTTTACATCAACATGCATCAACATTATTATTATTATTATTATTATTATTATTATTATTGTGACTTGCAAAGATTAGGTCAAACAAAGATATTCACAAACACAACAAGAAGTAAGTTAATCTTTAATTACTGTTCGACGGAGACGGTCGTGGCGCGGAAGGTGTCGCCTGGTTGCCGCCATCGGACGAAAGACTTGGATGATTATGTGAACCGAGCAGCACAGCAAGAATCACGACGACGATCCCAAGAACTGCAACAAGAACGAGAAGAAGACGCTCGAAGGAACTGCGTCGGTGGCAGAACGTGGCTCCGACCTTGAAGGCAACGGCAGGATCGTAGTTGACACCAGGCGGCGTTCCATCTGCCAAGGAATTGTCGTCCTCTTCAAAGTTTGTTCGCTTGTATTTCTGGCCGGACATCTGGGAAACAGAGATCAGTTCTTCGTCGTAACCTGCCATTACTGTTCTCCAGATTTCAGCAGAGACTCGAATCAAATGACTATATTAACATACGAGGCGAGCGAAAAGGGCAATGGCCGAAGTCAGATACAAACTCTCTCACATGCAGTATAAACCATTGAATGCGAATTTATAAAGTCCATGCATGCAGCACAATCAGAGAGAGAGAGAGAGAGAGAGAGAGAGAGAGAGAGAGAGAGAGAGAGAGAGAGAGAGAGAGAGAGAGAGTCAGAGAGAGGAGAGAGAGAGAGAGACAGACAGACAGACAGACAGACAGAGACAGAGGATGCACAATTGCTATAGGCAGCAAAATCAAGTCATGGTATTCTCTCACTCTCTCTCTCTCACACACACACACACACAGTCTGCCCTCCAAGAAGCTTTGGCACATAAATTCCTCATTAATAAGAGTTGGAAATAAATTTGCATTCCCATAAATTTGCATTCCTGGTTCTCATCTAAGAATTCAAAAACATCATGAGAGACATTTGTACTAATTAAAGTCAGGCAAAGTTCAAACCATTAAATTACTCAAACAAAAAAACAAAAAATCTAAAATGCTACGTTTAATGCAGATTTAATGCAGACTTCTTGGGCACAAATCTAAACAAATGGAATCATTAACACTTAAAAGTAGAGGACATTAACTAGTATTTCATCTTATCCATTCTAATTTCAATAGGATTGATAAGTATAGATTTTGTTAAACAAAATACCAAAGTCCACACCTACCGTAATAAACATAGGGTCATCATTAGAACAGCAGGATATTCAAAACAATCACTACCACCAAAGTTCACGACCTTATTACAATCAACTCAGAAGACATGCATCTAATATATTATTATTATTATACAATCAATTTTACAATCAATCATCTAGAAATTTCTATTCAGAAACACAGCTGTTCCAAAAAAAAGACCACAATGAACTTTAAAAGTCACCAATCGATAACAGACATAATCTGTTCTGCAACATTATGCCATGCCACATCAAGAAGCAAATATCCAAAACAGTGATTTTGATCAAAAAATAAGTGTAGTGAGGTACTGAGTATCTTGATTCTATATATTTTCAGTAAAACAATCACAGGCCGTGGGTCATTCTGTGGCTTGCAAGCAGGGCAGAAACGGCAATGGGCCATTATGGCCCAAGTGACCCACCGAACCCTTGACCCATACGACCCCCGACTCCTGGGCAATTTATTTATATCTTTCTGCTTCTAGCCATTTCTAGTCCATTCATTTGTTCGGGGGAAAACAAGCACACACTTCTGGGTATACTCGAATTGACATTTGCTGCAAAAAACTTCTATAGCGCCACTTCATGATGCACAGAAGCATCAACCGATGGCACAATAAATCAAAGTCCAGTCAAGGACCCTTCATTAAAGAACTCGATGACAATTTGACCACAAAAAACCAGGTCCGCTGTACTCGACACGATCACAAGTACCCGGTATAGTATACTTTCTGGCAGTACACTGGGCAGCTATACAGAGATTCAGCCATTACAGGATCTTTGAACACTGGCAGAAGAAACTCTAGTCCCTCTTTAAATCAGTTCGTGGACAGTAATAGAGCTTTGGAGAAGCAGTCGAGCAAACAAGAACTGCACAGTGCACAGCAAGTAAGTAAGTAAGGAAGTAGACTGACTGAAAGAGCAAGATCAATTTGACTCACGGAGAAGAACTGTTCTGATAAAAGGCTGGACATACTTCCGGAAGAAAGACAGAATGAACCTTGGCAATTTAACAGGCGACTGAACGCACGCAAACACAAAAACGAGAAAAATTACGCTCCATGGACGACGCTAATGGCAGCAATTTAAGCGCGAAAACGTACAACTCTGAAAGGAATAAACAGGGAAAATTTAATTAAATATGCACATGGCTTTTATCTTAACAATCTAAGAAACAACTTTGAATTGAATGAAAGAGTATTCCTTATAAATTGCAGTAAGAAAATCCCAGAAATCTGTGCCAAATATGCTATATATAAAAAATAATTATTGACGGTAGGCGATAGATCTTACAGAAAGTCACTGCCTGGCATGCAGTCTGTGTGGCTGGAGAGAAAAACTAGATCTAGAGGCCAATAAAAATCCGGAATAGTTCCAAAAGCATCACCACACCTGCTTGTCTTCCTTATTAAAACTTGGTTTATAAATATACACAATGCCACCACCCCTTTTCAAAGAATATCCTTAACACATTGCCTATAGATACAAAACACACACACACACACACACACACACACATTGCATTTATCATGATAAATGCAATTCATAGTTCCCTAGAATCCCCACAACCAGCAATCAAAACAGGACAGAGCAAAAGCATATACAGAAATTTCGTCTTACTTACTTACTTATATATCAGGTGGTCACATGATATTATTATCAAAACGCCTATGCAATCAATGATAAAATTCACTACATCTTTACAATTCTGAATTTCTACCAACAATTTTCCACCCGTACCTTCAGCTTCCGTAATATTTCGTCGACATGCGCCGCCGCGTTTTGTTCTGTAGTACGCATTACAGAAAAACGCTGTTCAGGGGGATACTTAAAGATGGTTACCACAACGACATACATTAGATTTTCCAGTTCCCGATTCAGAAACTGTCTCGCGCCGTTGTCGTTACAACCGGAGTGTCCATATCGCGATTGGCGGAGAAAAATCAATCTCTGTGCAACGCAAGAGCGGCAACCGAAGACCGTCGTTTCGTCTGAACAACGGAAACAGTCGTTGCACTCGCAAAGCGTCCACAGTAAACTTAGTTGCTTCGGCCGCCGCGATGAACCAGTCCCGACAGCCGCTCGGAAATGATTTCGGTTTCGCGAGAACGGTTCTCGAGGGTAAACAGCATTACTACGGCAGGTGAATTAGGGAAAAAAGGAAACTTTTCTCTTCATACATCCGAGTCACAATTCCTTAATCTATGAAGAACTGATCTTGTACTAACTTTGCTGAACATGGCTTTAATATAATTTTATATAAATATTTCAATATCTGATCTCATTGGATTATAGGCATGAATTCAGACACAAATGTACACACACATGCACACACACACACACACACACACAAAGGTATGCACACAATGGCCACCAAGTGGGCAAGCTGCTGAAATGTATACATTTGAAACATGCGCAGTAGGAATATGACAGGACAATGACAATGTGTGACACAACAATGAATTTACTATCAGTACCCAAAGACCAACGGAAAATATATAATCCATCATACTTGATCATTCCTTTCAGTGAACTGCAATACGCTGTTAGCAACAGGCTACTGATGCTCATAATGGGAGAAAGAACTCTAGGGAAACAAGAACAGAGATCATCAAAGCAAAACCGTCAAGATATCTTAAGGGGGCGGGGGGGGTAGGTAGAACGATTGGAACAGATTCAATGTGGGAAGAACAACATGAAATTTTATTTTTGTAGTCTGTTTACTCGAAAATATCTAAGTGCCGCCGCTGCTTTGCTTAGACGTAAAGTTTTTTCTTGTGTTCATCCACATCCACACGCGGGCCGGAAGAAAAGCTTTTGCGGTCCGGCCCTTTGGGCCGCATGTTTGACACCCCTGCATTAGAGTCATACACCCTTGGGCTAGCAAAGGGGGACAGAAGGCTAAATGTGTCAGTGTACTCATTACCTTTTCGCAAGGATTTGGTCAGGACTATGCACCTAGAACAAAGCATCTTATGATGATGATGATGATGATAATGATGATGATGATGATGATGATGATGATGATGATGACGACGACGATGATGATGAAATAAAGATCACTAGAAAATATCTGAAGAAATTAAGACAACAAAAATTAGCTTCTTGAATGTTGGTTTTAAAAATCGTTGAATTTTCATTACTTTTTAAGTTTTTCAAGTCCATTTTTCTCAGACATCAGGACCTTTCTATATGGGATTGGAAAATTCACCACTGATCTCACAATTCATAGGACATTCCGGTAATCTCTTCATGAATTAACATTTATATCTTAACTAGAGTGGACTGGAAGAGCAAATTATGAAAAACAAGTTACCAAAAATTTAACAAAACAGTAGAATAAGACAAAAAGACAAAGAAGATTTACCAGTAATTATTTTATTGTCTTATTATAAGCACTTCCAGTAGTGGGAAATTTGTTCAGCAACAATGTAGCTCGAATCACCACCATCACCATGTAGTAAACATGTTCATTTTCCATCAACGCAACACTCTGAGAATTTACCAACATCTAGCGAACAACTACCACACATCAGGAAGCACTATCAGTATTTTATCTAAATGGCCTTTCATTCACTCCATTATTACAGGGAGAGCAAAAATAAATCTAGAAATCATTTTTTGAAAATGAGCTCTGCAAAAAGCACTGCATGAAAGTTCCTAATGCTATAGCCAACTGCACATTACAGCAACTCTCCTTCAGATCTACTGTAATATGTGCTGATAATCTATAAAAAGGTACCAAAGATATATATATATATATATATATATTTAGACAAATGTCTAAAAAAATCAATCGAGAGATAAGATGGCGCTTAAGAGAGCTGGTTTCTTCTATTACAGGTTTATACATATATACATATATATATACATATATAATTATATATATATATATACACATATATATACACACTATTTTTTATCCAATCTGATGTTTTTACTGCTAATTTATTTCTCATAAAATATACTTTTTAATTTCATCTGAACTCTAACCTCACTACATTGGCTAACTGTGGACCAAAGTTCTTGAAACTTAACAGTTAGATTAATTTTTGGCAAAGCAGTCCAATACATAAGTAAAATTTTGCCAAATTATGCTTTGATTCTATATTGAAATAATTTTCAAAAATCATGTCTACAGTGAAATCAATGTCATATCAGTAGCACAAACAGGGTATCAATTTTATAATATTTTTGTGGTCTATAAAACCTGTAATAGAATAAACCAGCTCTCTTAAGCACCATCTTATCTCTCGATTGATTTTTTAGACATTTGACACAGAATAGATTACTGAAAGTCTTTGTATAGTGTCGTTTCAAACGGCTCATTATTTTTTGTGGCATTTCGAAAGCTCTAGAAAAAAATTGAAACAGAATATATTGACAATTCTAGTACAGTTTGACAAAACAAAGATGGGGACACAAGAATATGTGGTTTTAATTCGTTTCATCACTCTTCAGAATTTTTGCATATCTATAGCCTACTGTAGCACACAGCAGCTTCTATCCCCCTGCAGCCAGGCTCAATTCCCCCAAATTACAAATCCCCCAATTACAAATTGCCCCTGTTAATTTGCTCCCTTATAGACTTAGTATTATATTCAGCTTTTCATCCTTTGTGTTAGGCATAGCTATCATTGATTACATCACGGTCAGTGTTATTTTGAATCAATATCAACCTCGGTTTAGTTCAGATTAGTAGCAAAATATCCCCCATTTTTTCGGGCGCAGCTGCGTTCGCCTTAAATAGGGATAGAAGCCCCTGCTTACCACCAGATGCAAAAAGATTATACAGCACACCCTCAGAAAAATAACGTTTTCCCTAAATGTATCAAGGCTTAGGCCTGGCATATTCAACTCTTTTTCTCTGACAGGACCTATAACCAAAGTTGGATTACTGGTACACATATAAAAGTTACACCTTTATTTTGAGGAGAAAACTTTATTAATTCAATAGACAGTTGGCCTCAAACTCATGATCAAATCTTACTGTCTAAATTTGCTGCACCAAACCATAAAAACTGGCAAAATTATGCTCACTTGACACACTTACTTAACCCCTTAACCGTGTATTTAACTGTAACTCAATGTAAAAGACACATACAGGGACAAAAGTGGTTAATACAGACAGACAAAAACAGACAGACAGACACAATACTGCTTACTATAATGTCCAGCTAAACAAGTATCAGCAAGGGAGGAAGGGCACAAGAAGGAAGAGCATCAACAATGCAATTACACAAGTAAAATACAGTCGTGTTTATAGACGCAGTATTGTCCAGGTCTCAATGTGCTATTTCAGCTTATTCCTATTGTTAAATTTGAAAACAGCCTATAGTCAAATGGACAGGTTCATGTGCTAAACAGTTTCAGAAGATTACAACAACTAAACCATTCTCTGTCAAATTCAGCTCCAGGGTGAAGTCAATGCTTTTCAACTTGTCAAAGTGATACCATTGTCACTGAGTGGTATCACATGCAAAGATTAGATATCACACAATAGATAAGGAGCAGGAGAAATTTTCCTGTTGCTCTGCGGCGCTGAGATCTATAGGCCTATTGGCAAAAAAATTGAAAAATATACATTGACAGAGAAAATGTGTTTCTAATACTATATACTACTATACTATATACTATATACTACTACAACTATTATTACTATTACTACCACTAAGAGGCATTCCCGCATTGCGGAGAGCCATCCCCGCACTGCGGAGAGCAATCTGCAGTGCGGGGATGGCTCTCCGCAGAAGAAGAATATAATATTAAATAATAATAGTAATAATAAAAGTAATAATTATTCAGATTGAAATCTGTCAACACAAGCAGTATCTTCAACATCGATATTCTGATGAAATTCAGCAGAGTCTAACAGAGAGGTCATCCACAGTTATGCATTAGTAGTACTATTGCTACAGTAGGCTATAGATATGCAAAAATTCACAAGAGTGATGAAACGAATTAAATCCACATAATCCATAAGCATGGAGCACTACTACTACCACTACTACTACTACTACTACTACTACTACTACTACTACTACTACTACTACTACTACTACTACTACAACAACAACTACTACTACTACTACTACTACTACTACTACTACTACTACTACTACTACTACTACTACTACTACTACTACTACTACTGCTACTAAGTGGCATCCTCGCACTGCGGATAGCCAACCCCGCACTGCGGATAGCCATCTCTGCACTGCAGAGAGCCATCCCCGCACTGCAAAGTGCCATCCATTGCATTTCTTAACAAGACGACTTTATAGAAATTGAGATCATATTAAATTTAGAAAATTCCAAATGTCTAGAATTCATGTTCTTGTAACATCCAGTCAGCAACAATGACCTTGTGGCTTTAATATCAGACAAGTCTCAGATTGCAGAATAAGCCAGATATTTTGCAATTTCATCAGTTTATCACCATCTGTCGACATGACCAGCAAGACCCAATGCGGATAAGAAAGCATTGGCAAATTCAAGTCCCCAGCAGCACAAATCCACCCCAAGCAACTTTACTTACTTACTTATTTATTCATTGACTTACTTACCTACTTACTTACTTACTGTACTACGGTCCTACAAAGTGACTGTAATACAGTCAAGTTGCTGTCAATGCAGTTCTGTAAAAAAATTGTGAATAGCTACAATTTCTGCCTTTGAAAAGTAAAATAAATTCCACTCAATGCTTAATTTATGCAGTCAATTACATATCAACTTATGCAAACAAAAAGTCTGGTGAAAAGAATGGCAAAAACTTATTCCTCATAATTGCCTGGTTCTGGTAGAAAGAAAGTAGACCTGCAGTTGTATTTTATCACAAAGCAGCCGGATATTTTTACTAAAATCAACCGTCTACACCTGGACAAAGACCACAATTTATGTAGCTCATCTACAGAAAGCTTGCACTGTCAGTATGTGTCACTTGTCCAGGCACTTTACTTGGTGACGTTAAGAATGGCATAGCGTCCAGCAAGTGAAGGCAAACATAAAGTGCAGTTAACTTGGACAGACCTGAAAAGCAAAGAGTAAGACAATAAGAACAGGTGCACGAATCACTCAACCACCTTTTACCAGCCTTGCATTTCAGTGAGAATTTTCTCAATGCCGCATTCAGATAGAAAGAAAAGATCTATCTAAGCATGCACTTAAAAATCAATCATTATAATATAACCACACAAAAGCAAAGAATAAATGCACTAGAAGTAACATACAAGGAAACAACCAGACTTTAGCAAGCATCAAAGCAATAAGCTAATAATCGGAAGCTTCATTTAAGAATTTCAGAAATTTTCCACCCTTCAAACACACTGCATTGGAACAGCCACAATTCTCAAAAGAATGGAGAAAATAACAGAACTATGGACTGTGAACAAAACAACAAAAATGAACTACAAATCACATTTTCTCACCTGATGCATTGGAATTTTTAACATCTACCTGAATCAATCAAGCATTAAAGTTAAAATGCAATCCATTAAAACTCCTTGAAAATCTTTTTTTAAAACATAAACACCGTTAACGATATCATCAGCATCTAAAGCTCTCTGGTCATCTCAGCTGCAAATCATGCAGGAAATTATTTGTATTTTAAAATGCCACAATAAGTGTCTGGAAGAATATAATTAAAAATTACAAAATAAATGGCTTATAAGGGGTCGGGCCTCAGGCAATGCACCCACATATCTACAATTACTTTGAAGTTGCCTTATCAAAACTGTTCAGCCATTATCTGGAAAATGGTGTATAACAAGCAGTATATAATCAATCTTCTTCTTTCTTTCCTTCCATCATTCCCTATTGGATTGGACGATGGGTACGAATGAGTTCCTTCCACTTCTGTCTGTCTCTTGCTGCCCTGGTCATTTGGATGAAGTTCATTTGCATTTCTTCTGCATCCCTTTTAAGTATTCTATCCGTGTTTTTTTGGTCTTCCTTTTCCCTTCAACATAGCTGTATAATGATTTCTTTGGTTGTCTTTCTTCCTTCATTATTTCAACATGACCAAACCATTTCAGTCTTCGTTTCTGCATTGATTCAACTATCGTTTCTTTTCTCTGTCTTTTCTCTGATCATTTTCTCTGATCTTACTATTTGTCTTCTGCCTACTCCTACTACTACTATTCCTCTTAACCAGTTCATTTCTGCAGTCTTTAATCATCTTTAATCTTTCTTCTTTATGGTTCAGCATTCTGATCCATATAATAATATTGGTTTGATTAGTGTATTATATAGCTTTAGTTTTGTTTTAAAAGATATTTGTTTGTCTTTCCATATATTTTGAAGTTTTCCAAATTTCCAAATGCTGCACTTGTTAGTCCAAATTTTCTTAATATGTCTTCTTCATTTAGTCCATCTTCTGTCAGTACTCATCCTAGGTAAATGAACTTTGGTGCTTGTTCTATTACTTCCTTCTTTAGTCTTAGCTTAAGTTTTTCCCTTCTATCTATTGCACTATAGAATCACAAATCAAAATCAACTTTAAATTATAATAAAATCTCCAAATTTGACTGCCATTCTGAACGAATACCACTGTTTATAACAGCTTATCATGTACAGTTAAAGAAATTTAAAGGCTTTGTGATATCTGCATTTATGATAACAATTGGATAGTCTAGTTTGAATCAAAATCAATCAATCAATCAATCAATCAAAATAGTTTATTTCTCAACAATGAATGATTATCTTATACATACATACACACAACTTGTGATCGTGTAACTAGTCAAGACCTAGTATATTTAAATTTCAATCATTCCAAAGATCAATCTGACTTGGCTAACTCAGTAACCTGGTTTACACACAGAGTCTTAGGCCTCCAGCCTCAATTGACTACTGTGATTTCCTTGGGCCATAATCTTCAAAAACGGATCCAAGCAGTGCTCAAACTCAATGTCCTCCTGTGACGGTGACAATGGTCACTGATGACAGTCCACCTATCAAGGCGCCATATAAATCGAATACATGAAATCACTACCTTTCTGTAATGGCCATTTCAAATTTAGATCAAGAATCAATCACTACTAAAGTACCACAACTAATGCGCTATATAAATTCGCGAGATCTTTATTTTTTAATTGCAGGAAAATTGAAATAAAACAGTAGACGTACTGCGCTGTTGTCGTTCCTCTCTTTCGTCGATGATATAAGATTGAAACGAATAAGAAAACGAAAAAGAAGATGAGGAGGAAGGCGGGCTGCGTAGAAATGAAGGGGGTGGCTACGGTGTCATTTGAAGCGGTCCTGGCGATGGAAACGATCAGATTGATAGCGTTCTGTTATCGTCATCGACGCAACATTATAGTCGTCAAAAATGTCATGAAAAAACCCCGATCGGCGCACGCGAAGATCCTCCGCCGGATCCTTCCTCTTCTCGGGGGACGACCACGGCCACAACCCCCGAACAGTTCGCCTCTGCCGCCGCTGTTTCTGCTGCTGCTGCTACACCGCCGAGGGAATGTTATCATTTGTTATGCTAACAATATTACGACCAAAGCTCATCAGCTGTCGGTGATGGGTGCTACGGCCGTCGTGTTGCCACTGTAGATTTTTAGACGGTCTGAACGGACCTGGAACTGGGGGGAAAAAACTTCTTAAATTCGTTCGTCTCTTGGAACGAATTTAAGAAGTTTTTTCCCCAGTCCCAGGTCCGTTCAGACCGTCTATTGTCGGTTCGTCTATTAAATGAGATTAATGCAGTAACGGTCAGCGTATTGCGCCGTTTTTATTTAAGAAATCTATTTTTAAAAAACTGACTGAAATAATTCGCACCCGAATGCCAGTCAAGTTTTGAAGATCAAACAAAAACATCACCGGCCGGCAAAGCCAGAAGATTCCTCCTTGAATCGATCGATGATGGAATAACTCCTCAACACCTCTCCTCTAAAAGTGAAACCAGTGACTATTTATAGAATTTAGTTTATAGCTATCTTTAAAAGTAAACGTCTGGCAAATTTTATGGGACTACTGTAATCTCTGAAGAAACGCAGGCTAGTAGATCTACCGTTATAAACGTAGCATTAGAAACATAGGTGCGGGCATCTTCAATAGAACAGAATCTTTTGATTAATTACCTAATACCTACGTCGTCAACGACAATCTTTTAAGCTCAACAGCAACTATATTCTACAGGTATCAGGAGGGTGTGAGCACTCAGTTGTGCTAATATAGTCTGGTCCTGCATAAATTTGAGACCAGGCAAGTAATAAGTATTAATCGTGTGCCTCACAAGGGAAAGTCGTAGGCCTATTTATATTTCAACAGATGAAAATCTGCATTTAGGCTCTATATGCCTAACCTAATATTCAATTTTATTGAATGCAAGGTTATTTAAATTAATTCAGGATAACGGTGAAAAACACAAAACTGTAAAAATGAATTCCCAACGAGGTACGTGTAGCCTAAATTGAGGCTTAAATTGAAGAAATAGACAGTGGCGGATTTAGGGGCTATGCTCCTGATCCATAGCATACCCCTTTGGTCTCTCGATTTTTGATCCATAGTAATAGTCCGTATTTAGAATATTGGTCTTTGGTATTTGTACTCGATTTTTGAATGTAATATTTAGATGTAATGTAAGAGTACAAAGACACTGTTACACTAAGACTTTTAGTCTGTTAGACGACGATTGTTCTTTTCATCAGTTGTAGTAAATTTATTGGAGAAAAAAGTTCTTTACTAGGCCCTATATGGTATTATTAGACTAAAATTAAGCTCTGTTAACTATTTTTTTATTACAAAACATAGAATTAAAGTTATTTTTTCGAACAAGATTATAAAATAAAATTTTCAGCATTATTCTTGAATTAACTTTCTGTACACTTTACAGCCTGATTCAGAATGGATGGGTCAGGACGCCCAAGGAAATAGATGGCCCAAATGGCCCAATGGTAAATACGCCACTGGACTAAAAGCCAGAAGATTCACTAAGACTGTTAGTCTGTTGAATCGATCTTCAGTTGAAACGTCGGCGATTACTACTTTACAGTATTAATCTCTAAACTTTATTTATTGATTAATGGTTATTTTTCCAACTTTTAAATTCAGCATTTTTTAAGCCTTTCTAAATACACTGAAATCATGTTAAACCGATGTTTAACAATCTAAGAAAATAAAAATCTTTGTTAGTTATGATTGTTATTATTAATTGGGCAACTATTTGTAACTCAATGTAAAATGGACGAGCGTTACTCAGGGCAGTTAGCAGTTAAAATACTCAGCAGGTTGGTTTTTAAGTAAGCAGCTAGGGTCAATTGCTACTTTACTGCATGACCACAGGCGGATTTTATTAAAAGCTATAATAATAATAATAATAATAATAATAATAATAATAATAATAATAATAATAATAATAATAATAATAATCTTATTATTATTATTATTATTATTATTATTATTAGTATTATTATTATTATTATTATTATTATTATTAGTTGTTGTTGTTGTTGTTGTTAGTAGTAGTAGTTGTAAGAATTGATGTCCTATTATTATGATAAATGTATGCAACGCGTGATATAGTTCGTGTCTCTTAGGTTGCGTCGTCGGTTACACTGCGTTTACTTCGTCTGAAACTCGACCTGAGGCTCTCGTTGAGACCATGCCATGACCGGGTGAGTGGTCCTCTTCGCGGCCTCAGTCCCTTCGTCCTCTCGCTCAGCGGAACTTCGTCACGACGTCCGGCCAACAGGTCGACGCTCTTGCACACGTCCCCCGTCGACTTCCAACCCCTTCTCTCCTCGGTCACTCCGTCGTCGTCGTCGCTTTCGTACTCCTCACCGCCGCCGCCCGCCGCCGCTGCATCGTCGACGTCTTCGGTCAGGTAGACGTGCTCCGTGGACGAAGCGGCGGACGACAGGTCACCGGCGGACGCCCTGTGCTGGACACCGGCGCTGACGCGGATCGACGCGGAGCCCGAGGAGGAGGAGGGCGGCGGCGGCCCGCCGGAGTCCGACGATCGTGCTCGACGGGATGTTGTTGAGGCTCACGTTGACGTACCTCAGCGACTTCGTCTTCCACAGGTTCCGGGCGAGCGCCGACGCGCCCCGCTCGCCGATCTGGTTCTCGGCCAGGACGAGGCTCCGGATCCGGCGCAGACGGCCGAGACTGCGCGTGAGGACGTCCGTTCCGAAGTCCCCCAGCTGGTTCCGCCTCAGATCGAGGCTGCGCAGGCGCGGCAGGACCGGCAGCGCCGCGGCCAGTATGGCCGCCGTGCGATCGGTTATCCGGTTGTCCGACAGGTCCAGCCATTCGAGCGTCGGGACGTACTTGAAATTGCGCGTCAGCGGCGGGATGCCGACGTCGGTGATGGCGTTGCTGGAGACGCGTAGGAACTGCAGCGGCCAGCATTCGAAGAACTCGGCCAGAAGACGGAGTCCCTGGTCGCCGATCAGACATCCGGCGAGGTCCAGATGGGTCAGATGGCTGGCCTTGACGAGAAAGCGCATCAGGCGCCGAACGGCGGACGCGCCCAGCTCGAAGTTCCCGCTGAGGTTGAGGACCTGAAGGTGATTGTCGGACACGGCGTTCACCGGGTCGGCCAGCATCGCAACGGTGTTCGAGTCCAGCTGGAGATAGGCCAGGTGCAGCCCGTAGACGGTGGCGCTGGTCCGGACCAGGTATCCGACGGCGGACACGGCGTACGGAAGACGGTGCCGCGACCCCAGCAGGGGGCCGTTGGCGGCGGAGGAGCAGGAGGAGTAGCTGATCGTCTGGTTGAACGTGAACTCTTCGAGGATCTCGGCCAGATTGGACGCGTTGGCCGTCTCGTAGACGGCCTCGACGCACAGGGCGGTTATGTCGACCGGTGTCATCCGTCCGCCGAGCTTGCACTCCTTCGATGATCTCGGACACGACGCCTCTGACCAGCGCCGCCGTCCGGTCCGACTTGCCGAGCAGTCCGAGCGTCATTCGCCAGATGGCGCCGGTCGACGGGAGCTTCCGGACGCTGCGGCGCATCGACGGCGTCAGGGCGACGACGACTCCGACCCCGTCGCCGGAAATGCACTTTTGCACGAACTGGTCGAAGTGGTGCTTCGCCACGAGAAACTCCTCCACGCCGCTTTCCCTGAAACGATATCTCAGTCCCTCTTCGTTCTGATTTCCAGCGTCGACGTTCACACCCTTATTTACGCCGCCCCGTGTTGTGATAGTTCCGATTTTCCGCGGCTCGTGTTCCTTCGCCGAAGACTTTCTCTTTAACCGACCAGTGATCGCCAACCATCGTCCTTGTTTCTGCTCTTTTTTCACAGTAACATCTGCTTGCTCAGAATTTTCATCATCATCATCATCGCCGCCGCCGCCGCCGTCGTCGTCGTCTTCATCTTCGTCGTTGTCGTAGTTTTTTCCGGTGACATCGTTTGCATCATCGATGAAATTCAATCTGTCAAGTTTCCTCGATTTCTGACCAACGAAGGCTGGTTTCCGCGCAGTTCCCTTGTCCGCTTCCACCATCTCTTCCAGAAATCCGAAACTTCCCAACTTCCAATCCAGCGATCGCAGCGTGTCATCGCCGCGTCTCTTTCCTTCGGGAAACAGTATCCTAAGAAGGCGCCGCTTGGTTATCGCGGCGCCTTTGATCTTCGACAGGTAGGCGAGTCTTGCCAGCCGACCGATGGTCCCATCGATGTCCCAGAGCAGGTTTCGCTGCTCGATTCGGCGTCTGTCCTTCTGGAGGAATCGAACGACGGAGAAGCTCAGGTATTCGCCGTAGAACTCGGTCAAGGTGTACGGCACGAACCCGGGGTTTCCGTTTCGGAGCGAATAGTCGACGAAATCGCCGAGAGTGGCGACATCTATGACCGCCCGACTGGAATCCTCGTTATTAAGAAGCAGAGACAAGATGGGATGTTTGCTGGAGAAGGACACTTCGTCCGTCTGTTGTTGTTGTTGTTGTTGTTGTTGTTGTTGTTGTTGATCCATCAAACAACAGGAGCGGACAACCGTCTAAAACAAACAATCGTTTAAGAATGTTCAGTAATAATAAGCTTAATAATAATAATAATAATAATAATAATAATAATAATAATAATAATAATAATAATAATAATAATAATAATAATAATAATAATAATAATAATAATAATAATAATAATAATAATAACAACAACAACTGGATTTTAGGTGGTTTAATACATGTGGGTTCTCTCCTGTGTTGAAAATCACTGTCGTTCGGCTGAGGGTGCATTCTCATATCTCAATGAGAGAGGAAGCTTTCAGTTTATCTACAGTAACAGTGGCGTAGCCAAGGGGGTTTTGGGGGTTAAACTCCCTCTTGGCTGCCGAAAACAAAATTTTTAATGAGTTTCTATGCATTTTTAATTTTGGGACGCGATTTGGGGGTCAACCCCCTCCCCCTTGGCTACCTGGCTACACAATGTAATACGGTTTAAGAAGTGACGACCTTATTTTGCTTGTCAAATTTTTTTTCGAAGTTGGTGAAGTTGGTGACGGTCGAAACCAAAAACCAAAAACCGCCCCTTCCGGAAATCCTGGCTACGCCACTGTACAGTAGGCCGCTATTATCATCAATTAATTAATCGTTAATTTCGATGTCCTCTAGGCTATGGAGCCGCGGTTTTAAGCTTACGTTTTTAAAATATAGGCCCAATTTCTATGACCAAGTAATCGTAGTAATGTATGGACCCCGGCGCGAATTTGCGCGCAAAAATAATGGTTATCACCGTCGTGTTTAGGCCATGGGCGTCCGGAGGGGGTGCAAGGGGTGCAATTGCATCCCCCTGGAAAAATTGTGGAGTTATGAAAAAGTAAAATTACTTGTTTCTTTCGTCACAAAACCTTGTTTTGCACCCCCCCCTGGAAAAATTCCTGCGGACGCCCATGGTTTAGGCCTGTTGTTCTGTATACTAGCCTAATATAGGCCGAGGCCTATATGGTCGACCTCGATGCTATTGAAGTGGTAGTTAAGTCAATGGGAAATTTATGAGGAACAGCGTCTGCAGAACGGATTGAGAGATTTTCCTTTGCAATCTGCAGAAGTAGTTACGCGCACGAATTAAGGCGTGCGCTGTATTTTAAATCGAGTCCACAGTGGCGTAGCGTGACTTTTGGGGTCCAATCTTTGTCATTCCAAAGTTTCGGGCTAGTCGCCGGCACGTTCACTTCTATGGTTAGGGTTTACGTTCGGATTAGTCAAGTTTAAACTGCGAGTCCAACATTCCTTTAGACGTTTACGTTCGGATTAAAGTTAAACACAGGCGCAGACTTCGATCGAGAAGTCGAAAAAAGACGAGGACTGTGAGGTTAGGCTCCCATCTGCCATGACCAGACAGTAGGCCTATATGCCGCAGGACTCCTCTAATAAAGCCTCTTACAGAGGCGTAAAAGAAGGTTGCATAAACTGATACATTATACAACCTTGACAACAACATTCTACGAACTACGGACTGTGAATTATACCCAGATTGAGCCAGCGTGAATAAGCTGGTGCACTGCGCCAAGGTTCTCGCAGCGCTATAGAAAGTTCGTTTTTGCCTACACTTACTTACTTGTACACGTATCCTGGTTCAAAACAATGGTCTACAGTACGCTAACAAGTAGACGGATTTTATCATTTCACACAATGACATTCCAATGATTACAGGTTCTACGCGAATTTAATAACGAATCCAGTTTGCCGTTTGTTTTTTGGCTTTTCTATTGCCAGATTCTCGCGACAAAAGCTTAATATGAGGGACCAATAAAAATCTGTCCCTCGATTAGACTACACTACAGCCTCGTCAGGAACACAGATTTTAACGGCCCTCAAATCAAGCTTTTGTCGAATCTGAAACTAGAAACCCAGCTCAGAACGACATCATAGCACCACTCCTACGTTGTTCTACACTGACAGTGGCGGTTCCACACGGGGGATGAGTGGGGATGCATCCCCCACCGGACTTTCGGACTTACTTTTTTGCTTGTGAAACCTATTTTTGGGTAAAAATCTAGTAAAACTAACCGGGGATGACTTTTTTGCTTGTCAACCTATTTTTCGGTAAAAGTGTAGAGAAATGAGGGATAAAAGTCCCTTTTCTGATTTGTTATTATTTTTTTATTTAAACTTATTTGATTGAAAGAAATTGATTGATTTTCCAGCTTTTTCCGTCAAAGTTTATTGATTTTTTCCCTTCTATTTTCATATGGTCTGTGTCTGTCATCAAGAAATCCTGGAACCGCCACTGACGCCCCTGACGATACAGCTTCGCACAATTCGACGGTCTAATATAATTTTAATATGGTCTGTGCTGTCATCGAGAGATTAAATAGGACGCCACGCAGGCGAGTACGCGCGCCGGAAAGCACTTTAAAAACCCTAACCCCAAGCCTAACTCTAAGTTTCATGCGATTGGGATGGCAGTGTGCACCAGACGAATGGGTGCCAACTGCCAACGTGGAGCAGTTGGCTCTCCGTTTAGTTTAGTTTTTTTAAATAATGCTTTTTTACGCTGTGCGAATACGTTAAAGGTCTAAGCACGCCAGCGATAACATTATACGCTCCGACTTGTGGCTTTTCTCTTCTAAAATGGATCGGGTGACAAGACGTGTTGACTAAAATGCGGAATCCGATATTGCACTCAGACTCATTGAGACAGTACAGCGGTTTAAAGATGATATAGGACTGACAAAAGCCAGCAACAGACAGATGGTATTAATATACAGCGCCTAGAGCCCCCACTCAAACCTCCGTTGTCCTCTCCATCGAGATTCTGGATTGTTCTCACAGTTGTAATCCTGGGATAGAATCTATTTAGAGGGTGAGGGGCGAGGGGAGGTGATCGACCACGTCTCTGCTTAAGCGAAGTTGCTGACCTTTGCATCTATTTTGCGTAAGAATAAATAAATAAATAAATAGATAAATAGATAAATAGATAAATAATAATAATAATAATAATAATAATAATAATAATAATAATAATAATAATAATAATAATAATAATAATAATAATAATAATAATAATGGTAACAGTAAGCCTAATAATAACGTTCATAATAATAATAATAATAATAATAATAATAATAATAATAATAATAATATCCCCAGCGGGGGTTACACCCCTGGTTGGTGACAGACAAGACACCCCAGGGGTGGTGTTGGCTATCACCAAAACAGACTGATGTCAAAACTATTCATTTAAAATTCTAAAGGGCTTCACCGCTGGAAATTGAAACTTGAGCCACTATAACTGATTTCACAGAAATTGGAATGGATCGTATGAAAACGGAAGAGATGACAACGGAAATCATATTTTTTACTTGTATAATCGTATTTGCCTTTTTCCGGGGGGGGGGGGCAAGCATAGAACCCCGCCACCTCCTTCGCCCAATTCTATTTTCCCCAGGGTCCACGGAATCTAGATGAAACGCTAGACATCGACACGCCTTCAATTATGGGATCCCCGAGGGCAAATTCCTGGGAAATAAGTTCAATAACCTGAGTGTAAGCGTTGCGATCTAGGGGCGCATCTGTATTTCAAATCCAAGAATCCACAAAGTTTGCACAAACACGGGTGACCCGTCAATGGCATGGATGTTATTCAGAGTGGGAACAATAAGACAGACTTGAAGGCTGTTGTTGTTGTCTATCGTCATGGGCGTAAACTTGGCTAAAAGACGAGGGAATAATCTTTAGGCCCTATGGGAGCACGTGCCTAGATGCCTAATAGAAATTGGCGCCTGTGGTTAGCGTGTGCATTTGACGAACGACGGAGACTAAGATTTAAGAAGGTCGTTTAGACTTCCTTCCTTCTCATTTGAAGCGTTAATTTGCAACCGGCGACTTGAAAAACCGAAGTCGGCCTTGATGCTCATTTTAAAAAACGACCATAAAACCAACATTCAAAATATTACGTGCAGCCATTTAGACAGGGTTGGCGTTTACAAGTTACAAAATCTCGGCCAAAGTTTGGTTTTGATGGTTGGGGGGGGGGAGAATTTAGAACGTTTAAAGATTTTCCAAAATGTCACACTGCTGTAACTCACATCTTATCAGTGCACATAGTCTAAACCAGAAATGACAATGAGTAATTCAAATTGACCCATGACCCACATGACTCGTTAAACCCTTGACCTGTGAGTCATGTGACCCCATGACCCGTGGGTCACTGGGAATTAGATACCTATAATTTTTGAAAGCCGTTAAGTCATGCCAAGACTAATGCTGAGTATCGATATATATATATATATATATATATATATATATATATATATATATATATATATATATATATATATAGGGCCCTACTGATGAATCGAGTAAAGGATATAGGCTACTCATTAATAAACTGGTTATAAGATGCATAGACTGACCCGAGATTTAACATTTATCTTTAAAAGACGATAGGTTTTCTAACAGCTACAAAACAGTTAGCAGCTCTCACAAGTCTTCTAACGATATGATCCGATAGCCCTACTAAATGGAATCCACACAAAGACCGGGTAAAATTAGGGAATACAACTTACCTGCAGAAAAAAGTGTAACTCGGAATATTATATTCACTGATCTTACGTCTAACGGCAATTTATTGATATCAGAATTATGATGGGATAAATTACACAGTTTCCGTCAGAAGAAATAGCGTCTCTGTTGATTATATCGTCAGCTATAGCATAGACTGCAACGCTATTTCAATGGAAGAACTGCACAGACTGCTATAGACGCACGCACCGCTCAGAACCGTCTCCGTCGACTTTAAACAACAGCAGTGCGCGATTCGTATAGACGCCCGTAATGTTTTTAACGGCATATCAGGCTGAAACCTCGGTGCTAGGGTGCCAGAAGATGGAAGGGGACAGGACGGAGAGGGCCTTCGATTTTCTGGATGAAAGCACACTGCGCTTTTAGGCCTATCTCCAGACTCCGGCTCTTGACGTTCGGCCATTTGGATTTAATAATAATAATAATAATAATAATAATAATAATAATAATAATAATAATAATAATAATAATAATAATAATAATAATAATAATAATAATAATAATAATAATAATAATAATAATAATAATAATAATAATAATAATAATAATAATAATAATAATAATAATAATAATAATAACGACGATGATTTAATGAGTGATGAACTTTCAATAATAATGATGATGATAATAATGATGATGATAATAATAATAATAATAATAACACACAGAAGAAATTTGCCTATTCACAAGTGACAGATTGGAATTCTGTGAATTTTAAATTTGGAGAAGTTCGCTGGCAGTGAGAAATCGTTTGCGTTTAAAAGGTTTAAGCCTGATAACGCAATGTTTTTTTTTAAATATCTGCGAATGAAATTGGGGCTAACTGACGGGGTGACTTTAATTGTGATAGGGCACCTGTTTACGATGTCTGTCCGATAAATACAATATAACGCCTTCAACGAATAATTTATTCAAATTCCAATTTAACAAGATTCGAGTAAAAAAACTTCTGCCCCGACATCGTTTGAAACCATTTGCAAACCTCGGCGACATAACGGATTGCCAGCAGCCATTGTAATAGGCAGCCACTTTCTCCTTCTCTGTTTATTCGCAATTTCGCATCTGAGAGGCCTCTGTAGGCTATAAGTGCTGCCGAATACCAATGCACCGCTGTTCCTACCTAACTGACTGACAAGCAACATCTTGCTCAGTGGGATCTGATATGGATCGCATCAACAATTACACCACTCTATCGCGTTAGACACGTTCGGCGCCAAACCGGCTTTCCAGAAAGCGAGATTTATACGAGGATATCGTGTCCCTTGTTATCCGAGGGTCACGTGACGGCGGATAACAACTACCGACTAATGGGCATAAAAGTGGAAGCTGATAATAAGCTAATTATTCCGCTGAAAATGAATTGTGTGAGTCTATATAGGCCTACAACTAATTGGTCATTGACACCATACTGTAGATAACTGATGCCAAATTTTATGCGTCGTTCGATTTCAATAAGACAAACCGCCTGCCAGCCTGTGCCAGGCATAAACAGAAATCAGTGCCACTGCCCCCTATAGGCTTAGTATTTAGGCTAGTTAGTTATTATTAGTAACGTGTCTTAGTAGTCCGAAATCATTATATCAATACTTTTTAATCACATAGTGCAGCTCATTCTCTTAGGGACCCTAAGCTACAACCCTAAGTTGGCAGTGTTTATTCAAGCCACCTTGACATTGGGAGGGGGTTGAAATGTTTGGGGGGGTCAAGGTCTGAGTCTCCACACTTTTGGGGAATTTCCATTCCCAGCCAACATATAAAAATTTGGGAAATTTTAAAACTTCGGGGGGAGGAATTCCACCCAGAGAAGGCCTAGAATAAACACTGCTAAGTTAGGGTTGTAGTAATTTGAAGGATGAGGGAATTCAAACAGCACTAAACTCACGCAAGGAGGGTAGAGGAGTGAAAGGGGAGATACAGATCTAGTTGGACTCCACACTTTCTTCCTAGTTTACGCCCATGTATCCAGGAATATAGGATACTCCGAACGAGTGTCCGGTAAGCATGACACATGTTATAGGCAATACATTAAATTTAATTAAGTTCAATTAAAAATCTATGCATTACACCGGTATATACTATATACCTATAAATAGGCCTAAATAAATTAATATATATAGGCCTATGCTTAACTCTAGGAAGAATCTTGATCTATAGATCAGGTACTCAATACTCAATCCCTATCAGGCAGATCTCTCTCAACTGAATAGGTCCCGCTCCACCTGGATTGCATAGATGTAGTTGGGTCTACATTAAACAACACATGGCAGGCAGATGGAGATCGCAGCTCTCCCGACCAGATTATAGGCGAAGTTCCCCGTTTGAACGCAAAGAACGCGCTCTTTATAAACAGAGACGTCGAGGATCGCGAGGTTGTGTATGGAATGGACAACTTTAGAGCAGACGACATTTATTAATGGCGCGAAAAATCAATCAACAAAAGGCGAGCCACACATTTGAAAAAATGATTGATCGCGTCATGAAAACGTTGTCCAATCATTTGAGCCTAACGAATTTTTATCTCACCACACTTGAAAAGACAGTTTCAAATGTCTATGTAGCCTATTGTGATTGGTTGTTCACATATTATTTAAGCGTTGCCTTGACGACGACTCAACTACCAGAAGCTGTTTAGGGCCTACATAGGCCGTTGCCTTATCTAAAACACTGTGTTTGATTAAATCTTGACTCCTTTGTATTCTTGTTATAACTTTTTTGCAGATGTAGAGTTGTAGACCCATAGGTCTTGCCTACATCATATTTGTTTTCGAGCGATATGAATCTCATTTCCATATTTCATAAATATTCTTCTTCTTCTTCTCCTCCTCTCCTCCTTCTTCTTCTTCAGGTGCTCTGTTCAAGAGTAGGTTCCATACTCCAGCGTCGCCACTCCTCTCTATCTTGAGCCTTTACCTTCAGGACTGAATACTTGTTTTTTTCCGTAGCGTCGAACATCCACTAGCCAGCATCGATGTCCTTGGTCGCCCTTTCTGTGCTTTCCCATTCATCTTTCCTTCTAGTACTTCTCTTAGTAGGTTTGATTCTTCTCTCAGAACATGACCTATCCACCTCTATTGTTTTGTACGAATAGTGTTAAATAGGGTTTTCTTCTCTTCTTTCCTCTTTCATACTTCTTCATTTGTTATTTTCCCGTCCATCTGATTTGCAGAAATAGTCCATGAGGAGGAAATCCTTATATTCCATACAAAATTATAAATTGAGTAATGAACAGCAACTGACTGATTTATGTTGCACAGATTTCGGTACCACTGTTTATTTGTGACTGGATCATAATCGCAGATGTGGATGTGCAGTGGCGGCTCCACCGGGGGGCCAGGGGGGGCGTGCCCCTATTGAGAGCCTGGCCCCCCAGTTGGGACCCTATACTAAATGCTACATACATTAAACAAATGGTTGGCCCCCATGATTAGAAGTTGCCCCCAACGGCCTCCCCACTTGCCAAATCCTAGAGCCGCCACTGTGGATGTGGATGTGTGATTAATTAGATTGTTTAGTCACTCTCATTAGGAACTGGGATTATATAGCGCATGAAGTCACTTGATTATTAGGCCTATGTTTAAAATACTTGGCTGCTCTGTCCTTTCCACCAATCAATGTTTCGTGTGAAAATATTATGATTAGATAGATTTTGATTCATTGCTAAAACCAGGCACTTCTATACATAGGCCTATAGAAGTCCCTGGCTAAAACTATATTCGTATCGAAGTCGATTAGCGGCAAAAGAGTACAAAGAAATCGCAGTCGAAGTACGAACAAATTAATTTTATATTTGGGCAGGCCCTCCGAGAAAACTAGGGGCCCGGCGGTATTCGGCCGATGATGAATATGTATAATTAACGATTAAAGAACGGTTAAAAATGACAGTTACAAAGAAATCGCAAAAAAAGGTCGTCAACGTAAAAGGGTCGTAAACATTTATAATAAACGGCTGACGAGCAAAAAAAAAAAAAAAATTAATTTTATATTTGGGTGTCGACCAAAATGGGAATTTTTATATTTGGGTGGAAAATGGGTTTTATATTTTAGCCTGGAATTTGATTTGGGAGGGTATAAATATTTTGGGTGGGTATAAATCTTAACTATAAACCACATAAACCATATACAACCACATACAACCACATGCAAATCACATAAAAACAACTTTAAGGTAGACTGATTTTGGGGGTATATATATATATATATATATATATATATATATATATATATATATATATATATATACCGATATACCCCCGTCGCCACGCCCCTGGTCCTTGGCTAAGCTGCATGTGTCGCTTGCTGATGACGTCATCGATAAGCAGCCTGCAACTGATTTGAGGTAACATTAAAGTATGTTGTTGACGCTGTGAGTCAAAATATATTTAGCATAGGACTAGGAGTTCGCCTAATAATATTAAAGACTATAGGCTACTGAGTATGACAATAATTATTACTAATTAATTACTCGCGCTTTTTATAACGTTGCGGTATTAAAACAGTACTTAGTATTATGTGACGTCACATTTCTAGAAAGTGACAGAAACCCCTCTCCTCGTCGTCGCACGCATGTTTGAACCCTCTCCCCCTAAGTGCGTGACGTCATTTATGGACAGCTCCTTAGGCATCAGTTGAGGATTTTAAAATCTGTCTTCAGGTATAAAAAACGCTTTATTAGCCTACAAGGAACCTAGTTACCTTCTTTCTAAACTTTCTGAGCAAACAAGCAAATACTCGACCAGATCCTCGTCTGCAATAGTTCTCTCCCTCTCCCATACTCGGACATGTCGTTCTAAGTTCTCTTGCCTTTTCAGTGGCTGTCCCCAAACTCTGGAACTCATTGCTTCAACATGTGCGCATTGCAAATTCACTACAGATTTTTTTGTAAAAGATTAAAAACCCATCTTTTTGACTTGGCTTATTCACCATAGACTGTCACCCGTTTGTCCGGCCGGATACCCTGGATTTGACCTGGATCTTTAGTGATTTGGATTTGGTGTCAGGGGCGTAGCGACGGAGGGGGTTATATCGGTATATATACCCCCTCGAAATCAGTCTACCTTAAAGTTTTTAAAGTGATTTATATGTGGTTACATGTGGTTAACTGGTTATATGGTTTATAGTTAAGGTGTATACACTACAAATATTTATACCCTCCCAAATCAAATTCCTGGCTACGCTCCTGTTTGGTGTGCCATAGGTTGATGCTCCTGTGCGTTATGAAGTGGCGCCATAGAAGTTCAAGATTAGATTATATTATATTAGGATTGTTGTTTTTAAAAGGAAAAGTTTGTTTCTAAGTTAGGCCTAGGCAAAAGCAGTGGCGGCTCCACCGGGGGGCCAGTGCCCCTATTGAGTGCCTGGCCCCCAGTTGGGACCCTATACTTAATGCTACATACATTAAACAACAAATAGTTGCCCCCATGATTAGAAGTTGCCACCCCAACGGCCCCCCACTTGCCAAATCCTAGAGCCGCCACTGGGCAAAAGGAAAACATTCATCTAGCTAATGTAATGAGCCATTTTTAAAAAGAATGTCACATAGATAGATGCAATGAATATGTCGAACAAGGGTGCCTAGTTGTGAAGGCCCCTAACTTACCCTAAGGGTCAAACTTTGATTGCTATCACAATGGATTAGGCCTACACAGTGCTGAAAGTCTGTGAAAAAAGGTGCAGGAACTCTCTTGGCGCAACCATAGGCCCTAACCCTATCCCTAACCAGGGATCGAGTCTGTAACAGCCACCCTGGTTTGGGATTGTCAATTTGTTGTGCTTATTTCAATTAAAGTTTTCACGTACTTACTTACTTTTACAATTTTATAGTATAAAGCAAGGACTATGGTATAAAGCAGGGGTTCTCAAACTTTTAAAAATTGTACCCCAGCCCAAAAAATTTTCGCCGCTTGTACCCCCAACCCAGGGACGACCAAAAACAACACTGACAAGAACTATACGAGTATACTCAAACAAATTATGACACTAGAAATGACTATAATCACTAAAATAAAATCTATATTCTACATTCTACAAGTCACTAGTTACTAGTTGACTACTGAAACCAAATTTGATGATGACTTATTACCGTTACTAGAAAAACCAAAATGTTTATTCAATGTGAGCAATGAGCTTGTTTTGATTTGCATAATTTAGTAATATCAGGTTTCAATGTTGTCAGCTTAAGACGTAGAATTGGCAATATTTAACATTTTTAAACGAAATTCCAAAATATTATTTACTATTTTAGCTATTTTAGTGTACCCCCTGGCTACAGCTGATGTACCCCTAGCCTGGGCCTAGGGGTACATGTACCACAGTTTGAGAACCTCTGGTATAAAGTATAAACTATAAACCATAGTGATAAGGACTATGGTATAAACCATAGTCTATATATATATATATAAACAGCGGAAGTGCAGGCTGCAATATTGCTCGCGTCGATAGGAACCGAGGCGTATTGCGTTTTTGAGTCTATGACTCTGACGGACGCTCAAAGAGCGAGAACAGCGGATTTGCTAGAAGCGTTTGAACAGCATTGCGCCGGAGCGGTGAACGAAGTCTACGAACGATATGTCTTCCACAGTCGGAAACAGGGCATCGGCGAATCTTTCGACGTTTTCTTATCGGAGTTGCGGCGACTCGTTCGATCCTGCGGTTTCGGCGACACGGAAGCATCGATGATCCGGGACCGGATCGTCTTCGGCATTGCAGACGATGCGACGAGGAAGAAGCTGCTGGGGACAGTGTGATTCCCGTTAACTGAAACTGAAACTGAAATATCCGTTAACTGATAAATAATAAATCCGTTAACGGGAACTGGAAAATATGCAAAACTGCAACGAAAACTGAAACTGGAAAATAAGCAACTGAAACTGAAAAATCGAGTCATATCAGTATCGTTCCAGTTTCAGTAATCTGAATATGGTAGGCGAGCATCAGTGCAGCTGTGTGCAGGACAGGCTGGCTATTGATCTATTGTCCACATGTATGTCAGTACTCAATAGTCCAGTTGTTTACTGCTCGCTCGACCTATTGCCGGCCTGGGCAACAGGACGTCACGCCCCCCGCAGTGACAGTAGGGGAAAGTAGTCTAAAACGGGCCCCTTAAGAGTATTTCATTAATATCTAGCAGAAATCAATTAAATGAACAAAAATGATGCAACAGTTGTATATTAAAATCATTTTTCTATAAAGCAGAATGATTAGTTTAACAATTTTTTGAACTTGTAATAGAGTAACTGATGATTGTTAAAATAAACCCATTCACAAATAACTTTGTTTTCTACTAACTAGTATGTGCAAAATGTAATGTAGAGACTTTAATTGGTCTACCTTCTCTAAGAAACTAGATTGAAAACAAACAGTAATAAAAACATCAAAAATTGCTATTGGGCTGTAATGCTATTGTTGCATCAGTATTTAAATTTAGGGTAACCAGGTGTCCAGATTACAGTAGACAGAGAATGGAATAAAAATAAACTTAAACATAGTCTATTTCCAGAATCAATGTCAATATTTTTCCAGAAAAGTCCTATAATTATCATTGTTATTTTGCAACCATCAGACTTAATATAAATGTAAAATTGTCATCGTCATTCTATTTTTCCATTTTTGCCTCAGCACAAGGATCATGATACCATTTATTACACACACAACATGCGTACCAGCCTTGGGGACGGTGGTCATGACAATGCAAAGCTTAAAACTGGCAGAGGCCCGTTTTAAATGACTTTGGAATGTTTTAAAAAAAATGTTAATTATTAATATTTTTAACTTGAACAGTTAAAACCGAACTGAAATCTTGTCTATTGGACAAATAAAATAATAAAATGTCATTTTAAAATAAAACCAAATTTGCAACGATATGGCTCTTATTATCAAAATAATCAACCAAACCTACGACTAATATTTTAAGAAATTACAGTGAATGTTGAGTGTTAGCAATAGATTTGACAAATTTGCAATTTTTCTATTTTACAATTATACCGCTGACTATGATTGTGATGACAACTGATCATTTTGATCTAAAATCTCATTAATATATTTCATTAGGGTCAAGCTGAGGAACTAAAAATAGAACATTGCAATAGTAAATTATGTATTTATGCTAGATATGACTGTAAATGCTGGGGCTAAGCCAAGGGGTTTTTAAAACTTGGCTGCTGGGCCCGACATATTTTACATGCTTTTAGTCAAACTACTTGGCTTTCCCTAGTTCTTTTCTAGGTGCCTTAATTGACGGTATTGACGATCTTTTTTGGCTTGTCAGCTCATAAAAAGGCCTGCAAACGGAGTACTAAAACGCTGCTTTGCTGATTGACCTACTTTGAGAAATATGGACATACTATTGGAATAATGCTCATCCTTTTGCGTTTGTACAAGTACTCTAAAAATGAATGATTAATGTAAGCAATTTATTGACTGAAAAAGTTATGAAATGTAACTGGTATGATGTTCTGTTAGAAATAAACCCATTCACAAATAACTTTGTTTCTACTAACTTTAAACTTCAGCGGGCCATGTGTAATGTAGAGATTTTTCAAGGAATTGTGCCAGTTTATAACCAGTTGAATAAAATGAATATGAAATGTCAAATTGAAAGACGTTGTGCTGTAATGCTATTGTTGCATCAGTATTTAAATGTAGACGGCTTTCATCCTTTGTCTGCGTTTGTATTAGAACGACTAAAAACTGGAACTGAAAAATTTCTGCAACTGAAACTGAAACTGAAAAATATACAAAACTGAAACTGAAACGGAAACTGAAAAATAAGTTTGCAAAACGGAACTGAAACTGGAACTGAAATATAATGAGCAACTGGAATCACACTGGCTGGGGACACAGGACCCACCTTGATCTGAATTGTTGAAACGATCTGTGACAATTCACCATTTAATTCAATGGAATTTCGTCAGTTTCGACGTACTTTTCAATAGTGCATTTCTCGAACATTATTACAAGTTTTAACACAAAATGTAAATCATAATAGATATAATGTTAAAAACGTATAAAGTTCGGACAGCTAAAAGATTAATGAAAAGTCCAAAGCAGACGGAGAAGATCCCTTTTTGAAGCGATTTTAGAATCAGGGAAGCCGATGCACGCCGGAGAGCCTGATTGACAAATCTTTCTAGATAAAGTGGTGAAATGAGGAACAGCACGTTATGTAAGCAAGAACTAAGATATTTGAACAGGAGCAGAGTCACTGAAGAAATAAAAGTTAAAAAGAGATAGGGTAAAGAAGTTTGTTGATTGAACTGTTTGAGAAGAGACGATTTGTTAACCCCTAGATTAATGGCTTGTATCATCTGTTTCGCTGATTACCTTTAAAAAACCAGTTGGAGATACCTGAAATAAGAAACCCTGGAACCAAACGCTCAAACCATCCAGTAAACAGGACCCACCTTACCTGATGATGGAATTGGAAAGATCTGGGTCGAATATATATTCATCAACCGGTTTCAGTTACAGTTTTTATGTTTTTGTTTTGGCACAGGAACTGTATTCACCTATGGCCAGACGTCGTCTGGCAAGACGTTTACAATGCTAGGATGTGACAGTTCCATCGGAATCATTCCAATATATGCCAGTGAGATCTATAACGAAGTGGAAAACGTGAGTTCTTATTTTTATTGTTTTGTTAATGATAGTTAAAATTTTGGACAGGTTTTCTTTGTCAGATAATTCTATTTTCTGGATGAATCAATGTCATGGTATGTCCTATTTTAAATATTTTCAGTTTTGTCCTTATTTTTATGATTGTATTTTAAACAAATTTATATTAATTTTGGATAATTGTGTTTAGATTTCTGTGCAATTCCTGGTGCAAACTTTGCCGCCTATGTACCACTTATGATGATTTTTGCAGCAGTACTGTCTTTAGCCTTTCATTTGCATCTGCATTACGTGGTACTTGTAGTAGTATAATGATCTTTAGTGACATTGCAGTGGCCCTAGACAGTTTATCTGCAGAACTTTGGCACAGGACTGAACAAGCTTTCCTCAGCGCATTTCTGCCAGCTGAGTAGTAGGATCATATGAGGATTGGATTTATGCTTAGAGACCAGATCGTGAATTTTTGGTACGGGTATCCTACATGGAAATCTACAATGAGTGCATTATTGATTTGCTTACCGAGGAAAAGAGCAAGATAAAATCACTCAAAATTCTTGGCACATTGGTTGGTATAAGCAGTGTTCAATTATGATGTTTTCATGTTTAAATTCTACAACTGCAATATCTTAATTTTTTTTATTATTTTTAAAATAAGTTCAGCATTTATTGATGCAAGACCAGCATCATAAAAAAAAAATAAGTTCAGCATGCTATATTGATGCAGCAAATTTTACATAAATGAGTGAGTTTGTTCATGACATAGTGTTTATAGTTTTAGTTTTAAATTTGTAGTTTGATACTTTGCACTCAATGAAAAGTGCAGTTAGTGGGTTGTAAGATTCTGCTTTTATGATACAACAGAAGCAATAGTGTGCTAAATAAATTGATTGCTATTGTAACTTTTAATAAATAATACAAATTATTTGTGTATTTTATGCTCTCTCCACTGTCAAGCATGAATGTTTTGTCTTCAAGCCATTTACACCCATGGTTGCTCTTGGTGTTTGGCACCATCTAGATTGGTTGAGTCCCAAATTGGTGGTCCATGGCATGAGTCAAGTAAATTGAGAAAAAGTTGAGAAGTTTAGAAATATTTTCTCACTTTGCTAACATTTGTATTACTTTCATGCGTATAAAGCCAAGAAAACTATATAGAAATGGCTATGCAGGCATATATTTAATTAAATTATAGGAAATTTTTAAAATGACACCTGTCCTTGGTTCAATAGGGACATTTTCTACCAGTCCACTAAACGTAATAGCTTGGAAATAGCTACCAGTAATCTAGATTGTTCATCATCTGTGCTGTCCAAACATTGCCTTGTTGCTAATTTTCAGCATTTACCAAATTGACCATATAGTTTTTTAGTTCTTACATTAGTTACATCGTCAAATCACATTTTTACCCAATTGATAAAGCATTTTAGTTGTCTTCCACTTTGCAGCATATTTTAGTTTTCTTGGTGTTGCTTGTGCTTAGCATGGTCGAGTGGTGATCAAGGGCCTAAAAGAAGTAGTCGTCACATCGGCAGATATGATCAAACAACTTGTAAAACACGGCGAAAGTGAGATTAACTCCTTCACTACCATATGCTCCATGGTGTATGCCGTTGCGGCATAATTATCAATTGAAACACAGGGGTTAAGCAACCTGTGTGTGGATGATTTTACGTAGTGCTATTGTGCAGTTTAGATTATTTCTGTCAACATTACCATTAAGCAAAATGTGACTTGGTTATTTTGTGGGTTTTGGAATTCATTGGTGCTGACATGTCCACTGTTGTTGAATGGAAATTAATACATTCTATGGTTAGTTGTTTATTATTCAATTTAATATACTGTAGATAGTAATTCATGTACAGGGTGGCACAAAAAACCAGACTAGTCACATTAGGTTTGGCATTTAATATAGTCTGGGGTTTTATGCAGCACCCTGTATTATAATAAATGGTAACTAATAAAAAAGGTAAATAAATTATTTAACCCTATGAAGATAAGCTTTAAGCAGTGACTTTGTTGTTTCTTCAGCCACACGACATTATGGAGCTACAAACATGAACGAACGAAGCAGCCGTTCTCACACTAACTTTCGCATTGTAATGAGCTTTTTGCATCTTTTCAGAATTTGAATGCAGTCTCAGCTTTGCATACTTTGGAAATTTTGCTGAAATTTTGCTTTTGTGTCTGTTTCTTCACTTGAATCTATTGTTATGCTATTGTATGGAAGGTGTAAGCTATGATGGCATTGGCTGTGAGCAGGCCTGGAAAATGTGATTTTAAAAACCTGAAAATATAAAATATCTAGGTTTCTAGGATTATTTTCTTTTTAGTCAAAAAATGGATAAAATTCATTTTTAATGTTTTAAAAGTTTTTTGCTATCTGCAGACAGCAGAAAACTTATGTGACGTGAATATAGATAATGGTTTATGGATGTTGACATGCCTAAAGAACCCTAAAAACCTAAATTCTGTTTCTAAAAATCCTAGGATTTCCAGTCTTGGCTGTGAATGTGTTAGATTTGATGATGATGACAACCAACTAATGGCAGTGGTGATGGTGATGATGGTGGTGGTGGTGGTGATCTAAAACTGACCCAATAGGCTTCTATATCACCTGGGATGGGATGAGTTAGGTAGTTCCACGTTGTCTTCCTCGCAGATAATTACGTGTGAACAGCTAGTCCAAAGTCGCTACTCGGTAAACACTGCACCTCAGCCCTGGTGCAAATGATTATTTTTTATAATGAGTTTGAGTGTGCAAAAAAGTTCTGGTATCGTAAAAGCATTTACGAAAACAAATGTTACGTTTACGTTTAGGTTATCGAGTCACGAGAGCGGGTATCTGATCCAAAAGCGTCATTTGACAGAATGGTTATTAGCGCACATCTCGTAAGTGTTTGTTTTTGTTTATATGGCGTTTGGATCATTCTATGCTTGTTGGTTAATCTAGGAGATGTAATTTTAAAAAAGTCTTATGTCCTTCCCGAACCCTGGTGGCTCACGGGGCAGTGCTGATTTCCGTTGCTATGAGCCGCATTTGTTTAGATTTACTGTTCGTATATGAAAGTGTATCCACCATATATTTTCTAACTGTAGACTTTCTATTTTATGACATTATTCAATTTCAATTATCAACTTTCGTGTTATTTATGTTATGAATGTGGTAATTTTTCATTTCTGTGGTGTCGTAGTTATGTTTTTTGTTATAATTTAAAAGAAAATTTAGGCGTAGAATTATGTTGTGAATATCGGAACACAGCTTTAGATTTTGCAATTATGGGTTGTAGACTTCAAGTGAGGTTTTGTCCTATGTTTCCTTATAGAACTTGGTTGATCTGGCAGGGTCAGAAAATGCATGAGTAGCTAGCACAATGGGACAGAGAATGGCCGAAGGAGGCTTCATTAACAAAAGCTTATTGACTGTGCAATATTATCAAGAAGCTTTCCTCCAACAACTGCGGGTTAGAACATTTGATTTGTGGTCATTTACACCCTTAATGTGCCTCTCAGTGTGTGTATGTGTGTGTGTGTCCATATTGCATCTTATTCATGTTTGTGCTCATATTTTTGACAGAGGAATGGCTTTAAAATGAGGAATGGTTTATAGGTAATACAGATGTTGAATCGTTTATTGGGGACCCATACCTGGTTTTCATTTTGTCAGGCATTTGTTTTAACCCTTTAAGTACCAATGTGCCCAAACATGTCCATGGGCATTACCTCAGCTTTTGATATGTCTTATCTCGCTTAATATAACATAAGAGTGTTATCGGTAATGTTCCTTCTGGCGTAGATGTTGATGTTGACCAAATGTTTATCAACTATAATGTAACTCTAACAGAGCTCGCCGATCAGTTTGCGCCCAAGCATACTATTCGATTGAATCGTCAGCCATTGACCCCTTGGGTAGATGACGAGTGTATTCTCGCCAGACGTACCTGTTGGCGACTCGAAAGGAAATATAGGAGAACACGCAATCACACAGACTTAAATCGATGGGTTGCCGAAATGAGAAAGAAATTCGATCTCCTTCGGAGGAAAAAAGACCAGTACTGGTTACACAGAATTAAGAACGATGGTCTCTCTAGCAACAGGCTTTGGCAAGCTATTAAATTACTGCTTGGAGACAGTGCGGTTCATGATCATTCCGCAGGTGGTCTTAATGCAGATGGCTTCGCTGATTATTTTCAAAAGAAGGTCGACGGGATCAGAAACACATTTGAACACTCTCCCCCGCCAGAGATGAAGCAGTCATTCATGGGAGATCCACTTGACTCCTTCAAGCCGATTTCTGAAGATGAGGTTCGGAAGATCATCTTATCATCTCCATCGAAAACGAACGAAGGTGATCCTATTCCTACTTTCCTTCTTAAAGAGCTTATTGAGGTGCTTATTAGCTACATAACTGCTATGATTAATGCATCACTTCAACAAGCGTTGCTTCCATCTAGTGAGAAAGTGGCTCTAATAATGCCTCGACTAAAAAAGCAAAACCTGGATGCCGGAGACTATGCAAATTATCGTCCGATAGCGAATCTTACTTTCATGTCTAAGACAATCGAGCGAGTAATAGCAGGACAGATACTAGCTCAGTTGAACAATTATCATCTTCTTCCTAGAACCCAGTCTGCCTACCGCCAGAATCATTCAACCGAAACGGCGCTTCTGCACATTCTTTCGGACGTGTTTAAAGCTGCGGATAAAGGCAAAGTAACCACGCTGATTCTACTCGATCTTACAGCCGCTTTTGAATTGGTCGACCATGAAATTCTTCTGCGGAGGTTACAACTGAAGATGGGAATAGACGGTACAGCTCTTCAGTGGCTTAGATCGTATCTGACCGACCGAGCATCACGTGTCTGTTATCAGGGATTTATTTATGTCAAGTCCTAGAAAGATGCTCTGCGGCGTCCCACAGGGGTCTATTTTGGGCCCTCTGCTCTTTACCATTTTCATTAGCGAACTTGAAAGTATTCAGACTAATCAGCAGCTTAACACGCATTACTATGCTGATATATTCAACTATACCACTCTCATCATCCTGAGGAGGCTAAACAGGCAGCTGAATTATTGTCTGAGGGCATTTGCATATTCATGCATGGTTAAGCGCAAATAGACTTACCGTATTTTCGCGCGTACTGCCCGCACCCCGCGGATAGTCCGCACCCGCAAAAAATATACATCCTGTAAAATATGAATCAGAAAGCCCGCACCCTCCCATTGTCCGCACCCTCCCATTGCCCGCACCTTCTCATTCACGGTGACAGGCGGCCCGAGGCGGGGATTGGAGACAAAAGCATTGGGGCGGGGATGGGATTGGCATCACGGGGCAGGAGAGGGTTGACCCAGGCGAGGTGGGCGGAGAGTCTTGTCCCTGTGCAGACCAATCATGGTAGCCTTAAGTGTCTCTGGCATTTCTGTACCTTGTACTTTCTTTGTATCCGAAATGCCATCAGTGTACTGGGTACCTCTAGACGGGCGTCAGCTGCCCAGGGTTCGTCAGCGGCCCGGGGGTGGTCAGCTGCCTGGGGTTAGTCAGATGCCTGCGGTTGGTCAGCTGCTCGGACTCTGTATTTACCCGGTAGTTATGCCACTGCATGTTGTTGAAGGCTCGCAGCACAATGTTGTGAAAAGAAATAGAAATTCGGCGATTTAATATACCGGGGTACTATTTAATTCACACGTAAAACCATAAGCTCGACATAACCGGAAGAGAGTGATGCCCCTCGCTCCAACAGTCACCTAGCGATTCCAACCACTTTAATAAGTAAGTAAGCAAACAATATACAATTTCAACTACCTACTGGTACTAAGGGGTCATCCATAAATGATGTCACACATGTTGGGGGTTCAAACATTTGTGACGATGTGTGACAATCGGGGTGCAGAAATGTGACGTCACATAATACTAAATATTTTTTATTAATACCGCAATGTCATGTTACCACAAAATTAAACTTATTTCAGTTATAAATTATTATACACTTAAAAAAAAGAATTTGAAAAAGTTTCTGAATATTGTTTCAACTAACGGGGGTATAATAATTATAATTAATATTTTCAAACGAAACGTTAATTTTGACATTGGAAAGATGACAAGAGGGGTCAAAGCGTTGTGACGTCATATTTGAGGGGTCTGACTTTTTGTGATGGCGTGTGACGAGTGGGGGTAAAAAATCTGCCAAAATCTCGTGATGTCATTTATGGACGGCCCCTAAGAGAGAAGAATCAAATTCCTTTCCAAGAGAGGATCTTACAACAATGTCTATGGTACTGGTGATGTTACTCCATGACCGGTAGAGTGAGCAGGGCCATCATGGCCATGCCAGTGGCATAGGAAGGGGCGGGAGGGTGATTCGTACGAGGAGGATCTGGTAGGTGGTCTGGGGCAGGTTGGGGGGCAGTTGCCCCCATTTCCTCCCCGTGGCGATGCTAATGGTCTCCTCCCACAGTTTCGACAAAGCTAAGGTATGCCGGAGAAGCGCTAGTGCCGATTAACGGGTACCTTTTGTTTTGCTTCTCACCCGGCTCTTCCGGCCCGGGGGGGGGGGAGCCTATGCTGCGTCACTGGATCATGCTGGTACAAGGCTCAGGGCAGCTGCAAACATTCCTGACAGCTGTGGCAACCAACGGAATGTGATACCGTTGGCATCAGATAAGCAGATACCTTCCTGGTGCTCTCTAAGAACACAGGCTCAAATCTGTGTCAACAATTCGAATTGTCAGTTGTGTGAATCAGACGTTTTATAAATTTATGCTCTGTTGATTAGAATGCCGCCAAAACGAAAGTCATATACGGCTGATTTTAAGCTAAAAGTGTGTGAACTGGCTATAGCAAAAGGCAATCGTGCCGTTGCTAAAGAATTTGGCATTGATGAAAAGTCTGTACGGCAATGGCGTAAAGATATTCCTAATCTGAAGAAGATGAGTCCACAAAAGCGAGCACGTCGAACGGGTCTGGTTAGATGGCCACATTTGGAGACTAACCTGGCTGCGTGGGTTAGATCACAGCGTGACAGCAACAGGGCAATATCTACTGTGGCTATAAAAATGAAAGCAAAACTCATGGCCACAGAGATGAAAATAGACGATTTTGGTGGTGGAGTTAACTGGGTTTTTAAATTCATGAAGCGGAATCAATTGTCAGTTCGTGTCCGTACAACTGTTGGTCAGAAACTGCCAAATGACTGGGAAACTAAACTATCTGATTTTCAAGAGTTTGTGAAGAAAGACATTGAAAATCAAAATTTGACACCTTCAAATGTCTATAATATGGACGAGGTGCCGATGTCATTTGACATCCCAGCAACTCGTACTGTTGCTGACAGTGGCTCAAAAACCGTTGCTGTGACCACAACAGGACACGAACGCACTTGCTTCACCGTTGTTCTTGGTTGTTCCGCTGCTGGTGATAAACTACCACCAATGGTCATCTTCAAACGAGTGACCATGCCTCGGGAAACATTGCCATCTGGTGTGGTTGTAGTGTGCAACAAGAAAGGATGGATGAATAATGAAGTTATGAAGGAATGGATTGATAAATGCTATCGCGCTCGTCGAGGTGGGTTCTTTCAGCAGAAGTCATTGCTTATATTTGATGCAATGGCAGCACATAAGGAAGCATCTGTTCATAAGCATATCAATAGCACAGGAGCACACATTGCAGTGATACCAGGAGGTTTGACGTGCAAATTACAACCCTGGATATAGCCGTTAATCATCCTTTCAAATGCCACATTCGAAATGAGTGGGAAAAATGGATGAGAGAAGGGGTGCACACGTTCACACCTGCTGGCAAGCAAAGACGTGCAACATACATTGAAGTCTGTCAATGGATTTTAACGGCATGGAGACAGATTAATCCTGAAACAATTCAAAACGGATTCAGAAAGGCTGGACTTTTACTTGGAGTCGACACTGCAGTGACTTCATCAGAAAGTGATGACATGGATGATGAAGATGACGTAGATGATGATCCATCATTTTCTGAGGACAGTGAATATGACTCCAGCTTCGATGGATTCACAAATGACTCTGATGACAATGCTGCTGCAAATGACAATTCTTAAGATGCTCATTGCGGACATACTTTCACGGAAATATACCAACGGACATATACCGTACATTTAAACTAAAACTAATTATTTGAAACATTTTGCTTTACAACTAAATGTGGAACATCTTTTTTCACTGTCACTTAATTTTTAATTGGAAACTTTGCATAAGGAAAGACTTACAAGGACACATCAGGTTAGTACCACTAAAGGTGATCAGGTCATCTGTCACAACCCACCTGCCTTTGCCCGGGGCTTTATTGGGCTTTGTTGGGACTTGCTTCCACCAAAAAGAATCAGTCATGCATGAAATTGCTGTATTGGGAGATACAACAATGCCTTCTTGAGTTCATTTGCCCCTTGAGCACCATGGGTATGGGTAATTGGTGAAGCAGTAGGGGGATGGAAATGGGTGGGAAGGGTATGAGGAGATGAATTGGAAAGAGCTGCATTCTGTTGACACAATTTCTGTAGAATTTGAATCAGATTGCCCGCACCTCCGCATTGCCCGCACCTGGCATTTTTGTTTGTAAAAAATCGCATAGCCCGCGGGCAGTACGCGCGAAAATACGGTAATGTACAAATTTTGAAGTGACTAATTAATATATTTATAATTAAGCAAATTTAGCTAGTAAGTAATTAGCTTATCAGGGTTGTTCATGACATAAATGAGTGAGTTTGTAGTTTATAGTTTGTATTAAATTTGTAGTTTGATACTTTCGGCACTCAATGAAAAGTGCAGTTAGTGGGTTGTAAGATTCTGCTTTTAAGATACAACAGAAGCAATAGTGTGCTAAATAAATTGATTGCTATTGTAACTTTTAATAAATAATACAAATTATTTGTGTATTTTATGCTCTCTCCACTGTCAAGCATGAATGTTTTGTCTTCAAGCCAGTTACACCCATGGTTGCTCTTGGTGTTTGGCACCATTTGGTTGATTGGTTGAGTCCCAAATTGGTGGTCCATGGCATGAGTCAAGTAAATTGAGAAAAAGTTGAGAAGTTTAGAAATATTTTCTCACTTTGCTAACATTTGTATTACTTTCATGCGTATAAAGCCAAGAAAACTATATAGAAATGGCTATGCAGGCATATATTTAATTAAATTATAGGAAATTTTTAAAATGACACCTGTCCTTGGTTCAATAGGGACATTTTCTACCAGTCCACTAAACGTAATAGCTTGGAAATAGCTACCAGTAATCTAGATTGTTCATCATCTGTGATGTCCAAACATTGCCTTGTTGCTAATTTTCAGCATTTACCAAATTGACCATATAGTTTTTTAGTTCTTACATTAGTTACATCGTCGAATCACATTTTTACCCAATTGATAAAGCATTTTAGTTGTCTTCCACTTTGCAGCATATTTTAGTTTTCTTGGTGTTGCTTGTGCTTAGCATGGTCGAGTGGTGATCAAGGGCCTAAAGGAAGTAGTCGTCACATCGGCAGATATGATCAAACAACTTGTAAAACACGGCGAAAGTGAGATTAACTCCTTCACTACCATATGCTCCATGGTGTATGCCGTTGCGGCATAATTATCAATTGAAACACAGGGGTTAAGCAACCTGTGTGTGGATGATTTTACGTAGTGCTATTGTGCAGTTTAGATTATTTCTGTCAACATTACCATTAAGCAAAATGTGACTTGGTTATTTTGTGGGTTTTGGAATTCATTGGTGCTGACATGTCCACTGTTGTTGAATGGAAATTAATACATTCTATGGTTAGTTGTTTATTATTCAATTTAATATACTGTAGATAGTAATTCATGTACAGGGTGGCACAAAAAACCAGACTAGTCACATTAGGTTTGGCATTTAATATAGTCTGGGGTTTTTGCAGCACCCTGTATTATAATAAATGGTAACTAATAAAAAAGGTAAATAAATTATTTAACCCTATGAAGATAAGCTTTAAGCAGTGACTTTGTTGTTTCTTCAGCCACACGACATTATGGAGCTACAAACATGAACGAACGAAGCAGCCGTTCTCACACTAACTTTCGCATTGTAATGAGCTTTTTGCATCTTTTCAGAATTTGAATGCAGTCTCAGCTTTGCATACTTTGGAAATTTTGCTGAAATTTTGCTTTTGTGTCTGTTTCTTCACTTGAATCTATTGTTATGCTATTGTATGGAAGGTGTAAGCTATGATGGCATTGGCTGTGAGCAGGCCTGGAAAATGTGATTTTAAAAACCTGAAAATATAAAATATCTAGGTTTCTAGGATTATTTTCTTTTTAGTCAAAAAATGGATAAAATTCATTTTTAATGTTTTAAAAGTTTTTTGCTATCTGCAGACAGCAGAAAACTTATGTGACGTGAATATAGATAATGGTTTATGGATGTTGACATGCCTAAAGAACCCTAAAAACCTAAATTCTGTTTCTAAAAATCCTAGGATTTCCAGTCTTGGCTGTGAATGTGTTAGATTTGATGATGATGACAACCAACTAATGGCAGTGGTGATGGTGATGATGGTGGTGATCTAAAACTGACCCAATAGGCTTCTATATCACCTGGGATGGGATGAGTTAGGTAGTTCCACGTTGTCTTCCTCGCAGATAATTACGTGTGAACAGCTAGTCCAAAGTCGCTACTCGGTAAACACTGCACCTCAGCCCTGGTGCAAATGATTATTTTTTATAATGAGTTTGAGTGTGCAAAAAAGTTCTGGTATCGTAAAAGCATTTACGAAAACAAATGTTACGTTTACGTTTAGGTTATCGAGTCACGAGAGCGGGTATCTGATCCAAGAGCGTCATTTGACAGAATGGTTATTAGCGCACATCTCGTAAGTGTTTGTTTTTGTTTATATGGCGTTTGGATCATTCTATGCTTGTTGGTTAATCTAGGAGATGTAATTTTAAAAAAGTCTTATGTCCTTCCCGAACCCTGGTGGCTCACAGGGCAGTGCTGATTTCCGTTGCTATGAGCCGCATTTGTTTAGATTTACTGTTCGTATATGAAAGTGTATCCACCATATATTTTCTAACTGTAGACTTTCTATTTTATGACATTATTCAATTTCAATTATCAACTTTCGTGTTATTTATGTTATGAATGTGGTAATTTATCCTTTCTGTGGCGTCGTAGTTATGTTTTTTGTTATAATTTAAAAGAAAATTTAGGCGTAGAATTATGTTGTGAATATCGGAACACAGCTTTAGATTTTGCAATTATGGGTTGTAGACTTCAAGTGAGGTTTTGTCCTATGTTTCCTTATAGAACTTGGTTGATCTGGCAGGGTCAGAAAATGCACGAGTAGCTAGCACAATGGGACAGAGAATGGCCGAAGGAGGCTTCATTAACAAAAGCTTATTGACTGTGCAATGTTATCAAGAAGCTTTCCTCCAACAACTGCGGGTTAGAACATTTGATTTGTGGTCATTTACACCCTTAATGTGCCTCTCAGTGTGTGTATGTGTGTGTGTGTCCATATTGCATCTTATTCATGTTTGTGCTCATATTTTTGACAGAGGAATGGCTTTAAAATGAGGAATGGTTTATAGGTAATACAGATGTTGAATCGTTTATTGGGGACCCATACCTGGTTTTCATTTTGTCAGGCATTTGTTTTAACCCTTTAAGTGCCAATGTGCCCAAACATGTCCATGGGCATTACCTCAGCTTTTGATATGTCTTATCTCGCTTAATATAACATAAGAGTGTTATCGGTAATGTTCCTTCTGGCGTAGATGTTGATGTTGACCAAATGTTTATCAACTATAATGTAACTCTAACAGAGCTCGCTGATCAGTTTGCGCCCAAGCATACTATTCGATCGAATCGTCAGCCATTGACCCCTTGGGTAGATGACGAGTGTATTCTCGCCAGACGTACCTGTTGGCGATTTTTTAAAGGAAATATAGGAGAACACGCAATCACACAGACTTAAATCGATGGGTTGCCGAAATGAGAAAGAAATTCGATCTCCTTCGAGGAAAAAAGACCAGTACTGGTTAAACAGAATTAAGAACGATGGTCTCTCTAGCAACAGGCTTTGGCAATCTATTAAATTACTGCTTGGAGACAGTCGGTTCATGATCATTCCGCAGGTGGTCTTAATGCAGATGGCTTCGATGATTATTTTCAAAAGAAGGTCGACGGGATCAGAAACACATTCGAACACTCTCCCCGCCAGAGATGAAGCAGTCATTCATGGAAGAAGATCCACTTGACTCCTTCAAGCCGATTTCTGAAGATGAGGTTCAGAAGATCATCTTATCATCTCCATCGAAAACGAACAAGGTGATCCTATTCCTACTTTCCTTCTTAAAGAGCTTATTGAGGTGCTTATTAGCTACATAACTGCTATGATTAATGCATCACTTCAACAAGGCGTTGCTTCCATCTAGTGAGAAAGTGGCTCTAATTATGCCTCGACTAAAAAGCAAAATCTGGATGCCGGAGACTATGCAAATTATCGTCCGAGAATCTTACTTTCATGTTCAAGACAATCGAGCAAGTAATAGCAGGACAGATACTAGCTCATTTGAACAATTATCATCTTCTAATAAGAACCCAGTCTGCCTACCGCCAGAATCATTCAATGGAAACGGCGCTTCTGCACATTCTTTCGGACGTGTTTAAAGCTGCGGATAAAGGCAAAGTAACCACGCTGATTCTACTCGATCTTACAGCCGCTTTTGAATTGGTTGACCATGAAATTCTTCTGCGGAGGTTACAACTGAAGATGGGAATAGACGGTACAGCTCTTCAGTGGCTTAGATCGTATCTGACCGACCGAGCATCACGTGTCTGTTATCAGGATTTTATGTCAAGTCCTAGAAAGATGATGCCACTGTCCACAGGGTCCATTTTGGGCCCTCTGCTCTTTACCATTTTCATTAGCGAACTTGAAAGTATTCAGACTAATCAGCAGCTTAACATAACATTTTATGCTGATGATATTCAACTATACCACTCTCATCATCCTGAGGAGGCTAAACAGGCAGCTGAATTATTGTCTGAGGGCATTGTGCATATTCATGCATGGTTAATTAAATAGACTTTAAACTAAATCCGTCAAAGTCTGAACTGATATGCTTGGGACAGAGGCGGCAGATAAATAAAGTGACGGTTCAGATCTGATTGTGCGCCAAAGGTCGTTCGAATCTGGGTGTGATTCTTGATGAGAATCTGACGACGGCCGATCATATAAGCAGGGTTGTTTAAAATGCGGCTTCCTGGAATTTGCGAAACTAAGAGCAATTATAACTTCGGTGACGGGGAGGTGGTACTGACGAAGAGTTCACGCGTTGGTCTGTACACGCTTGGATTACTGTAACTGCCTACTCGCCAAATCAACATCACACAACTAAAGAGACTCCAATCACTACAGAATGCAGCAGCTCGCTTAATAACAGAGATTTTAAGAAACCAGCACATTTCGCCAGTCCTTCGCGAACTGCACCGGCTTCCGGTGATCTCCAGAGTTGAGTTCAAAATTATCTCACTAGTGGATAAATGTCTTTTTTTGATGCACCGGAATACCTTAGAACTGACTGCATGCTTGTCCGATCATCAGGCCGAACCTACGGATTACGATCATGCAGGGCCGGCCCTAGCCAAAATTCTTTGTCAAGGCAAAGCATACTTTGGAGCCCTCTGCTCCTCCCCACTCGGACCCCCTGTGGCATCACGGTTACTCCTCCAATGACGAATCAGTCAAAAAAAGCGCGCTAAAACAGAGTCATAGTGTTATGCCGTTACTAATATTCTGATTTCTGATTTATCAAGGTTCAAATATAAATTGAATCGAAAAACTTGAATGGAAACAAACAATAATTATTATTTAATCTGTTCCATAAGATTTAACGTTTTGAGTTTAAATAAAAATATGCGTTGTAATGAAATCTCTTGGTTAAAATGGCAAGGATTGGCGCCTCTTGATCTTGACGCCTAGGCAACTGCCTGCTTTGCCTGTGCCTAAGGCGGTCCTGCGATCATGTGACACTCCGATTACATGACGTTACTCCTCGGACTAATTCAAAGTTCGGCGATCGCGTTCAAGCTTGGCCCAACCTTCTGGATTTTTCCATTGGAACTCGTGATCACATAAACTACTACATGGGACATTTTCTTATCGAGACTGAAGACATTCATTTTCGAGCAACCAGCAGCGGCACTTTAGTGTCTTAATGCGCCTGTAATGAACTATCTATCTATCTATCTATCTGTGGAGTTGCTGTTGGAGGTTCACATGTAGAAGAGTTTTCCCTCAAGATTCCTATAGTTACCAACCCAAAAAAATCAAATTTGTGAAATAGATAGTGCCTTTGAATAAGAGTATTTAAATTTGCCGCATGTGTAAACACAAGTCAAACGAAAGTAATTAAAATGATCTTTTAAGGCAAATGATACCTCCCTGTTTTCCCGATTGTACGCATGAGTGTAGGCGAGGCCCCCGGAATTCCCACAGGTATTTAAATAGATGATGTCATAGCTAAAAATAGTGGATACACACTGAACTACATTGAGTCATTTGTGACCTTTAGTTTTCTGATTACTTCATGAATAAGACTGCTTTTGTTACAGGGTGGCACAAAAAACCTTACTATGCTAAATGCAAGCTTAAATGTGACTAGTCCGGTTTCTTTTGCGCCACCCTGTATTTCTGCATGTCTTTTCAGCCACATACCATACCGTGACAGTAAACTCACAAGTACTACAAGATGCGCTGAGTGGCAACTTGAAGACTTTAATCATATGCACTCTGACACTTGCTTCTTTTGAGGAGACTCTTTCAACTATTAGGGTGAGTGCTGTGATTGCAGATAGATTTGTTAGCGTTAGAATTTGACTTGTGTGCGTTTGGTAGATTGGTTAGGTGTGTTTTTTTGTGAATTCCATTATTATTAAACTTTGGGCTGTATTAGATTTATTTAGCTTAACCCGTTGCCTGGGATCCCTGAACTCAGTTCGTCCACCGTCATCTTTCGCTAAATGGGATCCCCGAACTCAGCTCGTCATGAAGTTCCGTAGCGTTTCGTCAACGCCACACGATACAACATATAGATTTTTCGCTATAAATCACATCCTTTAAGTATATTATGATGTGGCCAAGACTGTTGTGAAAACTAGGATACAGGTAGCAAGGCCAGGACCAAGACACTGTGATTTGATCAGATCCTTAGCTCACAAGTCTAATGTGGCAATCAAGATCTACCAAAAATATGCATGCTACCAAAAATATATATTCCATCTTTTATTGTAACAATGTTACATGTCTTGAGTTGGTCTTGAGACAAATTGTGCAAATTAATGATTAAAATGATAAATCTGTTGATGCAGTGTTTTATCCAGGCCTGTTAGGAGGGGAGACCCCACAAACCTCAAGATCCTCCCCCCAATCACAAAACTATTTTTTGGCATTGAACTATGTCTCTTCTCCATACTCCTCTCTTAATTGAAGAAGTTGGGAATACCTCAGCGTCCTGTGGTGACAATCATTTTGCCCTTTTGGCACCAGTGCCTAAGCACTGAAGTACCAATTGATGGTACTCCAAATCTTTTATCAAAAGATCAAGTCGATATCAGAGATTAGTCCGAGTGGGTGTAGGTAATTACAATACGCACAAGGACTTGACCCGGCAACTAGATTTGATTAAAATATCCGAAGACTTTGTAGCAAAAAGCGATCATCAGCGTTCAGTGTTCTGACATTTCTAGTAATACATTATTTAGTCAATATTATTCATTATCATTAGTTCAGTGCCACTGAATCACAGACATTGGTTTGCCCACCCGTAAATAGTAAATAATGCATTATGCATTATAATGTAAGAGGCTAATAATAACATTTTATTTTTGTTTACAATTACAGTACACATGGACTACTGCCTTCTTACAAATGAGATGAAATAAAAGTGTTGCAGAATGCAAATGTTTAAAACAGTGCCAGTTCACCTTGTGAATAAACATCTTACAGTCCCAGTGGCGTGCAGAGTTGTGGGCATACGGGGCCTAATCGATAAAAACCTTCTTAAAACATTTCTTTTGTTATAAATCACAATTGAAAATGCATTTTGGCTATCTACTGTAAGTTAGTTAGGCACCTCGACCCTCAACGACCGCTGCCGTTATATAGTAAACGGTACTTTTTATTGTCTTCCGCTGCCTATGAAGGTGTATTTAAGGTTAATTTGAACAGGTCAGTTGAGAGGTGATCTGTCTTAATTATTATGTGCAGTATATTTTTAGTTATATATATATATATATATATATATATATATATATAATTATTTTTACTTTTATATAGCATAATCCGTGCGGGTTGGACAAGCCGTCTGCTCCATGATGACACGGCAGGGTCAATAATGCCACGGCATTGTCATATCATGCTGTTTAAATTGATATCTGATTTCAAATAACTCCTGTGTTCCATTTTTTTGACAATTTGTAACAGAGTTTTTGTTTATCTGTTTTTTGGTGCATATGTTTATAGCTGGACACAGCTGATTGGTTGAAAAATGTGTTAGTTTAGTTAACAGGTCAACCTAGAAAAAATTCTTTGTCAAGTTTGACAGGTTTTTTGATTTACTATCAATGGATTGTTCTGTGATAATACATAAACATTTGTCTTCATTGGCACGGCAGGGTCAATAATGCCATGGCATTGTCATATCATGTTGTTTAAATTGTATTTGTGATATCTGATTTCAAATAACTCCACTGTGTTCCATTTTTTGTTTTTTTGGACAATTTGTAACAGAGTTTGTTTTCTGTTTTTTGAATGTTTATCTTTTTTGGTGCATATGTTTATAGCTGGACACAGCTGATTGATTGAAAAATGTATGCTAGTTTAGTTAAGTTTGGATCGGTAGATACTCAATGAATTGGAAGATCTGGCAGCCCGAGGGAGAGAGTTCGAGATTTTAGGCCCAGAAATAGAAAAAGCTCTCTTAATGCTGTACAATAAATGGCATTTCTACAATTGCTATGGTCTACATGACATTTTTGGATTGCTAGCTTTCCAGGGTGCTTGACCTCATATGCTGTTTCCCACTTTTCGCTTGTTTACTGTCCTGCTTAACAGCAAGTAATGGATCGTCACATAAAAAAATCACAACTTCAATCATATACATGTCCACTGAAATAACATCATTTACTGTAGCGCACCTATCAGAACACTTTTTGCAAAAATTTTGTAGATCAAAACTGGTAAAGTTATTCTACTAAGGGACTTGAGCAACATTCGTATTGCTAGCCATAGACGTCCTGAAAATGAACTGCAGACTGCCGTGGATTTATTGAAAGAAAACGACGGAGCAAATGTTGCAACTACAGAGGACGGGCAACTGCTTGGAATTTTTTCCAGGACTGGGTGATGCAGCGGACATTTGTTGACTATCCAGAATTGTTGTTGATGGAAGCCACATAGAAACTAAATGATTTACCAATGTCAATGTATCTCTTGCTTGTTGTCAATGGTAACGGCGAAAGCGAAGTTGTCGGTTCCTTCCTTGTATCTGATGAGACCAGGGATACCATTTCAATGATGGTGCATGCGTTTAAGCAATGCGATGCATCGTGTGAAAACGTTATTGCTATCATGTTGGACAAGGATTTTGTAGAATGGTCTGTAAAGCGAGACAAATTTCTTAGGGCGTCACTCATTACTTGTTTGTCCCATGCCCTTTGGACATTTTCCCGTGAAGTTACCGGTACATGTGATCACATGGGATTAAGACCACCACAGCACGATTTGTCTGGAAATATTGCAGAAGAACGCTTACAGCCAGAGTTTGTCAGAATAAAAACAAAATGTTGAAATTCTGCAGTCTACTGAATTGGAATCTTTGATCAATTACTACAGTAACAATTGGGCCCCCATTAAGGAAGTGTTTGTCGAATGTTTCAAGGGCCGTTGCCTGACTCTTGGCAACCAAACAAACAAGCGACTGGAGTCAATAAACAAGAAAATTATAAGCGTTTGTTAAAAGCAAGCAATTCATATTGTATCTATTTGTAATTCTTGTATATGTTAAATGGCGCACGCTGCTACTTTAGTCTACGATAGTTCAATGTGTACAAGTTTATTCAATTGTTAAACCATTCTCTAGATGTTACTGCTACCAATCATGAATTATTTATAGTGCAGCTCAGTCATATTTATTACATCTGCCACGATGAGATTATTGAATTATTTTTAAATACAACATGTTTTTGTCACAACCTGTGAACTTCGATGTAGCTCAGACGCGCGACGATTTTAATGGACTTGAAATGCAGTCTGGCGCACGGCGCTTCCGTGAGCTCCGGTTGACTGTGGACTATGTGCGGCAATTTTGCGAATTTTCTGCAGACACCATCAATACTTCAGCAGGCGATAGAACCACAGGCCGCGAATTACAGAACGTGATGCAGAGGTGCCACCGAGGTTTCAGGCGCGGTACACAGGATGATGCATGGCAGTTTCAACACACAGTTGACGAGCTTCGGCATTGCGGGAAGACACAGTAGAAACACCGACCGTGATCTGCACGATGATGAGCAGCGCTACCGCGACAGTTCTGCGGGTTTCGTCGACGCACGTTTGCATAATAATGTTCCCGCTTGTGACTTTCAGAATAATGTGGGACGGTTTAATGAGCTCCATACCGATGCGTGCAATACTGTGAAAATTCTGCGGATACACTTGCATGTGACAGAAATTCCACTCATGAAACTGTTGTAAGTTATAGAAGCCCATCGGAACATGCGCAAAAAGCAGCCGACTCTGACGGCGGAAGAAATTAATTTCAATCGGTAAAAATTCAATCCACAAGGACATTGTTACGATCCACCTGTCGATCCGATGAGGAATATAATAGATAAGGTATTAACAATTGTGAAAAATCAAGAAACCAGACAATAGGCTATGGAATGTCGCGTTGAATGCCTAGCAGAGGCCGTAATATCTTTGCCGCGCGACAATGCAGCACCCACTGGCGGCCATGCAACGTTTAGAGACAGATCATTTCATTTGCAGGGACAGCCGTTTAAATCTAGAGAGCAGAAAATGCGTCGCGATCTAAACCGTGCCGCACCTTACAGATTCAAGACCGGAAATAGAGTCGGCTGTATCAAATCATGGCGGTCGGATTTTGGATACGAACCAAGTAGTCGACGCTGTTTTATTTGTTCATCAGGGCCCACCGTGATGAGAGACACACGTCTGGAATGGCACCAACCTCACAATGGGCCTCCGTCACGTCGGGACCTCGGGTACATGTACCTCCCGTGTCACATGTGGTTTTCACGGCATCCCGCTTGAGGCTGATACTCCCGCGTCGCAGACACGCACGAGACGTGATACCCCATGTGTCCGGCAATCGGCTACACCGGTGGACTGCGTGGCAACCTGATGGCGCCAGTGGTGTCCCCTTGCCTGGTCGGATGGGGAGCATGTGGAGGACTCTTCCACACACTGTCGTTGGTGGCCCACATCGACCACGACCACCCTCACAGACAAAAAACCGACGCGGCAGGGTTGCACCCTACTACCGTCAGCGACTCACCTCACCAGATGCCAAGAGTTCGCACGGTGCCCTCCGGAGAGGCCCTCATATGACACCAATTTGCCAGGAAAGCCAACCTCTTCCGGTGCTGGTCAGCATACCCCACCATCGATACCATGGTGGGTGCGGGCTTGGCGTTGTTCCCAGAGGTTCAGGGTGTGTATGCCCACACCCTCGTGATGTCGTTCGTGACCTGGCAGACCCGTGACCGCAGACCCCCATCCTGCGATGCTTCCATGAGAACCATGTCTCCGCCAGCCACGTCGGATCCTCAAGACACCCACATCACTGCGTCCCTGGATCTGCCTAACAACAGTCCCCCAACGACGGTCCCACACGAGGAAGTTATGATGGATACTACCCTCCCGATGGAGCCGCCTGCCATCGCGAGACGGTCTTGTCCTCAACCGCAGACCCCCTCTCTGCGACACCTGATATGGAGCTCGTCGGAGGAGATAAGGAGCTACTCACATAATACGTAAGTCCTTGTCTTCCCAGACGAGGCCAAACACCGCAGTACATCACTCGTGGCCATCCTGACAGCACCCCTTATACTTTTCAGTGCTATTACTTTACCCCAAGTAAACACCTGGTAGAAGATGTTCGTGAAGGATGATGTTGGCAGCAATATGCAACTTCATTGAAACAACGCAAACAAGATTTCACGCTGTCCATTCACTCACATGGTCTTGAAGATGCAGAAGTTGTTGGGATAGATCATGACTTGCTCACCAGTTACCAGTTCCTACATTAACGCTTAATTCACTGCAAACTATTTACATTTCATCGAAACTATCTACATTGCATTGAACAAGTTACAATTTATTGAAACAAGGCCAGAAAGACTCCTTGCTGGCCAGTTACCAGTTTCTACATTATCTCTGAAGTCACTGTGAACAATTTATATCCAATAATTTGGACATCATTGGACATCAATGCTCGGATATAGAATTGCCTTACCTCCTCTTTACTCCAGTAAGTAGGGTAGCATGGGGTAATACGTCCCCTAAGGTAAAATGCCTAAATCGCGATATGGAGCATTCTACAAAGAATTTTGACTTATTTATTGTAATGAAAGTGGTGACGTTTAGTGAATGTTTGAATGTTATTTCATTTTGAAAGCGCTAAGGCAGTGTTTTACAAAGATCAATAAATGTACACGGCTGTTGCCTTATAAGAACAGGTACATCTTTGATGGATTATTTGATCGATTGCTGCTGGTGCTTTATAAAATATATGAAATATGCATTGTGTAAAGGACACATTGACTTGCACAGACCGCATGTCAACGGAATGAGCGATATTACGTGTTTCTCAACTTGATCAGTGGATTGCAGTGACCCAGGCATGGGTAAGACGCCCCCACCAGGCTTGGGTAAGACGCCCCCACCAGGCTTGGGTAAGACGCCCCTGGGTGCGTCTTACCCCTTAGTCTTGGCATTTTAGACGTAGACCTATGTTTTCACTCCTTGTTCGCACTTTTGTCATTATTTACGTCAAATGTAGGTATGAAAACCTTTTCAGTGATTGACTTATATGAATTTTTCTATAGCACTCAGATCACATTAACAGGGCTATGATAAATCGGCGGGAGAAATCTCCTAAAGTTGGTGGACTAAAACCGGTCGATTTTGGTTTAAGCTTTAAAGGTAAATCTGTTCCTTAATTCTAACTGGAGCCAAACACCTTTATCCAAATAGTGAACATCGGTGATCATTGGGTTTGTACAACAAATATATTTTCTAAGAAGAGGAATGGTTTATGTGTACGACAGCTTTAATGACTGCCCCAACGAGGAACTTGTATTGCATTTAACATCTATTTTGTGGACACTTACTAAACCAGATTCCATCACTATACATATGCATCCATATTGTAAACAAGAGATGGGATCTAGAACTTGCAGTTACTACTCATTAGGAGCTGCAATATATTTATGTAATGGTTTGGATCCAAGTGGAATAGAGTTTCAAATTGAAACACTCATTTTGCATGCGCAGACATTAATTGATGAAAACAAAACCACAATTTCAAGCTGGAAAGACCGGATACCACTCTCCTCTCCGCTTACGAGCTAATCCCAGAGGCCTCTGCTGCGCTGATGCTTCCTAGCACCTCGGCCACGGAGCAAGCAGCTCAAGCAGCATTCTTGACAGTGATTGTGGTCTGACGTTGGGAGTGAGCCGGATGTCTCTGGCTTCTGAACGTTCTCTGGTGCCAGAAGCACCACGACAGGATGATGCTGAGGGTCAACTACAGACTCCAAAGCCCAAAGAGCTTTTTACCAGAGCGCAGCGAGAGGAGATCGAGCAACTTTTCAGACGAATCGGTAGCATACTTCCTACTCCTGAGGAGAGCAAGTCTCCTTCCACGAGCTCGATTGAACCGGACATGTCTTCTTCTTAAATTGAAGATCTGATGCCATCGGCTGTGTTTAATGTAATCTATGATTATGTGTTATTCTAGATATACTAACATTAACTTTTGAGTTAAGCACTTATGGCGATTATCATTGATGTTTTATTTCAGTCTTTGCCGTTTGCACCTGTCTCATCTTAAAGTTGTATGTACCATGTCAGAAGTGGTGCTATATCAGTTCATAGCATTGCATAACCTGCCAAGCCATAACTTGACTGTGCCAAGAAGTTTTGAGATGAAATTCTTTATAGTTTGTAGAATTAATCTTTGGGTAAAAAAGCTGCACTGCATATGCCACAGTAAAAACATACGGTTACATACCTGATTTAATGATTTGCTGCTCAGACTGTAGCAATTGGTTCCATGAGAAATGTGTCAAGGTTGAAAGTTATGTAAAAGATTCTGTAGATATAACTTGGAATGGTCCATTTTGCATTGATTACAGTAAGAAACACCTTAAGAAGTGACCGGAACATAAACATGTGATTCAACATGTTACGTCATTCTGAATTATTTTGTTTCATTATGCAACCATGAACAAGATTCTTACTGCTTTGGAATTATTATTCTTTCCCTTATGTATAATTTAACCCATTTTTTACTTGCACACCCTGGAGGGGTCAGAAGATAATAAAATTTAAAATACCGGTAATAATTTCAGACCTAGTCACACTATCCTGCTTATATTTCGTTCACATTATAATGGTTTATAATTCTATGTTTTATTTATACGGAATTTCTTTGCGATCGTTTACTTTTTGACGATTTTGTTGAAATATGGCAGAAATAAAAACCAGAAGAAATTGTTATCCTAGTAAAAGGTACTTTCTATTCCTAATATAAAATTACTGTCGTAATGTGATCAAATAAACCTCTTTCTAATGATACAGAAAAGAGAGAGAGAAAGAGAGAGATGGGCAGTGTGAGAGATAGGGAGAGAGAGACAATGACAGAGAGCGAGAGTGAGAGAAAAAGCAAGAGACTGCGAAAGATAGAGAATTGGCCGAGACAACATGGTATACGAAACATGATTTTCTTGAATTTTCGGTTCGAATATTCTTATAACCTATTGGAAGCTTGTTCATCGTTGTGTAGAGGGAGATAAACCACTGAGGACCCCAACCTCTGGTGATTCGCAGTTCTAAGGCCATTAAAGATGTTTCATCCATGCCCTAAGATGTCTGTGTCAGAGCCTTGCTGATGTCAGTCATCCATAGCCTCTGACCAATACTGGGCAGTGCTGCTGCCCGTACCCAGGACCTGTTTTTCGACTGGTCAAGTCTAGATCCGCTGTGTTTTACTATTGACAGTGGCACCTCGAGTAGGGTGTGATTCTTCATCACGCACGGACGGTCATTGACATAAGGATAGGCTAAGGATCCAAATGTGGATCTATATTGCGCCTCCAAATGCCCTGGGAATGGTGAGGACCAGTGCCTGTACTTCCGTACAGTGAAAGGTACTACCTCTCCCACTCCCTTACCAAGTTTAGATGAATATCAGCCAATCAATAACAGAATCGTCATGGCTAGATTTCGTTCAAGGCCGTTAGATTTGACAGTCATCCAATGCTATGCTCCAACATCAGATAAATCTGACGAAGAAATAGAAAAGTTCTATGATGACCTCAAGACAACGATATCAAAAGCAGCAAAGAACAGCATTATAATGATAACGGGAGATTTCAATGCAAGAGTAGGAGAAAATTCAATCGAAACTGAGGTTGCTGGCCCATATGGCTACGGAGCCAGGAATGATACAGGACAGACACTCGTGGATTTTTGTCTAGAAAATGAACTGATAATAACCAACACCTTCCAACAGCACAACAGAACAAGATATACTTGGACAAGACCTGATGGAAGAACCAGGAGTCAAATTGACTACATATTAGTTCCAAAAAAATGGAGACAAATAACCAACAATGCTCGTACACTGCCAGGGGCTGACTGCGACAGTGATCATAATCTACTACAATCATCCCTCACTCTTTGCTTCAAAAGACAGCAGAAAAGAAATGACATTTCCATCGACATCACAAGGTTTAACAATGAAACCAACAGAACCAAGTATGAACTTGAGATCAAAAATAGATTCGAAGCATTGCAACTGATAGACGAAGATAAAACCTCAGAAGAACTATGGGGTAGCATGAAAGAAACTATAACTAAAGCTGCACAAATAACACTCAGCAAAGACAAAATGAAGAAAAAACATTGGATCTCGGAAGAAACTTTCCAACTGATAGAAAGGAAACGTGAGTCAAAATTTAAAAATCCTGAGGAATTTAATAGCTTAAAAAGAAGACTCAGCAAATACTAAGAAGAGACAAAGAGAAAGAATTGAATGACCTATGTTCAACCATAGAAGAAAATGCTATTAGAGGCAACCTAAGGCCAGCCTATCAAACAGTTAAACATATCACTAGAAAATTCACCCCCGCACAGCAGCCATCAAAAATAACAATGGTAAGATTATAACTAATTCTGAAGAAATTCTCAGTAGATGGAAAGAATACTGTACTGATCTATATGCCGATGAGAACTCAAAAAGTATCCAAATTTCTACACCAGAACTTGGACCACCCCCACTTAAAGATGAAACCATAAAAGCAATAATGAAACTAGCCAATGGAAAAGCTGCTGGACCAGATCAAATTCCAATAGAACTAATAAAATATGGAGGTGAACCTGCCATGGATATAATGCATAAAATCTGTGTGGAGATATGGAACACAGGAGTCTGGCCAGATGATTGGACTAAATTGACTTTTGTACCACTCCTTAAAAAAGGAGATCCATTACAATGCAGCAATTACAGGACGATCGCATTAGTCTCTCATGCTAGCAAAGTTCTTCTTAGAATCATCTTAGACAGAATCCAGAACAAATTAGAGAATGAAATCGCACCAGAACAAGCTGGTTTCAGACCAAGAAGAGGAACTAGAGACCAAATCACAAACCTAAGAATCCTACTTGAAAAAGCCAGTGAACGTAAACAAAAAATCTTTCTATGTTTTATTGATTTCACCAAGGCCTTTGACATGGTGCAACATAAGAAACTCTGGCAGACAATGTTGGAAATGGGTTTCCCACCACTTCTTATTAATTTGGTTCAAAACTTGTATAAACAACAAAATGCAAATGTCAGGGTCGAATGCGGAATAACTGACTGGTTTCCCATAAAGAAAGGTGTTAGACAAGGATGTAACATCTCCCCATGTCTCTTTAACATCTTAGCTGAAGCATTAATGAGAAAAGCATTAGATGGATATAAAGGTGGATTCAAGATAGGAGGAAAATTGATTAGCAATCTTCGCTATGCAGGTTATATTGTCCTAGTATCAACATCAGTTAAAGACCTTCAAGAGCTAGTGAAAAGAATAGAACATACCGGAACCGAATACAATATGAGAATAAACGCAAGCAAAACAAAAGTAATGTCAAATATGGAGCATCAAATAACAATCTTAGCAAATGGACAGGTGCTTGAGCAAGTTTCTAACTTCACATACCTTGGAAGCCTGATCCAAGATGATGCAAGATGCAAAAATGACATCAAAACAAGATTGGCCATGGGAATGAATATAATGATCAAATTACTAAAAGTTTGGAAGAACAAATCGGTCAGTAAACTTACAAAGCTAAGATTGATCAGGGCACTGGTTTGGCCTGTTGCCTCGTACGGCTGTGAATCATGGACACTAAATAAAGAAGATGAAAATCGAATTCGAGCATTTGAAAACAAATGCATGAGAAAAATGTTGAGGATCCGTTACACGGATTTCATATCCAATGAGATACTATACAAAATGGCTGGAGTAGATCAGGAATTCCTGAAATATATCAAATCAAGAAAAATTAGATATTTTGGACATGTTACCAGAAAAACAGAAGACTCAATTGAAAACTCAATGATAACAGGTTTAACGGAAGGAACCAGGAGACAAGGCAGACCCAGAACCAAGTTCCCTCTAACCAGCTGGTCTGAGCAATCAAAAAACAAGGTATATATGAGATTTGAAAGATTTTTTAAAATTGAAAGAAGTTATTCACTACTACAGGGATAATGGTAGTCTCAGTTCTTCTAAGTCAATATAACCCGTAGGGACCAGATGGAATAGCACTTTCCATTAAGAATTTGTACTCAATTTGCAGCGATGACAGGGCTTAAAAAGTCCGCCTGAAATTATACAACAAACTCTCAGCTATTTGGCCTAAGTCCAGTTCATGATATGATGTCCTGTTACCCAGTTGCCGGGCCCAGTTGTCCCGTTAATCAGTTGCCGGGCCCAGTTGTCCCGTTACCCAGATGCCCAGTTGTCCCTGTTCTTTGCCCAGAGAGCGGAATGAGACCCAGTATTATTCAACTAAAATATTTGAGAAATTTTACGAATATTTCAACGCTGGATTTTTCTGTGTACGCTATTTTAAATTTCAACATAATAACGTAATTGAAGTTGAATGCCCAGCCAAGGTCAGGGATCCATTCAAATTGTTTTATAGCGCTTTGATTTTGTTTAGCATCTGGGCCATGTAACAAAAACTGTCACAGCTCCATTCTCATGTTCTGTGATTGTGTTTCAAGTCAAATTTTTGTTATAAAGCTTTGACTAATGTGTTATCCTATAAATGTCACTCAAAAATCACTGTCCGCGCTACTCAAAAACTACAGTGGCCCTAAAAATATTTGGCGTGTAGAATAGAGGAACTTTTAATCAGAACCAGCTGGATGATTCGACATGGACTAATATGAAAGAAGTCACTAATGGAAGAAATCAGAAAGGGACAGTGGAAAATTATTGTTATGACATCAACCTTAGTAGACGGCTTCATGACATGACATGACATATTAAAAGCATTCTGTCTGAGAGAAATGATCCCAGGAAGTTTCATTCACCATCAGTTTGCCCACTCAATCGATGAGATGAGCATTTAAATCCATTTCCGAATGGCCAATCAAGGCAGATGAAATTAATTCCGCCTAAACTTCAGTGGTCAATTGGCGTGTAGAATGCTTAGGCTTAGAAAGAGCTTTGCAAGTTCGATCCTAGACTTACGAGATGTTGAAAGAATAGCAGTTATGTCATATCACAATGTCGTGACACGAATTCTGTTAATGATACGTAATGAATGCAAAAGTGACGTGTGTCGGTGCAATAAGAGGAAGATAAGTGATATATATGTGTGTGTGTGTCTGTGTGTGTGAATTGATTATGTGTTGATGATATATGGATAATCTCATTATGAGTTTTCAGAAACCAAGGACATGCCTTCATTTAAATGCAGGATTTGTTACCGCGAACACTATTATCTAGCAAGTTTGAAACGGCACCAAAAGAAAGCGCACAAGAGGGGGCTGCTTATGGTCACCAATGAGATAATCATGAAGAAAAAGAAGGTGATGATGATGATGATAATCTTAATGATAGTTCAACTGCAATGCCACAACATTTGAAACCTAGTCTTTTGTCTCATTACAGGTTTTGACCCTCATATCTATCAAACAATCTGTTTAATGTAACATTTCCTGTCTTGTTGTCAATGCTAATTAAATATTTAGATATGTGAGATGAACAGTTCATGAAGAATCTAAAGACACATTTGTTCAATGTATCGTATGACTTGCTAACCTTATGTTGTGAAGCAGTCTTGATTTAGGCTTAGGCCTTGTTATAGGGCTATATAAATTGTCCAATAATAATAATAATAATAATAATAATAATAATAATAATAATAATAATAATAATGTGCAGTTCAGAAACGAAAGTCCAGATACTCAATTTATATAGCACCCTCAATGTCAATGCATTAGGAAAAGTTCACAAGCACCACGTAGACCAGGGGTACTCAAACCGCGGCTCGCGGTCCACAATCCGGACCGCGAGTACGTTTCTTGTGGACCGCCACAGCTTTCTGTGTCGTGAGATATTTTGAGCCCAAAAATTTTCAGCACTACAGCATCATCGTTTGCGTTCATTCCTTGAAAATGTGTCTGGCAGATTTGGAGATTTACTGCTTCACAATGACGTCAAATGCATTTTAAAATCTAATCTTGTTTCACATTGCCTGGGTTCAATTATGACAGTCTATTAAGACGACCTGCAGTTAGGCCCTACTTGTAGTTGCCTACTGTGCCGTAGTTGCCAGAAGAATATTTGGACTTCCCTTATAACTAGTGGACCCTCACGAACAATGGAAGACTGGATGTGGACGGCCATCAAAAAAGTTTGAGTAATTGAGTAACGTAAACGATATCACATTTGCATCATCGGATGTATGAATGCCAGAGATAAAAAAATATCTTCTCTCACCGACTTACAGAATAGAAACTGCACAGACGCAGGGGGAGAGGGGGGGCTCAGCTCAAAGCGGGCGCTCACTGTTTAGCCTCCAGAGTATCGTGACCCATCAAAGGCCAGAAGAATAACAAAACCTGGTGTCCTGAGAGAAGAAATACTGCTAAAGAACCTGGCAGGGAAAACACAAAGGTGATAACAATGCCAGAGTGAATGAATAAAGAAGAGATATTAGATCTGCAGCTCAAGACAGAGATGTGGCAACACTGGAGTATGGAACCTGTCCCTGGACAGAAAGCACCTGAAGAAGAAGAATCCTAAGCTGAAAAAATAAATTAATAATAATAATAATAATAATAATAATAATAATAACACACTCCAGAGATTCAACACTGTCGCTTCTTCCGCATGGAAAACACATAATAATAATGAACAATAATAATAATAATAATAGTGAATGGAGACAGATGGTGACCTTAAAGAAACAACAATCAACTCAAAGGCCCAGTGGAGAAGATGGTGACCTTCAAGCAACACCAAGCCCTTTCGGAGAACAGAAGAGGCCTGAGCCATAAAAAAATGTTAGTTCTCTCATCTCGATCCCCTAGCTCATAACACAAGTCCACACCTCTTTTTGAGAGGCTACTGTAGAGAAGGGAGAAGGTATATGGGTTGGGCCCCTCACTTTTTCATCCAAGTCTATGCCAACAGGAGTAAGAAACCAGTAAACACAGACCTGAAACGGAATCATTCCAAACCGGACTTTCTTTGGTAATGTCAAGCTTGGCAATTTTGAATTGACGTCGTGTCTGGATTCAAAAATATCCTCACGGAGCGAAATTAGACTCGGATCAGTAAAACTGTTATCGAGAGAAGTCCTCAAACCGTGGATTGTTTCAGCATTCTCCACATACGTTTCGGGCTCTGAAGATGCATAAAATAGCTCGTGTTTTAACACAGTAAAACAAATTTACTGAAAGAAAAACGCAAAAATGCAACAGCAGAGCACTTCTTAGCAGTCAAAGAACGAATATCAGTTATCACAAAGCAGACACATATATAATATATAGCTTGTTGCATACTATAGTCAGTTTATCAACTGAACATGGCATAAAAGTTAGTTTGTAAAACGCTGCAGAATAACTAAACTCAGTACTTAAAGTTTATGCTAAATCATAAAAAAAACAATAGAAAGGTTTGCCATTTCATTAATGTTTGCACTTCTCTTTCTCTGCCTGTTAGATCTTCCAAGGAACTAAGAACTTTCAAATCAAGACTTAAAACGCATCTCTTTCTGATGGTTTTCCTCTCTGGAATGACCTGATCTGTTTTTGATGTATTTATACAGTGCCATCTGTTTTTGAAGTATTTACAGTGCCATCAAGTAAGTAAGTAAGTAAAATCTTGTGGATTTCTATAGCACCTTGGAGAGCAGCACAACAGTAGCTGCTTATTCTTAGGCGCTCAGCCTTTTTAAAATAGCTATGGGGAAGGTATATTATCAGCCAGGCAATAGTCAACATCCAAAGTGATTTTGAGTATTAAAAGTAGTGCCATAAAAGTGCATGTGTATCGGTATCTTTGTCTTCTTGAACAACGATGGTTGACCAAAGTAATGGGCAAATGTTTTCTGGGATTTCCTCCTGTCTATGAATCAGACTGGAACCTTAGAATTTTATCCATTCAGTCACTTTGTCAATCCAAATTGTAACTAGTCCTGCCTACTTGTTCAGTGCTAAAGTGTATAACTAATAATAATAATAATAATAATAATAATAATAATAATAATAATAATAATAACATGATTTAAAGTGGTTTCGGAGGCTAAGCAAGCCTGTGTGAAAACCACTGCTACTCTATTGCGAAAACTTTAAAACTTTCACAGGGCTAAATCTGACTACTGATGAGCTTCAATAATGCAGACAAACTAATATTAAGCCAAACTATAAGTGAGTACGGTAAATCTCATAAATTTATATAGTGCCTAAAAAATAGTAGCACCACATTAGCTGTTCATTCGTAGGTGCATAGAAAACTTCAGTTAACGAAAATGTTCTATTTTCTTACATCCTCCGCACTGTGTCTCTCAGTAGAAATAGAGACGCTACACAATTCCTATATGGCAATTTCGGGTAATAATAATGAATGAGATTATTCGCACTCCATAGGATGAGATATTAAACTCCACCTATTCGCACTCCGTAGTGCATTGACCCGACAAAGGCTTATTGGCACTCCGGAGTGCATATGCACACTAAAACTTAAGGCGAGACATTAAACTCCGCCTATTCGCACTCCATTGTTGCTTTTCACGGTTAGCAATACACTTTATGTGCGTTGGGCACATAATCTTCATTGTTCCACAAATTTGCCAACAACTGAAAAAATGTTAATGAATAAAAGATACTCGACAAATTACAGACCCTTAGAGTGTAGCTAGTTAGTTAGTCTGGTTGGAATCTGCAAATGGTGTGACTAAATGAAGGAAAATACAGCAGCAAAATTTTACTCAAATGAAAACTTTTGTCATCTGTACAGTGTAATTATTATTACCTATTGCTAATGTTATCATCACTGTTCGGCTCAAGATGATGGCAACAACAAGTACATTGTACCCCAAACCCCTCTGAAGCATGCTACGACATCCATAATGTAAGCAAGCAACAATGCATTGCACGAAGGCACGTGATATGGCCACGCCAATAACGGCTCTGATTGGTGGAGTGCAAATAGGCCTGGTTTCGACTGTTCGCACTACGGAGTGCGAATAGTCACTTTCTTTCTTTAAATAAGCATATCCTCCATAGCTCTGACTCACTGTTTCTTGCCGATGCTTAGAATGACCTCGTCTCTTGCTGATAGGGTTTGAAGTACCAACGATTGGTACGCATATTTCCAAATGCTTGCATGCTAGTACACCAAGGCAAATTCAGCGCTTCTAATTGGCTCATTTGATCACGTGAAGCTTAGCTAGGTCGCACCTATTAATAGAACAAACCGCCAAATAGTGTATGGAATTTCCCAGCATCTTATCTGCAATATTAACTCGTGGCTGAAGTAAGTAAAGTAAAGTAAAATCTCGTGGATTTCTATAGCGCCTTGGGAACAGCACAACAGTAGCTGCTTATTCTTAGGCGCTCAGCCTCTCTTAAAATAGCTATGGGGAAGGTATATTATTAGCCAGGCAATAGTCAACTATCTTGCTTAATAATGAGAATAATGTGTACCTGGCCCGTTTGTCCCTTAGGGTAGACGATAACGTAGACGTGTTGGCCCCAGTAGTCTTCTGGCGGATAGAAGGTGCCTTCGGCCAGCCGTACCCCTCGCATGGCGTTCGTGGCGGGATTGCGAAACTTGAGACCGCATGCGCCGGGGAACTGGGCGACGAGCGTCGACAGCAGGAGAGTCCCGTTGTCCTCCGACGGTACCTCCATCGGTTCCTCGGTAGGGGCAAAGACGAGCGGCGTAAGGTATCACTACGCGTATCAGTATGGGTTAGGGTTTCGGTAGGGTTTAGGGTTAGTGTTTAGGGTTAGGGTTAGAGTTAAAGTTAATCCTAACCATAACCCTGACCATAACCTTGACCCTAACCCCAACGGAATTTCTATCAGTGTTTACGGACTACTTTCAGTTACGCCGCTCGTCTTTACCCCTACCGGTTCCTCTGTCTCGTCCTGAACCACGTGTAGGTACTAGCTCATTGTCTAACGACTGGAAAGAAACGCATTTAATTAAACAAGATCATCGTCCACCGGCCGCTGCAAAATACCGGATCTCGTCCGTCGAGATCTTGTTCGGTCAAAACTAAAAACCGATAATTGAGCCTGTATGATGCTGGGCGTGGCGCATAGACTTTAATATCATATAATATGTATTATAATAAATCTATGGCGTGGCGCTTGTTTATTAACGTTTAGTTGTGACTTGTGATTGATCGGTCGTTAGTGATTTTCTTCTTTAGCGCAAGAAATTTGTAATAAATAGATCAACAAATAAAGCAAGACATAGATTTTTAAATTAGAAAAACTAAATGGAAGAAAATTTAGCTAACGAATGCGTCGAGGACGATGCTCTGACGAAATCGCAGAAGGCAAGAATCGAGCGCAATCGGCAGAAAGCCTTGCTCCTAAGACAGGCAAAGGCAACGAAGAGAACCCTAGCTGACGTAGAAAGGTCAACTCCTACTAGCCACTAGTACTACTACTACTACTACTACTACTACTACTACTACTACTACTACTACTACTACTACTACTACTACTACTACTACTACCACCACTACTACTACTACTACTACTACTACTGCTGCTGCTGCTGCTGCTGCTGCTGCTACTATTACTACTACTATTACTACTACTGCTACTACTACTATTACCACTACCACTACTTCTGCCACTACCATTACTACAAATCTACCATCACTATCATGTGAAGATTGACTCAGCAATTTTCTTTTCACTCTTATACATCTTTTGATTTGTCTTCCTATTCACACCCCTATTTATTGTGTTTGTGTTATATATGTATATTCGTAAAAATTGTACTTGCATGTCTGTTGATCATGTGTTTGTTTTCACTTGTATGTTTTGTTAACCAGAGAGGCAGCTGAGCAGATACAGAATAAAGCAGCTGACACGGGCGGAGGATTTTTGCTGGAGGAAGAGGATGAAGCTTTGTCACAGCTTAATGTGGTTCACCGTCCTGGTACAGTTATTCATCCGCCAATATCTCCCTATACCTGATACCATCAGTTTGGTCTGTGCACTGGTCCTGTCGTGCATTGACTATTGCAATAGTGTTTTATTGGGTCTGCCTATGACGAGACTGAACTCCCTCCAATCTGTGATTAACACAGCTGTGCGGCTAATATTCGGTCTGAAATGGAATGCCCATATTTCACAGCCACTGAAAGATCAACTCCATTGGCTGAAGATTCCGGAGCGCATTGTGTTGAAACGGTGTTGGCTCACGTTTTGGACACTTTATGATCCGCACTGTCCTACCTATCTTCGTGACTTGATTCAACCTTCTCTGTCAGTACAATACCGTTCCCAGCTTCGGTCGAGGAATCACAATCCGCTGCTTGCCCCCCCTCCGGCCAGGACTCCTGCCCTCAGGGACAGATCCTTTCGGAGAGGCAACCCAATCCTGTGGAACACCCTGCCAAGGGTGGTCACCATGGAAACTTCGCCAGGAGCGTTTTTGAAGAACATGAAGACACACCTGTTTAAAATTTCTTTTGGTTGTTAGACGCCTTTGACATTAGCCTTAGCTATGCGTACGGCGTCAAATAAATCGTCCTGAATAATAATAATAATAATAATAATAATAATAATAATTTGTATTAACTTTACTGTCAGTATTTCTGCATCTTTTTTCAAAATGTTTGTTATTTTGCATGAAATGCATGCTAGTTGACATTGAATAAATTTCTAAAAGTACAAATGTTTGGTAGGCGTGTTGCTTGGCTGTGATGCTCTGATCTGTGAAGAATGCGATAAAGAATTCATGGAGTCATATCTGAATGACAAATTTTCCAAAGTTGTGTGTGACACATGCAAGTAGGTGATCAATGCATTTGAAAGTGTTTTCAAAGTGCTTATGTTAAAGGTTTTAAAATTGAATCTTGATGTTAAAATATTTATGCAGTTTGCTTTATTATTATTATTATTACTGTTCATGGTTGTTGACACATGGCTAAGTCATTCACAAAGTGCAGAGGAAGTCAAAGGCGAACGACTTCCCTAAAGTTGCTAGGCAGTGATTATGGTCAGATGTGAACCCACTATACTGAGGTTGTGTGACAAGAAGTCCTGCCACTACTCCACCATTCCAAGCTTAGAAACTGTGTCCTTTCCACCGTGAACAATGAACCGAAAATTATGGGATAAATAGTAACAAAAAATTCACAAATGCTGTACATTCTTTTATTATGATCTCAGACTCTGAGCTTAGGGATTGAGGGATTGATGATTTCCATCTGGCCTTGCCAATTTCTTTTTCAGAGACATCGATGGCAAGCACAGACTGATTACTAAAACAGATGCTAAAGAACGGTACCTCCTCAAAGATGCAGACCTAGATAAAAGAGACCCATTGTTAAAGTTTATCCTGAAGAAAAATCCACACAACATGAAATGGGGTGAAATGAAATTATTTCTTGAATCTCAGGTATGCAGTAGTCCACATATACATACACACTTGTTTTAATTTGAGTTGACGTTTTTATGACAAATCAGTTATTTTAATTATCTGCTTGACATATTAATATTTTAAAAATCAGAATTGAGGTTTGCTGTATTGGATTAAGTTATTTTATGCCAGTGGTTTTTAAACAGGTTCTAGGGAAATGCAATCCAATATTAATACACTGTAATGCTTAGTTCATGATCATAGAGACCTATATTATAAAGTCCACGATACATTCATAATTGTTCCTTATCTATGATGTGTTGCCATTGTAGAATTGCAATCTTACTTGATTTTTGATTGTTTTCTGTGGTGCCATTATTGATAAAATGTATACACAGAGTAAAATGCCAATTGCTCTGTTTGGTACACAGGTGGCTGAAAGAGCTCTAGAAATTTGGGGCTCAGATGAAAAACTCGAAGAGGAGAGAGAACGAAGAAGCGCAAACAAAGATAAACTGAAAAAGAAGAAGTTCGACAAAAAGGTTAATGGTAAGGTAAACTAATTAAACGTTGAATCCTTTAACCATAAGTAATTTTAATAACTGGTAATTCAACTTTGACTTACTATGCAGTGGGGAGAATACAGATTGCAATGAATAGGGTCATGTGCAGACTTAGGTCTACATGAGTCATTCATTTATTATGTAATGGGTTAAAAACAAATTTTAAAACAAACCCCCCACACCCACACAGTCACATTGTACTGCCTTGAGCAGGCCCCATAAAATCATGCATGCCTGACAAAGCCAAATAAGTACAACATTAATGTTGTAGACTTTAACGTAATGGTAAAGTTTTGTATTGAATAACTTACAGTGGTTACATAATTCTTACCAGGTGATGTTATCTTTTTTATAACTGTTTCTTTTTGAAACAACTAATGTAAATTCTAACAAAAATGTCCAAAATTATATTTGAGAAAGATTATAATAGAGGCTTTATAACGGGACCTCTAATGGAGGTATGCAAATAATTATTTGTAGAGTTACGAATGGCCGTACGTGGAAGTCTATACAAGAAGACTACAGATGGTCATCAGCATGTCTACGATGCCGAAATTTACAACGAGGCAGACGACACTTACACAAAAACATGCAAATCGTGCGGACATTGTGTGACGTTTGAAAAAATGTGAATTTAGAAAAGTATCTGTTTTGTTTGCACTTAAGTTATATATAACTCTGTAATCTGTATTAATCAAACTTCTCATTACCATTTTAAAAGTACATTGCAAATGAGATTTTTTAATTAAATGTATTTTGTAAGAACAAGTTACACTGTGTTTGTGCACCATATATATCTACACTATCTGACTGTGGAAATTTTGTTGCATAATTATGTTACATTATTCAGAAATTTCTGGACTGTACAGATATTCGGTAAAAATATACGACTTCCAGTTATAGACATATTGCTGGCAAACTCTGTTTACTGTCCTTTTCATCTGGGTGCATATCTGCATGGCATAAGGCATTTTAAAAGTTGCTTCTGCATTTTATAAAAGAGAACAATGACAATACTGCATGCTTTTTCTATTCCAAATTTGACCCGCACTGCAAGAATAGATGAAACATTGCCATTCAATGTTCAAAACTCAGTGGTGAAACAAAATTATGACTGCACTTAACCATTGAAAATCCAAATTTCTATTGCTACATAGTGCACAAAACTAACGGCTACAACATCTCAAATGGCAACAATAAATTGAAACATGAAACTAGAGTGTGTATATATATATATATATATATATATATATATATATATATATATATATATATATATATATATATATATATATATATACTGTAGGTTGACAAAGTCTTAGGAAATTACAAACATTTAAGAGATCAGGAATTAAATACAGAAACTAGTCACAAAAAAACTTAATTTGTATTTAGTCACTAATATGCTGAATTAAAATATTTAAAAAACAACTCGTAACCAAACCAGACACTTATCCACATTAAAATCCAGAACATTCACATAAAACTAAAGGAATAAAATTATTATTGCCAAACAAATGGTGACAACTAGATGGGCGCAATAGTCAAACCAACAAACAAACATCAAAGAATCAAACATTTCTTAACACGAAATTAGAACTGTTTAAAGACATAATAATAATGCCTGGACAGAACGACGAAACGCTACTGTCGTACGGCAGTTGAGATAGCAACCTAGAAGCGACAGTAACTGGTACACAATTACACGAAAACATTATCAAGCACTGTAGTTTGCAAAGGCAGGATCCATAGGGTCATAAACGCCTTGCATTCCGTCGTCCCAAGCTTCTTCCATTCCTTCAAAGTCCACCTCGTCCATAAACTGCTGTCCCTTTTCGGCATTGCTTGTCGCAAGCTTTTTGTAAAACGTCGACTTTGGAATGCCGAATAGGTTAATCGCCGTCGACGCCGACAACTTTCCTTCGTGAACCATGTCGAGAGCTCTCTGAACCAGGGAACTGTTGACTTCTTTAGAAGCGCCTTTCCCCGGGGTGCTTCGACAGACTGGATTATCGCCCGCCGCTGCCATCGGGGGAGGCTTCGCGGTCTTTTTTATTGCCGGACTTTTCCCATCGTCAGCTTTTCTTTCTGTCGGCACAAAAAAAAAACATCTGCACATAAAAAGCGCCAGCAGTTGAGATGTAAAGATATTTCAAAGCCGTGCATGCTCTGTACAGTACATCCTACTGAGCACCTAAGTAGTTAGTCATTTAACGCAAACACGAAGCAAGTGCATTCTTAGCCTTTCGGCGATCTTCAAGTTAGGGATTCAGTATTTTTCCTTTGCATTTATTTACCCATAAAACAGGGCAGAAAGTTAGCAGAGTGGTAACAACATTGGATGATGGAGCAGAAGGTTGCGGGTTCGAGACCCGAAGGAGCCCTAAAGGTTGACTCACCCTTCTTTCGCAGCGGTGGCAACTGAGTAGCGGAGTAAACAGGCGCATCGCATGAGAAATATGGCCCCATATCATATAACCTGCACCAGTCCCCTGGGCACTTTCAAGTTTTGTGACAGATCACCGCTTATGGCCTGGGGGTTGGGCCTCCACTTTTTCAGCAAAGTTTACGTCTATGGCTGGACATGCACACCATCAAATATGTTACTGGTACATGTAGTACGGGTATTTATTCCCGTCCAACATTAACTGACTTCTATACAGGGACGTCTCTTTGAGGTCATCTCCCTCTACTGGGCTGAAAGTTGAATCTGTAAACAAGTCCCTCCCTCTCTCGGAAGCAGATACTGTACTTTGTCCACAGGGTCACTGACTTTGTTCGCTGCCAGCATGTTGGTTGGTGTTTCTTGACCTCATTATGTCAGCTTTGATAAAACAGGAAAACTTCAAAATCGAGATTTCAGAAAAATATATATTATTTATCTTATTATTTTTAACATTTGTTGATGTAAAACTGAATGTTTTAGCCTAAAATTGACATTTTAGATGGTACGATAGGCTGACATGCACATTTTGCCAAAACCTAAATTTGGGATATTTATGACTTGCAGAATTGAATATATTGAAACTCAGATACATTGAATTACTTTTCATGGTCCTTTGAGCTTCCACATAGCGGGATTCTATTGTAGTTTAGAAAGCTTACTGATGGGCTGTATATTTTACTTCTGCAAGTTCAATTATTTTCATACTTCCCCACAGCCTACAGCACTGTAAAAGTGCCCTGTACTGAATAGTGCCTCTAAATTTTGTGATCACCTCACTCTGGTGTTCTATACATAATCACAACATCAACAATTACAGTAAAATCTTCTTGAGGAAGACTCCTGAGCCATTTAAAACTCTGAGATTATTTTAGGCTCCGTTAAATTCACGCCCACTTCCAATTTTACTGGAACAAGATTCAATAATAAGACCTAAGCCAAAAGTTTAAGTGGATTTTTACCTTTGGTCTCTTGGCTGGTGGCCTTTTTGTTCCTCCGCCCCTTCCTCTAGACGCACCAGTTAGTTGATAGAGTTCGCCCATTGAGTCCATACTTGGATCATACTGCTGGCCTGGGACTGGGTATCCACCAGTCATGTACGCCTCTTGTCCTGCATTGTATGCATCTTGCATACAATTGTAGTCGTCGTAGCCTGGTTCCTCTCCTTCGTAATACATGTCAGGGTCTTGTTGTCCGTAAAGATCTTCCTCGCAGGCAGGTTCTAACTTGATGTTCGACGCCTGATACCCGGGCATCGCAGCAGAAATATTACTCTGCATCGGCTGACCGGCGTAGGCGCTCTGGGCCGGCGCGCCAGACGGCGCCACGGTCTGGACTTCCTGGACCTTTTTGTGCTCCACCACCCTGCCGTCGGCTGTGTAAGTCTTCCACTCCATCTGCTTTTGTTCGACGACGCCCTGGGCGTTCTGAACCATCTTCACCGATTTCTGGACCTGAGCGTATCCGCCGCCGTATGGCTGGACGGCCATGCACTGGGTCTGGCTTTCCGACACGACCTTCTGGGTCGATGAGGGCTCCGACTTGACGTGGCCAAACGAGTCCTGTGCTGCTGTCCCGATGACGACGGCTTTCCTGGCGTTCTCGGCTGCTCCTGCGCTTGCTGTTTTTGCTTGTGGGGAGTCTGTTGTGGTTGCTGCTGCTGCTTACGTGGGGTCTGCTGTTGTTGAAACTGTTGCTGCTGCATCTGCTGCTGCTGTTGCTGCAAATGCAGCTGCTTCTGTTGCTTGTTAGGCGTTGTCTGTGGTTGTCTTCCACCTTGAGATTGTGATTCAGCAGGCTTCGGTTTCTTCTTTAAGGCGCTGCTGATCGTCTCTTTGATGTTGACTAACAGCACATCCTTTCTGTCCAGTGTTATGCCGAGAAGTCCTTCTACGCATAGTTCTGACTCAAAGTTTAGGCCATTGTTGCATAAGCTGACAATAGTAGCAGTCAAAATCTGCTTGATCTTTAGTCTGTCAGCCTCTCGATCAGTACCCATTTGTAAATATCTAAGAGAGAGACAAGTGAAATGCAAAACCACATGAAAAGTATTCACGCATTTATTTATACCATCTAATTTCAGTTTGTAAATATCAATATCAAGACAAAAGTCGTAATGCCACGACACCATTACAGCAATAGCCAAAGACTAAATTACTACTATAACACCGCGTTAACACGGTTTTGTGCACAATTGAACGATGGATACAATGCATTTTTGCTAAAGAAAATATTTACATCATTTACGTCTAGTTGTATGTTTTTCGATGACATTCCGTCCCTGAAAGTAACTATAGCCACGAGATAACGCAATCCTTCTAGATGTACTCGCAGCCACAGCGTTTCCTAAAAATTGGCGCTGCATAAATTGATGCAAAACCCACTGGTGTTCTCACAAACTGGAATCTGGAAGTACGGACTGACCTTTGGATTACAACCTCGATTCAACACGGACAATGATTCACGACTACGATTATTCACTGAAGCGACCATCGACTGGTGCAGATGTACTACTACAATGGCGCTAAAGAAGTCTACTACTACTACTACTACTACTACTACTACTACTACTACTACTACTACTACTACAAACTGCCTCTAACCACCAGAAACTCATAAAATTGGTTTTATAGTATAAATAGAACACAGCTAAATTAACGCTCGGTCTGGAAAAATCACAAAATTAAGAACATTTCTGTTAAAATGTCTGTTACCTTTACACAAGAATCAAAATTAAAACTCAAAATACTCAAACCGGAAATTCAAAAGCAAACAGTACCCTGAAGGGATCAGTCGTAAATGATAGCACACAATTTTGTTTAGCCTAAACGATAATGATTGAAGATTTTTATAAAAATATAAATAAATAGCAAAAATTATCGTTGATGAACATTGATTGTATGTACCTTCAGCATTAATAGATGTACAATAATCATAGTCGTGATCATGTCCGTGGTGATTCGAGGTTGTAATCCAGAGGTCAGTCCGTAGGCCTACTTCCAGATTCCAGGCTAAGGCAAATTTGCAGTCAGGAGTAGATTTGTTTTAGGTATAGACCTGAAGGTAGTAAAACATTCAGTCTGGCAGACCTGTGCCGGCAGATAATTCCAAAGTCTAGGTCCGTTCTTTGGCGCGTAGGGCTCAATGTTTTAGAAGGCGCTACCACGCCTTCTGTTAATTAATTAATTAATTAATTAATTAATTAATTAATTAAGCAAAATCTCTTGGATTTCTATATCGCCTTGGGGCAGCACAACATTAGCTGCTTATTCTTAGGCGCCCGACCTTTCTTAAATTTGCTATGGGAAAGATATAAGATCAGCCAGGCAATAGTCAACATATCCAAAGAGCAGTGAGGATAGGTTGTTACAGATAAAGTCTTTCTAAAATTCCGCCCTGCAGATTTATCATCGTAGTTTCTGCCCAGACATTATAAAAGCAATGAATTATTTAATTGATATTTATTGTTAAGTGAATGCGCAGTCAACTAATTATAGCGCTATAGTATTTGTTAGTCGAGGCGCGTAAATTCCGTAAAAGCGTCCTTTTCTTCGTTGGTGGTCGAACTTTTAATAGGTTCGTTTCTTTGTTTAAAATCCGTTATAATTTCCTTGAAATCGATTAAAATACATAGGTTTCTACTTATCGATTGACAATAGACAGTTCGGTACGTAATTGCTTCTTCTTTGTAAAGTGTATTTGTGTGTTTTAACGAAAATAAATTGCTACTTTTGGCCGACCACAGAGGGTCAGTTACAGTTAAGTAAGTAATAAATGAAATACCGTGGCTTTATATAGTGCTTTGTAAGGTTGTACAACAGACACCCTGAGCATCGGGAACACTGCCAGTGGCGTCGCCAGGAATTATGGATGTGGGGGCAAAAGGGGACTGGCGTGTCAGATTCCTTACCACAACCCCACTCACACCCCTCCTCAAAAAACTTTCTCACAGGATTTGCGCGAATCTGGTAGGTGGTATAGAGGCAGGTTGGGGGCCCGGGGAAGCAGTGGTGTAGCGAGTGTTTTCGGCGTCCGGGGCAAAGTGTACCGTTGGCGCCCCTAACACTGCTGACGAGCAAAAATAGGTCGTTACATCGTTCTCGGCGCCCCTCAACTCTTACGGCGCCCCTCTCCATATAGGTCCTACTGCTGACGAGCAAAAAGGTCGTCTCACATGTTTCTTTTATTTTATTATGCATTTCACTTACCCAAATACCCGATTTTGGCGCCCCCTCACCTCGGCGCCCTGGGGCTATAGCCCCCCGCCCCCTCGCTACGCCTCTGGAGGAGTTGCCCCTGTTAAAAATGGAATTATTTTGTTTTTCTGTCGCTTTTCTATAGGTCTTGCAAATGACTGTTGGAGTCTGTGATAATGTTATCATTTGCTCACCCAAGATGGCACATTAGTCATTGGTGTGAGGTCTTTGTGACATATTCCAAAGCCATAGCTTGGGGGAGCAAGCTGCCTTGAACACTGTCCTGGGGGTGGAGGGCGCCAGAAACCATGTTTGGTTTTATTCATGACTGTATTGCCTGTATGACCAGTGTTTATTCTAGCCACCTTGACATGGGGGGGGGGATTTTGAAATGTTTGGGGGGACAAGGTTTGAGTTTCCACACGTTTGGGGCGATTTCCATTACCCCAGCCAACATCTAAAAAAAATTTTTGGGGGGGAATTTTCAAACTTTGGGAGGAAATTCCCTCTAAGAAGGCCTAGAATAAACACTGCTGTATGACAAGGAGAAAAAGGTCATCACCCGCATTCTGCACTCTACTTCTTTAACTACTGTACTCCTACAACGTCGTAAAAAGTCTGATAAGCAAAAGAGAAAGGTCGTCAGACTCGTCACCAGTTTTTAGACTGTTAGGGCGAAAAATTGTTGATACCTTGCCCTAGGTGCCGAATATTATAACTACAGTACCTATCTGACATATTCAAGGGCAAAGAAGGAAGTTGCTTCACATTGATTGTAACTTATATTTAAATTGTCTTATATTATGCAATTTAGGTACTTTATTTTGTAGATTGCTACCAGAATGTCAAGTAATAGCAGAGAACTGAGTGCCTTGATGGCTGATGTTTTTCGAAAGAATGTTAAGTTCATGCACGAGTTGAGAATTAAGGGATTGGTTGGAGTAATGGCTGACCAACGTGAGGTCTCCTGGGTTGATCTCAATGAGACCTTTGTCAGTGTTGCTAACAGTGTGGATGCTGGGCTGGAAAATGCCCGTCAACCGTGGAACCGTGGAATGCAGAGTCCACCACAGAACATGGTGAAGGAAGCGCAGATCTCGCGACCCAATAATCCTCGTGTCATGAGATGTTTGCTTTCACCGTCACCTGCCCAGCAACGTGATCCTCCTAGGTTTGACGTGCCACAGGCAGCTGCCAGACTTCGGATGCGGTCTCCCAGAGTGCCTTGTGTTTCTGGAGTACCAAATGTTCCTCGGATCCGACAGACCCAAGTGAAGCTGCAAAGACTACCAGGTATTGTCAGCGCCGGATCAGCGGCTGTTGTGGGCACCGAACGTCAGACCTCTGCGCCAGAAGACATGTTGCCAAGCACATCAAAGTGTAATGGATCAGATTTGTCTCCCAAGAAAATGGGAAAAAGTGAAGAACTAAAGAAAGTAAATGGAGATAAGGACAAGTCAAATGGAAATGAAAATCAGAAGCACAGCAAAGAAAGGGCTGAAAAGAGCCCAGTGAAAGTAAAGGATCCTAAGTCCCTGAAGCGGGCAAATGAAGAACCATTTGAAGCTGATGATGAAAGTCCAGAAAAAAATGGGGTGAATGCATTTTTCTTCTTGTTTAAATGGCTGCCTATTAAAAGCACAAAAATATTCAAATGGTCTGGTATGAATTTGCTTCAGTTGTAAGGAAATTGGTATGCTAAATTCTAAGCACAGTCTGTTCAGATTTTATCAGCTGATTGAAACTCTTTAAGCTAACGTGATTTTAAAATTTGTTAAACTTTACATTCTGATATTTTGGCTGACATTTACTGAGAAGATTTTACAGTGAAATCTGGTTTTAATGGAATAGTCACAAGTTCTATATGCTTAGAAAGAATTGGCATCAACAGTGGTTGTCACACTGCAAGGCAGACCCTACTGAACCACTTTAAACTTTATTATTATAAATGAATGCATTGGGCTTGCATAGGGAGGTGTTTTGCATATGTTTCCCTAATTGTTAGGCCCATGTGGTAACCAATAGTGCATTTTGTGTATGCATGTAGTTGAGTGAGTGTGTGCGTGTGTGTTTGCAGTTGCACTGTGTGTGAAAGTGTATGAAGTTCAAGGATATCAGTGGTTCATGCTGCTGTAGTTAGACCTATCTCCCGAGGGTCAGTTCAGTTAACGTTGACCACTTGCTTGATTCTTGAGACATTGTAAGAGGTAACTGATATGAACGGAGTGGACACTTATAGGCCCCTAGTGGTTCCACTAAGGACGATCTTAGAATGTTGTTGCTGAAGAATGTGGCGCTTACTTCTGAACATTTTCCCATAGGCAATGAAGACTGGGAAGAAGAAGATGGCAAAGAAGAATGTCGCAGAGATGATGCCGGAATTGATACGAGAATCGGATGACGATTGGCAGGATGAGCCTCTGTTGTCGGGCAGAGGTGCCAGTGAGCAAGCGACTCGCAAGACAAAGCCAAAGTCTCAGGTGAAACGATCAAAGCTGGAAGCTGCGAAGGAATTCACCAATTTTGACTAAGGCTGGATTTTTTCCACTTGAGCGAAATCGTTCTTTCGACAGTTTTTGTTGCTATTGGACATTGTTTAAAGTTATTTTGTTTGTGTTTTATGTTTTTGTTTGTTTACATGACTATGAGGACAAAGTGCTCACCTTCACGAAATTATATCGTAGTTGCTCATTTCATTTTAAATTTTGGGTTATTTTCAAGGAGTGAAATTTAAATTTCTTTGACAATGGCTGTAGTATTTCAACTGGGTCTGCAATACATTGCCTTTCAAGTTTTGAAGTTTTTGTTGTGAAGGTAAATTTTATTTTTACTTCTGTTTGAAGATATTTTCTAATTATCAGAATCTTCTGTTTGTGTGCAATATGTTCATGTCAATTTCAATCTTGTAATTCTGATAGTTTGTCTAATCATAGTCAGTGTAAAAGTGTTTTGAATTAATGATCATCATTTTGAAATGAATGACAATTTATTTTTCAATCTTCAAAGCAAAAAGAGACTTGAATGTTAAGCTTGTAGGCAAGCTTAAATTGGCTAAAAGAATGATAGATATGAATGGAATGGAGCAATCAGAGTGATAAATGAAAGAAAATGCTAAAAATGTGTTGATTGATCTCATTTCTAGAAGGACACTAGCATTGAAGAACACCAGAAGATAGTTGAAGGTGTTTTAGCATGCAGCAGTAGTTGTGACTTTTATCAAGAGGTCATTTACTGTAAAATCAAAATTGAATGCCATGAAAATAAGACCAATGAATGTGATGGAAATGTTTTGTATTGATAGCAAGAATGTTCTTTTTAATGTTATGTGTGACATTTTGTTAAAACAACATTGTTGTGATTGAGTATTTGAATTCTGTTTCTTGTGGACTCGAATGACTTTTGTTTCAGCTTGACTTTAGTAAAGTTCAAGTGTTCTTTTATTCACAGTGACTGATAAAATCTAAAATGCAGATTGCAAATGAACAACTTTGTTTCAGAAGTACTGGATTGGTTTATCAATTTTTAAGATTAAAATGGAGGCATTGACGTGAATTTCAAAGATCAGTTGTGTTGACTGCCATTTCATCTTAATTCAGTTACAGTAACATTTGGAATAGATTTCAACAAGCCTCCTGCCTTCCTTTCTGATGTGAACTTGTCATTGAATCCATACCTGTCTTGGAAGTTATTTCTCGTCGTAAGTTCTGAAGTAAAGAACATCAACACATCTGAATGATTGTCAGTCACTTCCAACTCTATATAATTCGTAAAATTATTATGAAGCTGGTACAGGGTCTGTCAGGGGACAGAGAAATTGGTGTCTGATCCCAGTTTGGATGAGGCTCCATATTACAAATTAGAACCACTTCCAGCAACCCTCATTTTGGGGAATCAATCTTCCATTAAAGGCAATAGACCTGGGTGAGTCCCATTTTGACTAATACTGTACTCATAGAATCCTGTATCAACATTTACCTATGATACTAAAGTAAAACCAATTAGGTGGGCAGTAAGAGTAATAATCCTAGGCCTAAGTAATAGTTTTGATGAGGTTTACTTGAAATGGCAGAAAAGACTGGGTGACGATGGCAGATGCACAGCCGTACAAAACCGGTATGCAGAAATCACAGAAGAGGCAAGGTACAGAGAAGAATGGAAAGTAATAAAGAAACCTTGCATCTGTCTCAGGACATGACACCTGATGTTGCTACTGTTGTCTGATAGTGGTGGTGGATTGTACGTGGTGGTGGTGCTGGTGGCAGTGAAGATGATGTAGGTCTGTCTTGCTGTTTCCCACTGACTAATCTCTGGAATTATCTGGTCTTTTACGGTTGGATTTGGAGTTCCATCGATTGATACCATTAAGTTAAAAAGTGGTGCTACAAAAGTGCATAATATTATTATTGTTATTATTATTATTATTATTATTATTATTATTATTATTATTATTATTATTATTATTATTATTATTATTATTATTATTATTATTATTATTATTATTATTATAAGATAGACCTTGGAGGAATGATAATAGACATTAGTCCGGTGGCTTGGTAACAAGTGATTTGGTTTTGGTGTGCCATCGGTTGATGCTCCTGTGCATTATGAAAGTGGCGCTATAGAAGTTTAAGATTAGATTAGATAATTTAGATTAGATTAGAACAACAAAACTTTACATTGTGCAAACTGCACCTACAAGCTTGAAACATTGCCAAAACCATGTTAGTTAAACATAAAGTCGAACAGGATATTGAAACATCTCGAAAATTTTAATGGATATTAGAAATTTTAATCGTAATTTGTTCAAAATTTTAAGCAGCATTGGGCTATTGGTGGGCTACGATTGGGTCGTATGCTGCTCATCTCCGCAGTGTTTCTATGACGACGAGTCCGATTTCTGTTGACAAATGTACATTTTCTTGCCTTTTAAAGACAACTTTGAATTTTTTTAGAATTGATTTGTTTTATAACTACTAGATAAAGCCCTGGTGCTATTTCAGGTTTATTTTATCTTTTCTGCATTAATAAAGTGATTCGCGATGGCCGCGACCACTACTCTGGTTGCTACCAGTGGCATTGATTGGAACAAGTGCATGTTTTGTCAAAAACACTTTTGCGGTCTTATACAACCAGATGTCCTGCTGATTCTAAACGAAAAGACGGCTGTGGCTACGCGTCTTTGGCCGAAACAGTTGTTGGACTCATTCAACTTGGGCATCTTCCTGTTGATGTTAGACATATTGTCCGACCTATCTGGCCGATCTGCTCCAGCCAACATCAACCGCCATTGGTAGACCAGGCCTACGATCAGCCTCTACCAGTCAATACCAGAAACCTCGTCTTCGGACAGTCATGGGGCAATGAGCCTTCTCGTACGCCGGACCCCATGCCTGGAACGCCCTTCCACCAGCGCTACGGAACATAAAGTCGCACGTCGCTTTCCGTAAACATTTGAAGACACATCTGTTTAATTGTGCATATAATTAATTGACATAATTAACATTGCTTGATTGCAATATAAATAGCTAATTACATTACATTACAACATTACCATTCTGGGATTATAGAGGCTACTTGTGCAGAAATCGCGCATGTTGGCATGTTACATGCCGAAATATATTTATTAATGGTAGTGAAATCACAAGCAATTATCTGTCATTACATTACAAAATCTTCTTTGGGGACCATTCTGGGATGAAGCGCGATGGCGTGAGGGTGTCGTGGGCCCGTGGCTATGGATAGCCCCTGGAAGAGTAGTCTTCATTTCCTGTCGTCTCCGGATTCTGAGCGATGTAATGTAATGTAATGTAATGTAATGTAATTAGCTATTTATATTGGCCTAATCACATTGCAAGCGCATTACAATTAATATCAATTATTAATGGTAAACAAATGTGTCTTCAAATGTTTACGGAAAGCGACGGGCGACTTTATGCTCCGTGGCGCTGGTAAAGCGTTCAGGCACCAGTGAAACTCACAAGTTTCTGGTATTGACTGGTAGAGGCTGATCTGGTCAGTTGAACAGACCAGTGTCGGACAAAAATTCTTCTTCTAGTTTGGGACGTGACTGGACTGGAAATGAAGTTTCTCCGGAGTGGCGTGGTCTCGAGGTTTCAGGTCCAGCACCAGGCGTGCAGCAGCTAGCTGGCTGCAGGTTGGCCAGTGTAGACTTTGGAAGGCGGCAAGAACGGAATTACAATAGTCTAGTCTGGACAGCACAAACGCAGAAACCAGTTGGATAGCCCTCTTGGAAGTCCAACATGTTGCTTCTTCCGTTTTCGAACAGTACTCCAAGATCTCTGCCGACGGAAGAAGGGGCGGGACGATGGTGCCCGTGATTCATGTTAGCATGTGAGCCAAACCATGCAAGCTCCGTCGAAGCGGATCGTTGATGAAGGAGACAGATATCATCGACCGTTGAAAAAATATGAGCAAGATCATGCGGGCGTTGAAAATGACGTACCAGTGGCATAACCAAGATTGCAGGATCTGTTTATCATCAGCGAAAATATGATGGGTCATCGAGGGCAAAGTTTTTCAGGTGTTCATCATCTGATGAAGGGAGAAACCAGTGGCATTGATCATCAAAAGGTGTTCATCATCTATGAAACCTGCTTGATCATCAAAAAGGTCGTCGTGTCGATATCCAGCGCTAAGTACCGGTAAGTGAATAAGTAAAATCTTCTGAATTTCTATAGCGCTTTTAAAGCAGCACTTCAGTAGCTCCTTTTTCATATGCGCTTAATCTTAGTATAAAGTAGCTATAGCCGAAGGTTCAGGTCATTCATGCAGGGTCATTTAATCCAAAGGGTCATTGTGGTTGGGATGTTACAGCCATGGAGGAGATGATTTTTTGAATGGAAATGCTTTAGGTTTAGAAAGAAAAACTTGAGGAGATGTTGCAAGAAGTGAAGGAAATTGTGACTCAGAATATTTTATTTGACCATGGTGTAGACAGCAGATGGATGCTGGAATTGAGTTCCAAATTTCTGGTGCAGCATATGTAAGATCGATGATATGACATAATTGACATTACATACTGTTGACTGTACAGCTCTTTTGGTTTTGGCTTATGGCTATGTTACTGCACTTCATAAATTGTTGATGATGATGATGATGATGATGATGATGATGATGATGATGATAATAATAATAAAAATAATAATAATAATAATAATAATAATAAAAGCACGGTTGCGAATTTTGAGAGATGATTGATTCAGAGGAAGAAGGAGAGTGACATGAGAGTGGATCAAGGATTTTTGTGATTTATCAGATTTTGTACCGGTACATAGACTGGTTTTGATGTATGAAGTGAGTTATAAATCATTATATATTTTTTTATTTAATGCGTTCTGCTGTTTTCAACCAGTGTAGAGATTTGAGTAGCCTAATGGTGTATCTACCCTCCCCCAAACTACCCAACGGTTTTTTAGGGGGCCCCTGACCACGTGGCTGCACCAATGACAGTCGGCCCAGCGTTGCATACACTCTGCACTGCCATGAGATAGATTTATGGCAGTTCAGTTGGTGGTGGTGAGAAATTGTCATCGCGCTATATACTGAAATGTTTGCTTTAATCTTAACATTACCACTATTGACTTATTACTTCTAGATCATTGCAAATTTTTGGGAGGGTATCTAAGACTTGGGGGAGAGGGCATGGGGAATTTCTTAATCAACACTAGACAGGCCTACCGGTATTTGGTCATACCTCTAGAGGTGGACAAATAATGTGTGTAAGGCCAACAGTGGCCCTGGAATGCCATGGCTGCAGCCCATACCATGCTTCGGCCGATGCTCCAAAGGATCAAAGTATACGACTTTAGATTGTGAATGTAAATCAGTCACTTAATCAATAATTCTTCTTCTATGGTGCCACTATCATAATATCTAATTCATTAACCCATGGCACATCAAATCCAAATCCAATCCGAATTTATGCAGACTACTGCAGTATTGGAAGTTTTATTGATCTAACATGCTTAAATGTTAATAGGCTGATTCAGTGGCGTTAGGTTGAGTGTCTGCAATTGTAGAATGAAAACAGCTATGACTCAGCAAACGATTCTAGTTTCTGCATGCCCAAAAGTTTCAGAAGCATAATCATTAGTACCGGTAGTTCTGGCAGACAATCAAGGGAGATTAGGTCTGGTCTAGGTTTTGACAGGATATTGATTCAAATATCGATACCTATTTGCAAAGGAGCTGTTTTTTCTTTGTAGTAGGCAGTACATTTGAGCATTTCCTTTTATGTCATCGCCAGGTTTATTTATGCCTTCATCCTGTTGTTTAAAGTGAATTTATTTTTGTGATTTAGAGGTTAATACATCTTTGTCATCTTTATGTCTCTGTTAAACAGTCTTTTAAATGTTTCACAGTATTTCAGTGTTGTGTTTTTTTGTATTTTGCTACTAGTATTCTCTTAAATTGCATTATTTCTATATTTTGCTTGACAATTGGATGGATTTGTGCATTTTTAGGATGGCTCGTTATCATTGCTGGAGGTCTGTACTGTTGGTACTTGCCTTGTTTGCAATGGAGTCTTTATTTGCAAACAGTCAGGCTGTTGTTTCTGTTGCACAGCAAACAGATTTTGTTGTCCATAGACCTGGACAGTTCACCATTCTTGTTACAAAAACTGGCCAAGCCCAGTTAACTGTTATTGTTGTTATTGAGGTGAGTGAAAACACTGTTTAATAATAATAATAATAATAATAATAATAATAATAATAATAATAATAATAATAATAATAATAATAATAATAATAATAATAAATAATAATAATAAATAATAAATAATAATAATAATAATAATAATAATAAAAGGTGACTTAAGAATCTATTTTACTGCAAGTATTGTGGCAATGTATTTTTGAACAGAGGCTGAAATATGTCTGAAATTGGGTTTGCATTGATGGTTATGTAGCATCCCTTCTTTATCTGATTTCTTCAAATTTTTTCACCTTCTCTGTTTGGCTTCGAGTCTTTCACTGTCTGGTATCTGTTGAAAAGTTTTACACATTTTGACATTTGAAATCAGTTGAATATTGTTTCCATCATTATTATTCTGACAAATTGCAAAGACAAGTGCATCTGTAGTTGATTCGGCTACTTATAACGATTACTGGTAATACGATTATGCTATAAAATGGCTTTTACACCAGTTGCTTTGCTTTTGGCTTGCAGCCACGTGTGATCATGCCTGTGAAACTTTATGAAACCATTGGACTGTTGCCATGTTTGATCGATTAGTGCAGCGCTAGTTAGCGTGACTGATTCTTGTATCCGAAGTGGATTTTATTGATGCAGATTAAAATTTAATTAGCTCTTTGCCTCAGTTTTAATCTGCATGATTCAGTTGCCACACATCTTATGCATAAGTTTTAGCATGTAAGTAAAGTAAGTCACCAAGCAAATAGACAATAATGACAGATGGCATATCAGTTACAATCAATCTTGTCTGCTGTCTTTGAATTTCGAGAGCATCTAACTTCAGTTGTTTTGACATTCTGTTTGACAGAGGCCTGTTGTTTTTTTCCTATGATATTTGAGCAATTATTGATTGCTGACATTATTTTATTTACAGTTCACTGTGCTTTTTGAGCTAAATAATCGACAACTGTGAAGACAGTTTTGTTTTATGGACTCTGTTAGACTGGCTGTGATGTGAAAATTTGAATACTGCCATGATTTTAATGGCCTAATAGTGATTTGGCAAATTTGGTTATATGTGGATTTCTATAGTTTGAACCAAACGTTTGCTTGGATATAATATGTGCAATCCTGCTGTGCCTAACAGTGCCACTATTCCTTGTTGACTCCTTTGCCCTTATTGATATGGCCAGTGGCGTAGTCAGGATTTCTGGAAGGGGGGGTTTTGGTTTTGGGTTTTCACCATGACCAACCTGGGAAAAATATTGGCAAGCATAACAAAAAAAACATTATCATTACCTCTAATTTTTTCCTGACAAGCAAAGAAAAGGTCCTCGCCTCTTAAACCGTTACATTTTTAGCCAAGGGAGTTTGACCTCCAAAGCCATGTCAAAAAATTAAAAATGCATAGAAATCCATTAAAAATACTTTGTTTTCGGCAGCCAAGGGAGGTTTAACCCCTAAAACCCCCCTTGGCTATGCCACTGGATGTGGCAGTTTCGTTTAAAAATTTGTGAAAATGATGTCCACCAGAGTTAAACTACACAATATTTTAGAGTGAAGATGTATCGCTTTTTTAGATTGTTAATGCCACCATTGACCAGCACTCCGATTTTGTCGGCACATCGCAATCAATTGCGTTTCCCGCCGGCGTGGAAGATCTCATGACATCGGCCACTTTCACTGTTACCGACGATGGGCGTCCGGAACCTGACTACACCTACACCATTCAGATGAGGGTGGCCTCTGGTGATGCAGTAATCAGTCAGTTGCGCATGGCAACCGTTACCATAGTTGCCAACAACGACCCGTTTGGAGTTTTTGGCTTTCAAATTGTAAGATCTTGAGAAATTTTACTCGATATTAATTTTAGTATTATTTTATGTATTTTATGTGAAATGTTTGATGATCGCAACTAAATCAGGGCACAGGTCACTCAAAGTTAATCCTCTGCGTCGTTTTATGTTTGAACTCTTTATTCTATTACCAACAATTACTTGTAATTGCTGCAAAGTTCCAGTAAAGATATTATAAACATCTATTTACAGTAAGAGACTGGTGGTCTGCATATTAATGATCAGACAAACAGAAGCTATTAAGTTGCATTTGTGCCATTACTTTTGAAGTTTTGCTATTACTTTATTATTGCTCTATTAGTCTTATGATATTGTTGGGCTATCATAATCAATGCAGTGTTGTAAAACATTGGAAGATAATTTCTTTTCATGGCTGTCTGTTAAATTATTTATTTATTTCAAGAAATTAAGTAAATATAAGGTTTTTTTAATGACAATCCTGAACTCTAGTGACATTTTTATGTTTTAGTTACATTTTGATGATTATATTGACATTTGAATTCGATCCTTATAATTGTCTTTCTGTTTGATCTTTGTGCTTACGACATGCTGGGTTTCTGCTGCTTTTTCAAGTGAATGGATGTTATTTTTTCTATTTGATATGTCATACACTTGTTCAATTCATTGTTTGACTGCTAACCTTATGTTGTGAAGCACTCTTGATTTAGGCTTAGACCTGCTATAGGGCTATATAAATTGTCAGAAAATAATAATAATAATAATAATAATAATAATAATAATAATAATAATAATAATAATAATAATAATAATAATAATAATAATAATGTAATTAATACAATGGCTAATTTAGTGTTTTGTTTCAAATTAAATGGTTTTCTTTTTCAAGCCTGCATCACCGATCAGTGTTGTGGAGCCGCTGTCTGGAGGTAGTAATCTTTCGTTGGTGATTGAGCGTAGACGTGGAACCAGTGGGGCTGTTTCTATTACATACAAAGTAAGTGACATGGGTTTATTCAAAATCTCAATGTGCTGTGTATTGTTTGAGCATTTATTTTTATTTGATTCACTGATTACTTCACTTGATTTATATAGTCAGTATTCTGTATTTTAGAATAAAAATTATGGCAAAAGGCAATAATGATGCTATAATATATAGCAGGATGTAACTTGGCCTGTAAATTCACAAGATTTCTGGCAAGTTTAGCCATTACTGTTGTATTAAAAAAAATCTTGGATTTTATTTAAACTTGAGGCTGTGGTCAGAATTTTTGGTGAGATCATTTTATGGCATTGGATGATAATTGTTTTGTGCTAGATTTATGGAAATCAGACGTCTGCCATTTCTGGTCTTGATGTGACACCAGCTTCAGGATCAGTCCTGTTTCAAGCAGGTCAATCCAGGGACACCATTGACCTGCAGATTATCAGTGACCAGGTATGGTGTTAACTGTTAACTGTGAATAGAATGACCCTGATTTACCTTATTGCATATTGTTGATAATTAATTTTTTGGCATATACCAGTATACAAGGAATCATAAAAGATTGTCCAATGTTTGGTTCTGTTTGTTTCAGATTGCAGCCATAATATGATTGATTTGTTGGTTGGTTGATTGATTATTATTATTATTATTATTATTATTATTTCTATTATTATTATTATTATGGCAAATTATTATTAAAGACAAGAGCGATTTCTATAGCGCGCAATAAGCATGGGCAAAAATATAATAAAGATAATATAACAAGGTTTAAAGTGGTTCAGTAGGGACTGCCCTGATGGTCTTAAGATTACGTAGAAAAATTTCAAGAGAGTCAGAGTTTGTGACATAATTGGTTGATTGATTGATTGATTGATTGATTGATTGATTGATTGATTGATTGATTGATTGATTGATTGATTGATTGTGCAAAGTTGACAGTCAATGACTTGTGCAGCTGAATTTGACACTGTCTGCCTTATTTGTTGAAGATTTTATGTAGATGGAAAGTTGCAACATAGTAAATATGAGTGCTTCTGCAATTTAGAGATATGACAAACTAGATTAAATTCATTGGTGAGTTGTGTGTTTGCAGATTCCTGAAAATGATGAAACCTTTACGGTGGAACTCATGACTGCTGAGGGTGGATACAGCATTGATCCAGCAAATAACAGACCAAGGATTAACGCATCTTGTGGTGAAATAACGTTTACAATTTTACAGAACAGTGCTCCAGTTCGATTTTCACAGGTACTCGTGCTGAGTCGTGCACCTGTGTTTCCACGAATAGCTATTCAGTGGATTTAGCAAATTATTAGAAAACGAAGCCTTAAAAATTTATCCATTTTCTGCTTTTAAAGTCACACTAACCTATAATCGTTTAGTTGAGAAACACAAAAGTCTAGCTCTGACAGAGGTTTTTTAATGCAGTTTTCCCAAACTGGGAGTTGTGACCCTAAAATGGATCGCAACCCAAAGTGGGTCGCAGGGCTCAGTCGGTCACAGGGTGGCGCTAAATTAGATTCAAAATTATCATTTTATAGCCAATATCACGATGTCACAAGCCTTAAAAGTTGCAAGTAGGTGTAGGTTTTAAGAAATTTCTATGCCTGCAATCCTCCATACATGGCTTATATTAAAGTGATTAGTGTTTTATCGAATGGGCAGCTTTTGCATTCCAGGATGATAAATGTTTCTTCCAGGGAATGGAATTTTAGCATTAAGAACATTTTGAGTTACTTCGATTGAAGTTGTCGAAGATTGAAATTGTTTTGTGTAGGTTGAATACCGAGCGTACATCGACTCGTTTTACTCCACTGTAATCCTGACCGTTTATCGCGGCATCGACGTCGACGGAAGCAGTATAATTGGACCGATCCAGAAACCGGCGCTGGTCTATTACTATCTGGTGTCTGCGACCGCCATTCTGGGCGTTGACTTTCTGGGAAACAACGGTAGCATTGGATTTAGCCCCGGTATAACCTCTTCGAATATTGCCATCAGCATTCTGCCTTCAAATTCACGAAAAGCCGACTCGAGGTTTACCGTGGTTTTGCACGACCCGATTGGCGACGTACTACTTGTTCCTCCCAGAAACACAACTGTGATCATCACTGCCAACGATGACTACCGCGGCGTGTTGTCATGGAAACCACTTTTGCCGAACCAGTCGTATCCGCTGACGACCGTGAACAGAGAAAACGATGTCTACGTCAATCTGACGGTTGTCAGAATCGGAGGAACCTATGGAATTGTGTCAGTCCAGTGGATGCTGACTCTCAACGGCTCATCCGATGCCAATAGTGTAATCTCGGATTTAAGACCTCAGATGGGCCTTTTGGTTATAGGTGATGGCATTCAAGAGAAGGATGTTGTCATGTACGTATTTGACAACGGCCAGCCCATGCCTGCCGCATTGTATCGTATTGATCTTTTGGCTAACACGGTCACTGGCGGAGCAAGAGTTGGTGACATTTCAAGCACTTACTTGATCGTTGAAGACAGCCACGCTGCGTATGGAATTGTGGAATTTTCCAACGCTTCAATGCAGAAAATTGTCTTGGTAAGTTTCAAGCTAAACGTTACATTGAAGCTATTTCATTGCAAAATTAATTCTCCTATTTCTAGACAGATTCTTTACAGAAGTCTTTCTACTACTCATTATTTAGCTCTTGGTATACATGTTTGTCCACATATTTGAGATGCCCTGCTGAAGATTTTAGCCATAATTTGTGGCTGATGTAAGTGGATAGTCTATATATTTGGTGAGCCTTTTGAAACTACACTATACACAGTCTTTCAAAAATCCATACTCTGTCAAATTGCTACAGAGTCAATCGAGAGATGAGTCGTGTCTTAAGATAACTGGTTCCTCGTATCACATTCACAGGTTTTATAGACGACAGAAATATTATAAAATCGATCCCCTGTTTGGCATTGGCCTATGGAAGGACCAATGTTACAGTAGGTTATAGATATTCAAAAATTCAGAGGGGTGATGAAACGAATTATAACCACATTTTCTATTGTCTCTTTCTTCATTGCGCCAAATCATTGTAGAATTGTGAATATATTCTGTCTGGTTTGGTAAAATAGTATTACAATGATGAGATGATGATGATGATGATGATGATGATGATGATGATGATGATGATGATGCATCTAGCTTAGTAGAAAATGGTATATACCGGTAATCATTTGCTACTAAGCGAATGGTGTAACCCTACAATTAGCTATTCTATTAGTTGCAGTTCTGCTTGGATATTTGAGAGTCATAATTTTCATTCTGCTTTCATGTTTCAATCAGATGCAGTGGTTTTCACACAGCCTAACTTAGCCTTCCAAACCACTTCCAACTAACGTTGTTATTATTAGTATTATATGTTTGTGATCTGGTTTTCATCAAATTGTTTTAATTTTCGTAGGAAGATGGCGTGCGTAAGCTTCGCCTGAGTCTTGTGCGGAGTGGGGACTTTTGGTGACTTGTTCATCTCCTATGATGCAATGTATCTCTGGAATGGATCAGGCTCTAGTGGTAAGAGTCAATCGATCAATCAATCAATCGACCAATCAATCAGTCAATCAATTTCTGTGATCCACTATCATAGAGCCTAGGGCATCAGCCGATGGCACACCAAATCCAATCCGAATTATAGCCAATGTCAAGCCAGATCAAGCCAGAAAGGTCAGTAAGATCGGCGGGGAAGCAATCTAAGTGGGAATGGCCAAGCCAAACAGACAAATAAATCAGAAAGACCTTGGAGTCCTGACTATGTGAAGCAGAGCATTTGGCAGCATTTCCTTGTTGATATCTGTGTTATTTTGAGATGTCCCACTGCCATTTAGCAAGGACTGAATTAAACTGGTTTTGTATTTAATATTACAAGGCAATGCAATCATCTCATCCAGAGAATTTATGCTGGTCAAGATGATTGTTTTCGATTTTTTCAGACGTCTTCAAATCTGTGTTTCCTTCACTGGTTGGGTTTCAGTCTATGCAGAATTTCGTAACGTTTGATGTCCTTATCAAAGAAAATGTCTTTTTAAGGCTTTACTCAACTTTCATCGTTAATCTCACTGGAATTCGCCTTGCTAATAGTTAGTCAATGATTATTTAATTTTTTAAAATTTTAAAATGTCTGGTATACATTACAGGCCCTTGATATGAATTTACATTCACATTTATTCAGTGCTGAAAGTCTCTGTAAAAGGTGCAGGAATTCTCTTGGCACAACCCTAACTCTAACCCTAACCCTAACCCTAACCCTAATGAACTATGGGTAGCCATCATTTACATTTCTATAGCACTTTTTAAATCTTAGCTTAATAGTTTTGCAACAAGTACACTGTGCTTTTACAATATTCAAACAAATATTGAAAAATTATGGGAAAAATTTTCATGGTCCAAAAAGGTCCTGGAACTCAGTTCTGGTGCGTTCCGGCTGACTTTCAGCACTGCATTTATTTATTTATTGCAAGACCATCATCATAAAGAAAATAAGTTCAATATACATATTGATGCAAGAAATTTAACTAACTTATACTAGAAAATAATATAAATTAAACTAGTGTACAAATTTTAAGTGAATAAATAGTTATGTTTATAATTTAGCTAATTTAGTTAGTAAGAAATTAGCTAATCAATTAGCTGATCTGGGTTTCTTCATGATATAAATGAGTGAGGGATAACCTAAGGGATAAGAATTCCGTAAGGTGGTTGTCCCAAATTGTAGTACTAATAATTATATGGTAGAAAATAATTAAGATGGGTGAATTATAGTGTATGTGCAGGTGAGCATAAGGTATATCTACGGTATATAAGTCTTTGATCATCATATTTAGTGTACATGCTCATTTCTGTTTGTAAAGGATAAATTAACATAGTTGGTCTTTGCTTCTTTGGACTTGACATATTTTCTTATTTCTGTTAGCTTTTGCTTCCAATGCATTTTATTTAAGTCTCACTGAAGATATAGTATAGTTATTTGAATAGATTGAATATTTGTCCATTTTAAGAGCCAGAGGTTGGACCTTACAACAGTCCACTGATTGGTTTCAACCGAACGGCAACCGTCGCTGTGACAAGCGTTTCAGCCAATGGGGAAGTGGGTTTTGCTGATGCAAATGCGAGGACAGTTTCCTGGACCAATTCCTTCAAACGGATCTCTGATTAAGGTTTGCAGCAGAACAATGCACTCGAACATATGTCTAATCTCATCTTTAGAACCATTAACTTCTATAGCGCCACTTTGTGATGCAAAGAAGCATCAGCCGATGGCATGCCAAATCCTGATCACAAAAGACCCAAGTCAAATTCGGGGTAGCTGACCTCAATACATGCGCAAATGCTTATTTGCATAACTTGTGTTACTCGTTGATAATTATAATATTTTAAAATTAAATTGAATGAGTATTGAGTTGTACTGTTTTGCTGGTTGGTTGTAGTTCCAATTAGATGGCTCAATACTGTGGCAAAGGGTAGCAAGTTGCCATTTTCATGATATTATAGATCTGATTATGGTATCTTGATGTATAATTATGTGGGGTATTTAACCCCTTAACCATGTATTTAACTGTAACTCAATGTAAAATCGACAGATATATCCGGGATCCCAGTTAAGGGGTTAATTATTTTCGGAACCAATCATTTGCAGCATTAGAAATTCAAATATATTTTAGCACCTATTTCATCCAGATGACTTCTGTTAGAGTGTGTTAAAATACTGAAAACATTTACAGTTTTTTGTTTAAAATATTTTGTTTGTTTGACAAAGTTATTAGTGATGAGAGATGGAACAAATGGAAATGCCACCATCTTCTGGAATGTTTCTGGGTCTGGAAAAAGTGCAAATGAGATGATGGATTCAGATGTGTATCCACTTTTTGGTGAACTCTCGATGCTTTCTGGTTAGTAGATTGCATTGTGAATTTTTTAGCATCCTGTGATTTTTCTGGAGTTTAGTGTTTGTGAATATATGCCATAGAGAAACGAGACCAAGAACATCAACTGGCCTTTGAAATGAAATACTATAGAAGAATTTTGAACACCAGATAGCATGGCAGCAGAAAATTTAAAAAACACAAAGATGCGAGAAAGAATCAAGAACAAAACAAACATCATGCAAACATTGATATGGAGAAAAATGAACTTCTTTGGACATGTATGCAGGATGGAAGACAACAGGTTGATGAAGAAGATCTTGCTAGGAATAATGGATGGAGAAAATCGAAGAGGCAGACCGAGAAGGGAGTGGTTGGTTGACATCGTGGAATGGGGCACGAGGAACTGCACATCCTATCCAGAGCAAGCAACACAAGACCAAGAAAGATGGAGACAAAGTTGTGAAACAGGCTGTTATCACCTACGGGAACACCACCCATGGAGCTGGATGATGATGATGATGACGACGATTGCGATGACAACGATCACGATGATGATGATGATGATGCTGAGGATGATGATGATGATGAGGATTATACCTGCTGTGTTAAAAAATGTTGAATTGAATGTGAAAACCAAATTTAGCATCGACATGATAGTAACTCCAACCATTGTTTGATTGAGTCTAGACTCCAGTGGTTGGGGCTGACCTTTGTGAAATTGAAAATTTTGGCTTTTAATTGTGTCCAACCTCACACTTTGGGATGGGAGTGATAGTTTTTATTTATCCAATTGACCACTGCTTCTTTGACCTCATAATGTCTCAAAAGTAATAACTTGACTGTTGAAGCAAGAACAGTTGCCAATTTTGCCGAATGAGTTCAGAAATTGGAAATTTTCATAGAGTGCTGTGATTTGCAGAAAACTGGTTGCAAAAGTTTAAAAGTTTGGTGCCAGTAAAATCAAAATTTGTTGATTTTTCCCCCATTCTAGGACAGTCAAGCGCAGACATCGTTATGTTGATTCTTCCCAAAAACACAACAGAACTGGGAAAAGAATTTACAGTGTCTCTTTTGAGCGTGGAACCTCAGAACATGCAGACTCTGAAGGTCAAGTCGAGGCAAGTGAAGGTGATCATTCCGGAACGAGGCAATCCTGCCGGAGTGTTTCATTTTGGATACGACATGAACGCTTCTTATGTCATCCAGGTGAATTATCGATGATTGCTTTATGTGCAGATTTAAACAGGATGAGATTGATGAAATTGAAAGTTCATTCATATGGCAGGCATTAAAATGAGTTGGTTGCAATTAATATTTATTTAAACGTCTGAATTCGTAGAGTATTTCATTTGTATACACTGTGGGCCATCGTGCGTGTCTGTTAAATATTAAATTAATTAATTAATTAATTAATAGGCTTCAGATACTATGAATGTCACTAGTATCTAAGGGTAATGGTGCTGGCTGAATAATGTTTGTTAAATATTAAATTAATTAATTAAATATTAGGCTTCTGATACTATGGATGTCACTAGTATCTACCGGTAATGGTGCTGGCTGAATAACAAAGATATCTTAGTCTCTTAGATTTGATTTAGACTCAGTTTTGTGAAGTTGTATTCTTGCAATATACGTTAAAAATAGTCTTAAGTTGTTTCATCTTCATCATCATCATTGAACTTCTATAATGCCATTTTAATAATGTTCTTGATGTCAGTTGATGGTCGCTCCAAACAGACTTCGTTAATGTGCTGCTGAATTTTTGAATTTAAGGAAGAGAAAGACGGCATTCAAGTAACAGTTGAAAGGTCAGGAACTGTGATTATCAGTGCCAGTGTAGAGTACTACATAGAGCCTAATGGCGATGCAAAATTCTATGGTGGTTCAAATGTTCTTTACTTCCAACCGTCAGAAATTCTGAAACGTGTTACAATCATTGCCAAAGATGATGGCGTTCCTCAGGTAATGTTGTTGGTCAATTATTGACTTTTAAACAACTAAGAATAAGCAGCTACTGTGGTACTAGTTACAATGGGGCAATATAAATTCACGAGATTTTACTCACTTACTTACTTACTTACTTACTTGATTGCTTCTTGAAAGACCATATTCATCTATTGCTTGAAAATTTTCTCATACGATTACCAATGTGCTGCTAAATGCATGGGTTAATTTTTGACAATTTCTTGTTGCTCAGCATTATAAGATGGCTGCTGCTGTAAGTCAGTATAGATGCAAATAAATAATTATTATTGGTGGGAAGAGTATTTTGAAAGGTATTTTGTTTCATTAACTGTGTTAACAGAATTTGGAACAAGAGCACAAACTGTGTTCTTGCTAAATGGAAGCTAGTTTGCTGCCTTAAGAAATGCTATTTGTTTGAATTTTCAATTCAGCTGGACACAAGTTATGCATTGCGACTGCGCTCCTATGGTCAGCGACAGGTTGTCATTGGTTTTCCAAATGAAATCATTATCACAGTTTTGGCCGCTAATCAGCCATTCGGGCTCTTCTCCTTTCCATCTTCTAATTACACAGTTTTAACAGGTTGGTTAAACTGTAGATTTGACATTTTCACATTCCTGCACCTGTGAAATGTTTTGAACTCAGATCTTTGCAATCCATTGAGGAATTGTGACTGTATGCTGTAATCTGTAACAATTCAATAGTCCCAAGTCTTAGTCCTATTAGTCCCATGCCTACGATGCTAGACTAGACACAGAATTACTTTTGAAAAGCGGACGTTTGTTAGTGGTGTCTAAATATTTTTATTGATGTGTTTTAGTATTACTACTGAAAAGTAGCAGTGCAGTGACTGATTCTTAATTTTCAGTATGCATACTGTAGTCTCTTACTGCAAACACCTGCTATTGCGATTTTTCTGCTTGGTCCCACGATGTTTGTTATAATGAGGCTCCACTGTACATGACATTTGAGACACTTCAATGACATCATCCACAGATAATGATGATGATGATGATGATGATGATGATGATGATGATGATGATGGTGGTGGTGGTGGTGGTGGTGGTGGTGGTAATGATGATGATGACGACGGAAATGACGATTAATTTATACGCTATGTTGTATGCTTTAGTTAAGAAGAAAGGCATCTATGTTTATAATGCATCAATGGTTGTGCAGAGGCTAAAAGGACTGTTTAGTGTGGCTTCTATACGTTGGACAGTGATCAACTTAAGCAGTGTCGTCAATGTGACTCCCGCAAGTGGAAATTTAACGTTTCAAATCGGTCAATCACAGAAAATCATCCAGATATTTGTTTCAGCTAATGATGTAAGTTTTCCAGGGACTGTTCTACGCTGAAGCCTGTCCCAGATTTCAACTTGCTCCCCCATTTTTTGGTGGGTCAATTAGATTACACCAGGTTAAAGGGATGACACTCATTGAAACTGGTGATGACCTCTCTTTTGCTCATCAGACTTTTTCGTGAGTTATGAGCACCTCCGGATCTGCGGTCACAGACTACGGCGTAGTCCCCCCTGTTTTATTTTCCTAGAACCGCTACTGACGTTTTCTGTCTTTAAGTGATTTCTTGTTAGTTTTTAAGAAGGTCAGTTACTTAATCATCTATTTACATCTGTTTATTTCACCTGGATTTTATTCTGGAATCAGTAGAAAATGGCTATCTTGCTGTTAAATTGTATTACATTACATTACATGCATTATGCCAATTGTCCTCATTGGTTGTATGTGAACAGAAAAACATTGGTTATTTTTCTCTTTAACTACAGAGATGTTGATTTTAGACAGCCTTGTCATATAAATTTCCTGCTGGTTTGTCTCATCCAGCACCCATCGTGGATCTAGGTAGTAAGTATAAAAATGTATTCAGCTTGTTAACCCCTTAACTGGGGATCCCGGATATATCCGTCCATTTTACATTGAGTTACAGTTAAATACATGGTTAAGGGGTTAAACGTGGACGACTTTCAGTGTGTTTGAATGCTGCCTGTTTTATTTATTTTCTAGATTCCGCGTCTCAACGTTAGCATTAGAATGGTTCTGAGTAGTCCGACTGGAAACACTGTCCTTGGAACGTTTGTTGAGGCCACTCTTCACGTCCAGAGTTATGACTTTGCTCTGTATTTCACTGGTATGCATCCCCATTCTCAGATCATACTTGCATTTGTGTTACAGAAGGCTAGGCATATGGACGACAGTCTAAGTGAGATCCTTCTTAGGTGAATGCTTGCTAGTAGTTGACTGTTTCATTTACCACTGTGCTCTGAAATTTGAAGAATTTGCACATTATAGGAAGAAAGCTGAACATCATTAATTTTCACAATGATTCAATTGAGAGCTATAGAAATTCACAAGATCTTACTTACTTACTTACTTAGCACTGAGCGGATGCAAGGAAAAGATTTGGTGATTATCAGATACTTAGTGAAATATGAGAAATTTGTGTAAAAGTTATTCTGTCCTAATATCTTCAGAATAAAGAGAGAAGGTGAAGTTTGTTTGTTATATGTAAAGTGACATCAGATGAGTGTAGTTGGTTCTTGTTTCTGTACTTTACGATCCTTATCATAATCTTTTTGTGTTCCCAGGTTTTGTACTTGTTAACCCGTTTGACCCCAGAAGGCCAATATTTATTTTGGCTTCATAACATATTAACATTCATGACGTGATGATGAAAATATTGGTTATACAAATTGTCATGGCAAAAGGGTTAAAAAGCTAATATCGATGTCAGTTATTATGTGCAGTTTCTTCACACATGAGTTGGTAATAAAATTTAAGGCAAATTTGGAGACTCAAGTGAAATTTTTTATCTCTGTAAAATTCTCTGTAGAACCGCAAATACGCATGTTGGTTTCAACTTCAAGACTTGTAAACATAACGCGCGATGGTCCAATTGACAGAACGCTCACCATACGGTGCACTACGAACAATGGAACTGCTTTTGCTGATCGGGATTTCAGTCCTTTTGACTTTCAGCTTATTTTCAGTGCCGGGGAGAGGAGCAGAGAAGTGAATATATCCACCATCGACAGCCAAACTCCTCGACCGGATGAGTCATTCTATGTTATAATCTCTGATATTTCTGGTAAACATTTTCAGCGTCGATGCCTAATATATATTTAATATGGAACAGTGATGCTGTTAAGTAAATTTTCTTTTTGGTAAAGGAAAGTGTATTATTTTGATTAGGGTTAAGGTCATATCATGAGGTACATCTATGATAGATATTTGATTTGTTTAAAGACAGCAGAATGTGTCTTTGCATGTTATATTAATTTTGAACTTGCAATTTCCATATCTGCTTCCTATTCGTTTAACCCATTAATTGCCATCAAGTCATCATCACAAATTATATGCATATATTTATTGTTGAATAATAATAATAATAATAATAATAATAATAAGAATAAGAATAAGAATAAGAATAATAATGATATCAGTGCTCTTCAAATTGTAAATTTCCAGAGCTACAATTTGAGAGCATTGGTATGTATTTTATTATAATTTGAGTCAATAGGTTTTCTATTCCAGTGATTGTTACATTGCAGATTCTTTGGTTGTGACATCTAATCTGACTGTAATAATCACAGCCCACAGCATCTCAAACGGAGAGTTTCGTTTTGGTCCACCTTTCAGCAAAATTGGAAATGAGGGAGTGGAAACGCAGTTTGTGTAAGTGTGTTTTCATTTTTACAAAAATCTTACATTTTTAACCCTTTGAACCCTGTCATCACCGATAACCCTGGATCCCTGGGACCTAGTATACGCTCATCCCACTATTGTGGGAATTCAGAGATTATGATTATATGGTCATCCCGCTATATCAGTATCACGGGCCCAAAGGGTTAAGCAATATTTATTGTTCTGTGCACTTATGCCTATTGATGAAATTCTCTTAAAGGATTTTCAAGTGATTGAATTATTGAAATTGAAGATGATTGTAATAAAAAAATATCTGATTGAGTTTATTGCTTGGTTTGACTACAGTGACAGTGGTGAATATACATTGTTGTAGAATAATTCGTGATCAGGGTATCTATGGTCCTGCCAATATATGGTATGAGATACTTCTTATGAATGGTTCTGCTGTTCCAAATGGAGTTCAGTTTGATTATGGAGCAGGAATGTTGTCATTTTCTGATCTTCAGTCGCAGAAAGAGCTCACTGTCTTCCCATTGGATGATGGAATTCCTGAATTCGATCAACGTTACCAGATACGCCTGTACAATGTTACAGGTGACGTTCTTGAATCCTTTTATAGGTGGGAAAAAACTGACATCGTTTTAGTAGTCTCGGGTTTGTTTGAAGTGAAATTTGATACTGTGATAATGTCATCAAATGGCATCTCTGAAAGGAAATTAACAAGTATGTATGGATCCGTGTTGTTAGATGATTAAGGTAAACACAGTGTTTTATACAGGCCTGTTAGGAGGGGAGATCTCCCCTTCTCAAAACCTCAAAATCCCCCCTTCCCCAAATTACAGCGCTTACACAAATTTTGCATTGAACTGTGTCTTTTCCCCTCCAACCAAGTCAATTCCCCCCAAAAAAGCCTCCTCAACCCCAAAGGCCTGGAGTCTGGATAAGACACTGGGTAAACATCATTGTCTTTTTCTAAACCCGGACCCTAACATCACTGATGCTGTTCTTGTTTTAAATTTCAGGAGGACCTTCTTCAGACCCTGGAAGGTTGGCTTCAAAGGATGTGGTGGTAAATTTTACCGTTGCACAGAACAACCATCCATACGGCTACTACAGGTTTCAGGCCGGCTCTCGACAGGTGAGCATTGCCGAGGACGTACTGAGGGGACGGGAAAACACAAGCGTTGCCAATCTGGTGGCAGAGAGAACTTCTGGCGCTGCAGACTTTATTCGGGTAAGCTGCTTAACCCCTTAACTGGGGACCCCGGATATATCCGTCCATTTTACATTGAGTTACCGTTAAATACACAGTTAAGGGGTTAAACTGTTTCAGCTTATAGGCATTCGGTTTCCGGCATTCTTGTGAATCGGTTCTGTGATTCTGAAAATAAGCAGGTACTGCTGCACTACTTTTGAAGGCGCTATATAATTTCACGAGATTTTGCTTGCTTACTGACCGGTACTTACTTACTTACTTATGATTGTTTATTTTGAAAACTTGTGGTTAAATTTGAACACACTAAATGCCTATTATTAGTTTTCTTCTATGTTTTTCCAGCCAGATATGATCATTTTTAGCAGCTATGTTATTTATCATAATAGAATATTTTTGTGTGAACATGTCGTTTGTATGCATAAAGTATGACCATCTTCCCTTGTTAGTTACTTAGTTTTTCGTTTTTATTGTGTTTGGGATTGTTCACAAAACTACTGCAATGTATCTAAGTGAGTCAAATCTGAGGTGGTTTAAGAAAACATACATGGAATAGCAGTTGACAATAATTATTAAGCGTTTTAGTTGCTTTGATGTCTTCACGAATGCATGAATTTCAAAAAGGTGTTGCTGATTTAATTATTTTTCACAGACTTGTTTCTTTTTCATGTGAGATTTCGCATTTTCAATTTTTTTGCAGGTCAAAGATTCAGTCGAATACGTACGTGATTTGTTGACTTCAGTTTGATTCCTATTTTTTTATCTAATGATTGTTTAAAATGTTAGCTGATGCAGCCCTTCAAATGACTCTTATTACTATACTTTTTACAGTACTTTAAAGTATTTGATGAGCAGATTGACTCATGGCTTTGGATAAGAAATCTAGGTTTAAGAAATCTTGTTCGTGTGTAAGCATTCATGACGTATTTTATGGGGAGCATTTATAATATATATAATGTGATAAAAATTAAGATTTGAATTTAGTGGAATACTGTGCTATACTATACTATACTGGTTTTCACACAGGTCAGAATCTACTGAGCCACTCTAAAACCTGTTATTATTATGTTTCTTATTGTTTTTTTATTATTATTAAATTAATAATAATAATAATAATATTATTATTATTATTATTATTATCATTATTATCAGCATCATCATCATTATCATTATCATCATATATTAGTGCTATTTTTCAATCTGACCTTTGTGACATGGGTTGCTGGTGCTGTATAGTGTATATATTTATATATTATTTTCAAAATATTAAATTTTGATCTGACTTGTAGGTGCTCTTCTTTGCAATTTCTCTGATAATTTGAACTTGTGTAAAATATATTTTGTTTTGTGACCTTCGTTGTATTATTTTTCTTGCATGTAGGTTACATGGGAGGTATATTCTTATGAGATAGCTGGAGCACATACATTGCCTTCATCTTGGGACATTATTCTTCTTGGCACGGTACCCTCAAGTGTTCTTCAAGTACCAAATAGAAGAAGATCTGGAACGGGTACAGCCGTACTGGAATTTACTGGATGTAGTTGTAAGTCATTTTATTACAGTTCTGTTACACTCTGATCCATCATTGATGTAAACACACACACACATATATAATATATATTTGTGAATTTGATTGATTTTTAGTAATTAATAATATTATTATATCTGGTTAATGTATTTGAAGAACCAATTCAATGATTTCTTCAGCCGATCTTTGATGTTATTCGGTAATTTGATAGAATCGTCAGTTGCACTCTTGCGATGTGGTGAGTAAGATCAGTTGTGCTAAGTGAATTAGAAAGTTAAAACGGTTCCTTTTGTTGACGTTGCCGTTATGTTGTCTGTGCAGCGTGTTACGTTACAGCGGCCGAGCCGAGCCACGATTTTGGAACATTTGCTCCAAATGAGTTCACGATAACAGCCTGGGTGCAGTCTACGACCAGTGACATTTCTGGCTGCGTCTTTTGAAGATCTCACAAGATGACACCACATTATACAATTCCCTGGTGTTATTAACTTGGTCAGATAGCACGTCTGCACTGATGATGCAGTTTCAGAAAGATGCGCAGGTTACTATTGATATAATTAATCATCTTGTACTATTGTATGTTTAATCTCTGTATGTTTAATCTTCCTTGAGAAATAAATTGATTGATTGATTGATTGAATCGATGTTAATAGCACAATATGATGTACTCAAAACATTCTTTTTTCAAAAATCATTTGGACTGTAAAGCGCTTTTGATTTTGAACTACTGTATATTCATGTTTACTGCGCTATATAAATTGGCTTGTTTAATAATAATAATTAATAATACTTGATGCATTGAAGTAAATGGTTACCTTCTGAACTCTGGTCACACTGAGTGTACATAGTCTCGAATGCGTGACATTTTCTGCAATGCCAGGAAAATTTCCTTTTTCTCATTTAAACTGATTGTCGTGGAATGCTTCCAAGCTTTTATCCAGAGAGATGCTATATAGATGTCCAGCTAAATTACATTACATTGCACATGATCGATTTAACAAAGTTCAGTAATGTAAACATTCTGGTCCAGGACCAGCATTCACTTGCACTAGCATAAAATGAGTGTCACACTTTGCAGTGATCTTGGTCATTGTTAGGTCCCAGTAGCCAACCAGCAGTGCACCAAACAGACACGTATGATAGTTGTGAACAGAGGCGGTTCCACGGAGGGGTGGGGTGGGCGTGCCCCTATTGAATATAGTTGTCCCCCATGCTTAGAAGTTGCCACCCCAACTGCCACCCCCCACTTGCTAAATCCTGGAGCCACCACTGGTTGTGAAATTAATTTTTAGCTAAATTTTGCCAAACAGTCTTTTGCATTTCAAAGGAATTTTTAAGGTTATGCATTATTTTAGGAGAAATTTAAAAGTAATGTTCTAGGAGAATGTATTTGCAATGTTTTAGTCCGTGAATGTGACTACTGGACTCGGAGTGAACTTGGCCGACGGCAAATGGCATTTTATCCTCGTGGAAGTCTATGCTGCAGTGGTTTCAGTTTTCCTTGATGGTGTCATAAGTGGACAGAGGTAAGACACCTCAATCGCCTCAATTCATTACCGTAACTTTTTTCTTCTGTTATTGTTGTAATGTAATTTCTGCCTGAAGTTGTGCAACGTGCATGCATTTGCAGACTATACGATGCATGGGAACACTTCTTGTGAAAATTTACATTACGGTGTATGCCCTATGTACAGTGATTGAACTGTACTGTTTGCACCTGTAGAAAAAGTATACCTGTAAGTGACTTTCATAGAAAGAAAGCTGGTCAAAATGTTGTGAGATGAGTAAATGAGAATTTGTTAAAATTTTCCCTTAATAAATACCATATAAGGTTAAATAACTGTCTCAGAGTAGATATCAAGATACTCTATTTAATTTGTCATTTTTAGAATTAAATTTGAGAAATTTCTGATTAATTGAAATATATTCAGTTAAGGTCAACTTTAAGATGAAGATAAATATTTTGTGCATTCTTGTTAGCACGCTGGATTCAATTCCACTGAATAACGGAGTGGGGAAATTTCGCGTTGGAGCTTGTCAACCAGGACGGGATTCCTTTCGAGGGCTCATTCAGGATGTTCGAATCTATGATGGGAAACTGGATTCATTGTAAGTTAATGAATAAATTTATGCATTTTTTCTGAAAGAGTGATTCCAAATTTTACCCTGCCTGTTGTTTACAATTTTGAACCCTAGTTACATGAAACTTTTTGGGATTTTCATTTAAATATATCAGAAATTCTGTCAATTATGCTTAGGATTTGTTTTAAAATGTATTTTGCATATATTCCATCTAAAATACAGATCTTTCTTGAATTATGACTTAAATTGTCGGCCAAGCATAGGCGGGTTTAGAGTTTAAGATTTGGGTAGGCTAACATGGGGGGTCTGGAGAAATAGGCAGAAATTGCTACGTATTAGAAAATTGTCTTCTATATCAATGGCTATTTTTTGCCTATAGCCATATGGGCAACACATATAGAACGTATTCTTTTCTAGGCCTATAACTTTTGATTTCTTGGGAGAAGCAACTAAATCTTTGAGTTGGGTGGTCCAGAGGGCTAGCACCCTCTACTGAAATAGGCAGAAATTGCTACGTATTAGAAAATTTTCTTCTATGTCCATGGCTATTTAATTTTTGCATATAGCCATATGGGCAACACATATACATATAGAATGTATTCTTTTATAGGCCTATAAATTTTGATTTCTTGGGAGGAGCAACTAAATCTTTGAGTTGGGAGGTCCAGAGGGTTAGCGGGTGAGCTAAGACATTCATTTTGGCTTAATTATTCAGACAAATTAAGGAACTCTTTCTCCTGCCATCAGCAAAAGATATCTTTCCAGTATCTGGATATCTGGCATTTCGCGGCACTGACTCCCAACAGACGATCATCATAACCTCGATCGACAATAGCATCGAAGAGCCGAACAAAGTATTTTCAGTGCGACTGATCTGCACAAAGGGCCTGGCTGACGTGAAGTCTACAGACGACACTTCGATACTAACAGGCAAAATTCACTTGCATTGTGTTATGCTGTTGATGCATTGTGGATAAGTTTCCTGACATTACATAGCAACAACTTCTATAGCGTCAGTTTAGCAATGCACTTGGCATCAGTCGATGAATGCTCCAAAGTTGGAATTTTAGCCCCCACTGTCAAATCCACTAAGTCAGTAAGATTATCTGGTTCCCATTACGGCAGATAGACAATAGACAAGTGTTTTTTCTGAGCTAAAATTATTTTTTGGTACTTTATATAGCTTTATATAATATATATATATATATATATATATATATATATATATATATATATATATATATATATATATATATATATATATATATATATATATATATATATATATATATATATATATATATATAGTAGTAATAGCAGACTCAACTAACAGGAGGTGGAATAAAGAGGACTGACTAGGAGAGGACTAGGGAGTCCTACTAAGTCTCTTAACATCCATTTATTGTTATTGTTATTATTATTATTATTATTATTATTATTATTATTATTATTATTATTATTATTATTATTATTATTTATTGTATGTTGTTAATTGATTTTATCACTATATATGGGTATTCTAATTTCAGTTATTCAATAGTGTTGAGTCATCTATTGCTGTGCATTCTTTTGCTTAATGTTGACGATGCATGTATCTGATTTAGTGCTGAAGAGTGACAACGCCAATGGTCTGTTTAGCTTCGTTGGTACCTACTATCCTCCCACCGTCGACCTTCTAGAAGGTTCTGTGACGTGTCCTGTACAGAGACGCAAAGGCTCTTTTGATTCCGTTTCTGTTTCGTGGACGATTACGCGCGCTGCATCGAATGCCTCCCAGTTGCCAACAGACGAGTTCATCAATGTCAGTGGTGTGGTAAACTTTTCGCCCGGGCAACGTCTTTCGGTGAGTGTTTGTGCACGCGTGTGCAGTAAACGCATTGATTATTGTGAGCTGGTGTTGTACGAAGTAAGCGTACATTGCGTTTCTTTTTCCTGTTTTTAAAATCTACAGATCTGAATTTGTTTGTATATCTTAAGCAAAATAGAAGTGGCGTGTGAATTTGTATTTCCAAATATAATATTTTATAATAATTTATTATATAGTATTTTCCAAATATAATAACAGCTACAGCATCATAGTAATTGTTGGATAGGACACACTTGGAAAAAACACGCACACACATTTCTTATTTCACCTTTACATATAGACTCTGGTTTATGTATTTTATTTATGTATGCACTCTTTCCTGACTGATCTCTGGAATGACCTGGTCTTTTGCGGATGGATTTGAAATACCATCAATTGATACCCTTGAGCTCTTGGGTATTAGAACTGGTGCTATAGAAGTGTATTATTATTATTATTATTATTATTATTATTATTATTTAATATCAATTAATTTTCATTTTTAGAACATATCCCTGAGTCTATATGACGACGGTTTGCCAAAGGTGGCAGAGACAATTATGGTTGTTTTATCGTCAGTTATTTCTGGCGATGGATTAGTGGGATCAACTCCAACGAGTGGAGCGAGCATTGACCCATCCGGAAACACTCTGACCATGACCATTCTCCCACGAAACTATCCATTTGGTCTTCTTCAGTTTTCCCTGAACCGTAATGTGTCACAGCCAAACGATCCTAGGATTTTGCCAGCTGATGGAAAGCTCCAGGTACGATGCATCTGATGGAATAGGAATGCTGTGAAAGTTCATGGAACAAACAGTCAATTGATTTTTTTAATTTTCTTGTTTGAACTGACAAGAATTTGAGGTATAATTTCTGATGTGTGCCAATGAATGTCCATTAAAAAATATTTGTGTGTGCTACACATTTGATGAAAGAAATACTGGTAGTTTTAGCAGGCTCCCAGCAAACTTTCAGTGACAATATCAGTTACGAAATTGAAGTGCAAAAAGTAATAATAATAATAATAATAATAATAATAATAATAATAATAATAATAATAATAAGGTTTAAAGTGGTTCAGTAGGGTCTGCCCTGTGTGAGAACCACTATATTAACAGTGTATTAACTCCTTTACCGTTCATGACTCACATCCATTTTTCATTACGTTAAATGGCCGGTAAAGGGGTTCATAGGCAGGATATTTTTAATTATGGCATTTAGAGGGCTGTATTAGAGTTGCTGTTCAGAAATGTCTTGGACATTGTGTTTACCAGTTTGATATGTAGAGGTCTATAGATTAATAACGACATTCAGTTTATTTGTTATAGAATTATTGCAAATAGTAGTTAAGTTGATTGTTCCCGATTTTGGTGATGTTGTGTGGCGTAGATTTCTGTTAGCGAAGAAGTTGGCACAGTTGGCCTTCTGGTTGTCAGAGCTCAAGGACTCCTTGGATTCATTTCGGGGGAGTGGAAAACCGTGGACGGAACAGCTAAAAGTTCGGGAAAAGTGGACAACGATTACTTGGTAAATTACTAAGATTCTTTAACCCCTTAACCTCTTTGGCATTAGATTAATTGTGAAAATGATGTACCAAAAGCGTTAGATTATATATTTTTGAGACGAAACGACGTTATTACAATATTAGGCCTACCAAAACATTATTGAAGACTCTTGAGATACGAATGCACTATATCTTGTATATCAAAAGTGCTTGGCATTCAGAATTTTGCCTGTGATATTATCTATTGCTTCAAATGAACATTTTTAAACTACAGAGAATGGTATTGGCAGATGTGTGAATGACTAGCACTTTTGATAGGCAAGTGAAGAGCACCTAGTAATCAAGATTTTTCAAAAATTAGGGCACTATCACTTGCCTATCAAACGTTCTTGGCATTCAGAATTTTGCCTGTGGTATTCTATAATGCTTAAAATGGACAATTCCAACCTACCGAGAATAGTATTGGAAGACGTGTGAATGGCTAGCACTTTTGACAGGCAAGTGAAGACAACCTAGTAATGAAGATTTTTCAAAAATTAGGGCAGTATCTCTTGTAGATCAAAAGTTCTTGTCATTCAGAATTTTGCCTGTGGTATTCTCTTCTGCTTAAAATTGATATTTTTATCAAGGTGCTCTTTTACCTGTCCCAAATGTCTACGTAACCGCTAGTGCCAAATATTTCCCGCTTTTGTCAACGTAAATTTAGTTACTCAGAAACTGATATCTTGCCCGTATCACGTACGGGATTAACGCTAAGGAGGTTAACCGGGTGCGACGGCTCAGAGCCGTCCAGTTTACAGTGAGTTACAGATTTATTCCCCAGTTAAGGGGTTAATATTTAATTTGTTTAACTTGTGGTTTAATTGTTTGGATTAGTCATAACCTCGGTAAAATTTTTGGCAAAATGTTTTGCGACGCAGAATTGTTGCACAATAGCACTTCTATTTCGCACCTGTCTGTGTCTTCACGAATGTTTTTGTGCGACTAGTGATAATTTCCATGCAAGATGCTTAGTTGAGGTGACTGTGGGAAGTGGTGTGGTGTCTGAATTTTAGTCAAGTGCTGGCCAGTTTTCGATGGTTCCAGGTCAACGATACACTTACATCAACATAACCATTCTTATTCCTTCGACTCCTCAAAGCGATCGGAACTTTGATGTCGTTCTACTGAATCCAAAAGGTGGAGCAGGAATAGCCGTTGGATCTACGATTACGGTTACCATAAGGTCATCTCGGTTGGCTTCTGGAATTTTCCAGTTTTCCAATTCATCGCTGTTTGTGACCGTAGAAAAGCTCTCTGGAGCAGTGGCTGAGTTTAGCGTGAGCACCAGTGGATTGTCATTTTTTGCTTTCATTTGCATAAATAATGTATGGTCATTCAATTCTGTTGAACTGTGGATGTGAGGAAGGTTTGCAAATCTGTTAATATGAGATAGTTTACACGCACATATTATTATTATTATTATTATTATTATTATTATTATTATTATTATTATTATTATTATTATTATTATTATTCCAGGACAATTTATATAGCACTGTATGCATGGTTCAAAATCCAAAATCAAAATATATATATATATATATATATATATATATATATGCATGTATATATATATATATGTATATATATATATGTATAAAATATATGTATATGTATATATGTATATGTATATATATATATATTATATATATATATGTATATATATGTATATATATGTATATATATATATATATATATATATATATATATATATATAAAGTGAAGTTTTTAACGCATGGATGTCGTTACAGTTTATGCTGTTTGATACATGTGTTAAAAGGTTATGCGTCTTCACAGTGCAATTGGTTCGGTGAATGTATCGTGGGAGCTTCAACAAGGAAACGCCTACTCCGATGTGAATAACACAGATGGAATTGTAGTCTTTGAATCTCATCAGACGGTGGCTACTCTGTCAGTCTTTATTTTTAACGATGGAGTTCCTTCGCTGGATCATACCTACACACTTTGGCTCAAAAACACCACAGCGGTAATATATGTTTAGAGTGGCTGCTAGCTCCCAAATATTTGATATAATTGGAAAAGAAGATTTCAGACATACATAGGCATACTGGCAACCAAGCTTACATGATACTGCATTAAAAATAAATAAATAAAAAACATATATATATATATATATATATATATATATATATATATATATACTGCACTGGCAACAATGTCTGTGTTAGTTATCAAACAGCCACTTATCTTTGTCTCCTTCTTTTGTTTCCAAATATTTACAGTACTTTCATCATCATCATCATCATCATCATCATCATCATCTTCATCAAACTTCTTTAGTGCCATTTTAATAATGGTCATCCTGGGTTTGACCTGGTCTTGTGTGATTGTGATTTGGTGTACCACTGGCTGGTGCTTCTATGCTTTGTGAGTGGCGCTATAGAAGTTCAAGACCTAAATTAGATTCGATTGGATTCATTTGGTTGTCTTGTTATGTTGGATTAGTTTTTGAAATTCCTTGCTGGTGTTGATTACAGGGAATCTTAGCGGAAACAGAGAAACTGTCAGCAAATCTGACAATTTTGGCCGGTAATGATCCATACGGAGTCTTTGCCATCGGTGCCTCTTCTCGTTACTTGGAAGCAAAGAGTGAAGCAGCAAGTATGTTGCTAATGCTGGTTTTCATCATATTGGTTAACAGATTATGCAACGTTTGTAGAATGTATTTTCTGTTTATTTGGAATTATTATTTTAAAAGTGAATTTATTTTACGGTTTTGATTTCCTGCAATGAAAATAATTCGAAAACCAACTCTGCTCAAGTGAAAAACTGTTCAGTTATTGTTTCTCTTCTTATGCTGTTTTCGTAGTTTTTCTCTCTTAAGTTCGTATGAAAATGTCGGAGAAATTATTATGACTGTCTACGCTTCTTAAGGTTTTGCTATTGCCAAATGTTTTTCAGATTTATCTGTTCGCATTGAGCGCAAAAAGTATTCTGGGTCTTTTGGGACTGTCGTTGTCAATTACACAATGCTAAGTCCTGTTGAGAACTATCCATATCTGCCCAGCAACGTCCTTCGTGCCGACTTTGTCGACTACGACTACGCCAGGGGATCTGTTCTTTTCCAGCCTGGGATCACCGAGGGATCCTTTAATATTTCATTAAAGGCAGACAACCGACCAGAGTTGGATCAATCTTTATTTGCTCGATTGACTTCCGTATCTTTGGTTAAAGGAGAACAGCCTCGTCCAGGTTATCATTGTTGTCTTAATGCTATCGTTAACGCATTATTTGCTTAACTAGCACTATGCATAGGCAAGCTATAAACATGACTTTCTATCCCACCCCCGGGTGACTGGATGTATTCCTGTCAGCTTTATTTTCTCTTTCCCTTAGTGACGACTCGCTAAACTTCTCCCTCTAGTGCAGCCTCTGTTTACTTTATGTGTCCATGGCCATTGACAATGGCTGTTACCACTGTCACTTTCACCGGAAGAACTATTTACCGCGGATGAAGGTACTTTTAGCAACTTACGTTTTAAATTATTGATTGCAGAGCATAAACACTTCTCCTATCACAGCGTTTGATATCTATTGCACCCTCTTTGCTCTACCATGTAAGATATGAGTAATTAATTATTACTGGTAGGCATTGCAAACTATTGCTCTATAGTGGTTTACTACATATAAATAATTCAATGACAACTGTTTGGCTTTGAGATAAGGTTTTTTGATTGGAATAACAAGACAGCACAGTATTGCAGATTAAAACAATGGAGCTTCTATTCTACAAATATCCAGAGCCTGAATCCTATGCCATGATTAACCCCTTAACCGTGTATTTAGCTGTAACTCAATGTAAAATGGACGGATATATCAGGGATCCCCAGTTAAGGGGTTAAATTGGTTGTCACATAGTTGTTGTTATAGACATTATGTGAAAATTGCTATTTTACAGCATTCACGTCTGAATAAATATTTAAATGAATAAATAAATAGATATTTTAAAAATATATACTTTTAAGACATCATACTTGTTGAATATATTGAATGTTGTTGTAAATGAAATTTTTACCTGTAGTTTCTAATTCTCCTAAACTTGGAGACGTCCTAGAAACGTATGTTCAGATTGTAATCAAGGAACATAACAATCCCAATGGAGTACTGCAGCTGACCAGCAGTAGTGTTCGAGTTACAGAAGATTACTCTGGTCCATTTGTTTATGTTGCTAGAACTGACGGCTCATTTGGCATGGTAAGAAATTTTATGTTATGCTGGTGTCCCATATCTCGTGTGTTTTATAATGGCCTTATGATGTAATTTTCTAAGTAACATATATATTCAATATTGATATTTATTGGAATAAGAAATTGAGGCAAAGAAGCTTACAAGCAGACTTTTTCTTTGCGCTTGTTTGAAAATAATTTGACAAGGATTTTGTGGGGAGCAAATTGATTTTATCAGGACTTTGGAAATTTTGTGCAGCTCCGAGAATTAAATATCTTTGGATTTGCTTCAGGTGATTGCTGATGTGAACTTTTTGTAATGATGGTTGATGAGTGTTTACTAAGACTTAATAGTTGAGAGAGAGAAAATGTTTCAGGTGAGTGTCGGTTTTGAGGCAGTATCTGGTTCTGCCGTTCTTGGCAAAGACTTCAGTACATCGTCGGACAAAGTCATTCTTGGCGACGGTGTAACGATGGCCCCAGTGCCTGTGGCTATAGTGAACAATTTGGTTCCACAGTTGGAGCACTCTTTCACCATCAGGCTCTTGAATCAGACGACAGGTGGCGCTCGGCTTGGAATTGTAACACAGACGTTGGTGACAATCGAGGATTTTAATTATCCGCACGGCGTGTTCGGTACGTTGCTATGGATTTTATGATCAATCTGTCTGTTTGCAATTTAAATTCTATTCCACAGATTTAGGAGACTGTAAACTCATTCAAGTAAAGTTAAAATTAATAAAGACAGTATATTCGATATTGATATTGGATGGAATAAGAAATTGAGGCAAAGAATTTTACAAGTGGGTTTTTTTCTTTATGCTTGTTTGAAAATAATTTGATAAGAATTTGTGCATAGCTCATCTTCGAATGAAATGATTATAACAAAATACTGAAATTAAATTTATGCAGATTTTTTGGGTAGACAGGCTTTAAGAACATATGTATTTGATGAATAGATGATAATTATTTGATTATTGAGTTTTTATTCCTGTTGGGTGTTGTCCTTTTTTGAGTTAAAACTTTGGTCCTTATTTCGCTTAGCAGCTCTCTTGAGCATATTTTGGAAATTGATAATTGGTTTAAAGATTGTTTTGACTGTTTATCCATTGTACTGATTTGTCTTAAGTTTTCATTCTGGTGTTTTCACTTACTTCAGCATTGTTGATGAATTTATATTTTAGGGTTTGAAGGAACTCTCCTCTCAGTTACGAACGAACCGCAGAAGGGTGAAACCAAAACGCTGACGATAAGCATCCAGAGAACTTATGGAACCTTCGGTGTAGTCGAAGTATATTGGGCTGCCTCAGTTGCTGGTAAGAAATGTTATCATACTTGTGTGCTGACAGTCGGTGGCATGACAGCTAGGTGGACCACATGGAGGTTGTGGTCATGGTCATGTTCATGGTCAAGGTGGTGGCAGGTCTTCTTAAATTGTGTCAGAATTTATAGGTTCAATTCCAGTTTTGTGTCTCAAAACTTCACATGAAATCTCTTAAAGTTGAATACTGGTGAAATCCTTGGTACCCTTCATCAATAATATAAGCAACTGATAAATGAGATACAGATTCTGACATTATTTCAGAAGAAACAGTTTGCAGGTTCATAGCTAGAAGACATCTTACAAAAACTATTACAGTCAGTTTTTTTGAGTTGTTAGGTGCTACAGTTGTCAAGGGGATAAGTCCAACGGCCGGGAAAGTCTACTTCACAAGTTCAGACGCTCAGGAGCCCATGATAATAAACATCCTTCCTGTTGACCCCAATCAAGTCTTGAAGGTATTTTTATACATTTCAGTATAGGACTGTTCAGTGTTCATATTGCCATTTCTACTATTTGTTTTCAAATTAATGATGAATAACATTGCTTGCTTGCAGATTTTCTATGAGCAGTTTAAAATGTCTTTGAAATCTTCTGTTTGCTACAGGACATTATATTAACAATTATCAATGCCAGCAATGGTGGTACAGTGGACACGAATAGAAACTGGTACACGTTGCGCGTGATACCTAACGCCAGTCCGTACGGAACAGTTGTATTCTCCCAATATAATTATACTTTAACGGAACCGGTTCAGCTAAATGTGCAGTACATTGGCTTGTCTCGGCTGTAAGTCACAGATTTCTTCCTATATTTCCTTCTTTCTTGTACAACAAAACTTTAGTTAGTTTAGTTTCGATTGATGATTGTTTTGATTAGTTTTAGTAAAACATGTCATTTTATTTTTTTGGTTTCAAATATCTAAACTGCCTTTGCTGCTGTTTTGCTGCTTGTTTTTTTTGCTGTGATTAATCTACTACAGATATAATGAGAGAATAAAATTGGGTTTTTATGATTGACTCTAGTAACTACACATTTATATAACAAACTGAGGATGTTTTGAGCTGTGTCATTGTGATACGATGCCATGATGTGATGTGCATTTTCTTGTAAATGTACTGAAATTCTAGTTGCACATGTATTTGTCTTTATTCAGCACATATAATAATAAAAATAAACAGTTGCTTCTATCTTTTGAAGCAACGGAACTTATGGAACACTGAGAATCTACTATTCAACAGAAGGTTCTGATATCATAAAGGAAGCGACTTCAGATGGCAGTTCAGTTCTTAGCTATTATCAGTTGCCACAAGCATCAAATGTTGTTGCACCTGGGACCTCATGGAATGTAAACGACCGGCAGGATCCTTTACAGGTTGGACTTAGTGACTGTCTCAATCATTCGGTCAATCAATCAATGGAACTGTGTGAGGCGCTATAGAAGCAGTGTACGGTGTTCTGTGATAGTGATTACAGTAGGGTTAGATTGCTAAGGACATTTCTAGAGTGCAAATGTACGCAAAGCCGCAAATGCACTAATGTCAGTTGTGAACCAGATCGAGCAACAACGTCTTCAGCTGCTTTCTGAAGGAGAGTAGTGCCGTGCTGGAATCAGGAGAATGCAATGTTGCTGGGGGGCAGGTTGTTCCAAACAACCGGGCCAGTGATGGCCAGGTTGTGATCACCGTAGCCTGTCCGGGTTCGAGGTACTGCAAGTGTGCTGGTCAGATGTGACCGACCAGGTAGCTTTGCTGTCAGGCAGAACATGTCAGTTAGATAGGGACTGTGTTGAGCCTTGAACAGGATAGTCCCAAGTTTAAAAGTCTCACGAATCACACAAGATGCAAAGATCTTTGCTTATAATATTATAAATGGATTATTAAATAGGTCTCCTATGAACAAGTAAGTGTTCTGAATAATCTTTGGCTCTAGCCTTAGGAGGAACAGCTTTGGTTGTTGCCCTACATGCAATCAGATCTTGAGCTCAATCTTTTTCAAATGTAAAATTTGGTATAGCTCTGCTTCTTATGCTAATTTTTTGACATTTTTGATTGTGTTTACGTGGTGTTCTAGAATGAATTTTCAGAATTAGATGTATCTGTGTCTGGTTTTGCTTTTTCAGGCCTGTGCGACGTACTGCCTTCTCAGTCGGTCTTGCGCGTCCTTTGTGTTTGTACAGCAGAGACTAGACTGTATCTGGTTTCCTGATCTGAGTCCTTTGCCACTCGAGAATCGAACTGGTTTTTCTTTCTTTTTGAAAAACACGGACAAGGTACAACTTATGTGTTTGCGTTTTGAAAAAACATGTACTTTGTACTGAGACTGGATATAAATACTGTAAGAAAAATTGAGGTTACTAAGTAAGTAAATACGTAAAATATCATGAATTTGTATAATAGTACCATACCAGCAGCCAAATATTTTTATATGCTTCATATCTAGTCTTGAGTGCCATAGTGTTTTCTAACTTTTTGTGAACTTTACATAATGCCATCAAGATGGTCACTAAATAAAAATTATGATGCAATTTGCACTTCTTGGAGCGATTGTCAAACATTTTCAGTCTCTGTTTCCTATTTCGTGTATTTTTGACACTATACAGTCTTATGATTTTATTATCTTTGTTGAAATATTAGGTGCCATTTTCTTGCAGGCTAGTGATCTCTACGATCGATTGGCCATTCCTGGTTTGGATTTTATTCCGGAAATGGGTGCTAACATATCCATTGCTGATGGGATTGCCACCGGTAGCATACCAGTTTATGTGTTGCCTGACAACGTCCCAGAATTGGCTGAAAAGTTTGTCGTCAGACTCTTAAAAGTTGAGCTTATCAACGGCGACATCGGAAATCCTAATTTCTCTCCGAAACTCGGGAGCGCAGTCGTTGCCGATGTGTACGTTGCAGCCAATCAGGATCCGCACGGAGCGTTTGCTATTTATAGCTCTGACCCACTTGCCGTTTCTGGAGGTCAGACGATTTTGGTAGAAGAGAAAGCAAACTTCCTAGTTCAGCTTGTTGTGGACAGAAAAGGTAATTGACTCTTGATTCTGAGGAAGACAGACGTGTTGACGTAAAATTTTGTGTGCATTAATGAGTACAGATTTAACCAGATTTAATTTGATGCGGACGTTATGAAGACTTTATTTTGTGACGTAGAAATTGGAGCTTATTGCTTCTAAAGTGTAGTTTATTTTGCATTGCTGTTGCCTGAAGAATTGTGCTTAGTTTGAATTTGAGAGAAGTTCTGTCACTGGGTTGATTTAAATGTAGAAAAACTCATGTATTTAGCTTAACCATGCAAGATAAGGTATTTGTTTGAAAATGAATCAATCTATGGTACTCCAAATCATTTCATCAACTTCTATTGACAGTGGTCCAGGACTTTGCAGAGATAGATGGCAGTGAGTCCGACTATGGAAGACAAGCCAAAACAAAGAGATGTTATGGATGCTTTTTTATCTAAATTCTGTCCATTCTATCACAGATAAAAATTTGACTAATTTTACAGATGTTGCGCTTAAAAACTTTGTACGGTATATTCTGCCAACTCGGATCTACAACCTTGACCACTGCGGATTACGGACTATTGATTCTACCAAGATTTAGGGCTCATGAATAAGCCGCAACAAGCTTTCGGGCAGTGCTATGGACATTTTGTTTACTTACTGATGAAGGCACAAATGCATATGATCTGCTGCTTGCATAGGCTATATTATTTTCAGGAGGCAGCATAGGTACTGTATCTGTTGACTGGTACATTGATGGATCCTATACTACCGCTGTCAAAGGACAAGATTATTTTGCCGATGGTGCTACGTTAACATTTCGTCCTGGTGAAACTACAAGAGGTCTGCTTCTTCTTGTGTTGTATAACTTTTATTGTTTGACTGTTGCCATGAAAGAAACACAATTTTGCTTCAACATTTATGCTCAACTTCTATAATTTTGATGCATTCTGTACTCGTGTTTGTTTCTTTTCGAAAGAATTAATTTAATAATAAAATAATTAATTTAATCATGAACTGATTTGTGGCATAGCATTACTACTAGGACACCTTACAACTAAAAAAACAAACAGTATATCCTACAACGATCAATGTTCTGGATAACTACTAATTAATTTAACGGAAGATTGTTCAGCATTCTTGCTGTGTGTTTTTGAAAGGCTGATCGATTGCTGGTTATAGTTTCTGTAATTTTTCTATAAAATTCATAGTTATTAATCGCAGAGATGCAGTGAACTTAATTTTCAGTTTCTTTCAAACCGACACACTGAAGGTTTTTGGACATTATGTCTGCATTTTTTCTGTCAACATTTTTACGTCCATCAGTCATAACAATTGGCATCGGAGAGACAAACATTCCAACTGACGATACATTGGTTTTGGTGCGCCTTGGTAATGCTCAAGGTGGCGCCACCATCAGCAACCGCAGCAATGTCTCGATTGTCATCATGGCACACGACTTTGTTGCCGGACTGCTGAGTCTCAATCAAACGTCGTACTTTGTTCACGAAGGTACTTGCTGTTCATTTGACTGTGACTTGTCTTTTCCGTACCTCAGTCATGAAGTTCATGTTCAAACCAGTGGCGGCTCCACCGGGGGGAGGGGCAGGGAGGGGCCCGTGCCCCCCTATTGAGTGTCTGGCCCCCCAGTGGCCCCCCTGTTGGGACCCTATACTTAATGCTACATACATTAAACAACAAATGGTTGGCCCCACCATGATTAGAAGTTGCCACCCCAACGCCCCCCCCCACTTGCCAAATCCTAGAGCCGCCACTGGTTCAAACTGTGATACTGTATTTAGTCAAATCTTTGAATCTTGCTTGTGAAGTCTGATTGGGTGTAAATTCAGTTGGGGTTGGGGGGGGGGCTCTTAGTGTTCATTTCTCATTCTGCCTTGCCCTGCTCCTTCTGTTAAAATTATTGAAAGTGAAGAAAATATAACACTCACTTATTCGTTCATCATGCCTTTATAGGTTTTAGGCTCTTTGCCACAATGAGAAATTTTTAAACAAAATTTTCGGGGGGTTGGGGCATGTACCTCTGTACCCCTGTAGATCTACCTGTAGGTATGCTTATTATTTTTAACTGCATTTAATTAGTTTTGTTTCTATTGCATTATTTTGCTGAAAGCCTGAGTTGGATATGTGCCATTATCAGAATGATCGTGCCATTAAGAGAGTTTTAGTTTTGAAATATTTTAGGTATGCATCCTTGAAAATTTTTAGTTTTGAATATTTGATTAGTGGCTTCTTGGTTTGATTATTGCAAGATCATAGGATGTGTTTTTAATCTGACTTATCCTCTTTGAATTTCGGTCGACTTCGTTTTGGCCGTTGGTTTTGTTCTCTTGCAGGAGACTTGCTGTTGGTCCCCGTTGAGCGCACCCTGCCTGCACTCGGCAGAGTGACTTTGATGTGGCAGATTGTCAGTATAAACAGCACTCCAGCAGCAAATGAAAGATTCTTGATAACGTCGGGCACAGTTTCATTTGATAAGGTGTGTCATGATGCAGTGATATTATGTATTTTAGTAGAATTTCTTCTTGGTATATAGCATGTCAGTTAAATTTAAATTACCCTGTAAACGTCGATTTAAATTGAGACGTTGAAGGCACAAGGGATTTTAAATGTGCACATTTGATGTTCTTTTTAGTTTGTTTGTTATATTATTTGTTGTGCAGATTTTTTTGTTTTAGAAATCTTTATTAAAATGATTATAATCAAAGAAAACAACTCTACAATGTACTTTTGTATGAATTTGTGCTAATATGAGAGCGTATATGAATGCTGAAGCTAAAGAATTTTTGCTATGAAGGATTGTAGCAATTGCCATTTGGATGGCTTGAAATATCTATTGAATCATTGTGTTTTGCTTTAGGGTATTTTGGAGAGGTTTATCACCGTCAACGTGGCAGTGAGAAATTTGCCGGCTGTCAACGATGAATATCACATTATATTCACCAACGTCACCACCATTGGTAGGGGGATGGCTGACGCCTGCTCTCAGCATTTTAACCCTTTGACTCTTGGTTTTCCTGTATTTGATATTTAAATGCTTCCAACGCCTGCATTAAATGCAGGAATAATCAAATTCTGCTGCTGTCAGACAGGCAGTTACTTAAAGGAAATTAAATCATGTGTTTTATTTTGACAAAGTATTTCTTAGTCTATTTTGTGTTGGTTTGTGATTGTCGTTTGGCTGCAGTCAATGCAAAATAAAGATATGTATATTACTTAAAAGTTGATAATGTAAAAGTTTTGTTGGCAAAGGTGTCAGGGCAACTGGTGCCGCTGGAATTGTGCCAAACCGGGGCGTGGCTGCTGTCGTCATTGCTGGCGGGCATGACCCTCATGGAGTGTTTCAGTTTTCGTTATTGTCACTGGCCATAAAGACTCCGACATCCAATTCAACTGTTCAGCTGACAGTAGTCAGAAAACAAGGAAATATTGGTAATATATTATGCACTATCTTCATAATGTTCTTCGTCTGTGGGGGAGAGGAGACAGAGAGAGAGAGAGAGAGAGAGAGAGAGAGAGAGAGAGAGAGAGAGAGAGAGAGAGAGTATGCCAGTTACTAAAAGGAAATTTGATTATATTATATTTTTTGGCAAAGTATTTCATAGTCTGTTACTGAAACAGTCATTTTAGATGTACAGTTGAGCTGCCTGCTTTTTAGAGATGTGCATCTGTTGTGTGTAAGGAAAACTGAAGGTTTGTGGCATCTGTTTGAAGGTTTTTACATATTTCGGCATGGATCTTAGGTGTGTGCACTTTAGGGGGTTAGGGAGAGAGGGAGGGAAAGAGGGAGAGAGATAAGAGATTCAGGTATTAGAAAAGAAATAGTGCACATTCAAGTGAAAGAATAACATGTCGTTTAAGTGACAGAATATTAGAAAGGCAGACAATATGGCATTTGGTAGGTATGCCTATGATGGACATTGGACAGACAGACATAGGACATGGATTTCAGGTTCAAGCTATATTTCTCAGGTTGTTTGTAACACTTCAGTGTAAACCAAGATACTGTAAACGAGTGATTCTCAAGAATGCCTTGGCTTCAGCATTTAGAAGAAGAAGATGTTTCACGCATTCCTTTCCTCTTTTAGGTTCTGTCCAGCTGTTCTATTCTGTTGTCATCGGTTCTCTTGAGTCGCTCGATGGCAACACGATCCTTGCAAAGCCGTACGTGAGCTTCATCCCGGTTGAAAGCGCAAACCTAATATTTCGAGATGGCGAAAATCAAAGCATTATTACGGCGAACACATTGGATGATGGATATCCGCGGCCAAATCAAGTCTTCCTCGTGAATCTGACACGGGTTCAGTTGTTACAGACGCCGTCCTCGTTTATCCCTCGTTTGGGTAAAGAACCTTCCTCTTCGCCTTCTGTAATTTTTTTCTATGATCTGTCTTATACATTTTGAATAAAATGAAATGAGGTCTACTGAATTTTGTGATTTCTTAATTCTTATGTTCCTACATTGATATACTTTTGTGCATTAGTTGAGTCAAAACAGTGCCATTGAGCACATTTCTGTTATGCTCTTGTGATGCTGTTTTCTGTAGTGCTATATAAATAATAATAAAGGGAGGTCAGAGGATTTAGGTAACACTGGTCGAGGCAGAGGCGTAGCCTATGGGGGGGGCAGGGTCATATGCCCTCGGGTGCCAAGGTGAGGGGCGCCAAAATCAGGTCAGCAGTGTTGGGGGTGCCAACGGTACGCTTTGACCCCAGGCTCCGGGGATACCCTTGCTACACCACTGGGTCGAGGATGACCAAAGTGGGGATTTAACTTTGTTTTTTTGCTATTCGATGCTGAAGGGAGGTAGAAAGTTTTGAGGTGGGACTGGCTTGGTTCCCACTGCCTTTTTGGAAGTTGGCCACTATCTAACAAATGACACCCAAATAAAATGGCCATGTCTAGTGAAAACCGAATATTAATAGTGAAATTTTTTGAAGGGGCTAGATTTGTGTGTTTGATTTGTATTTTGTTTTCAAATGTCTGCTTTTCAGCATCAGAAGCAACTGTTGCTCAGGTGACCATTTTAGCCGGCGATGGATCTCAGGGGGAAGTCCTTTTCCAGCCACAGTATGCAACGTAAGTTTAGTTTCCATGATAGTGTGGCATGAAATGATATGCTTTACAAAGTGTGTGTGTGTGTTTGTGTGTGTGTTTGTGTGTGTGTGTGTGTGTTTGTTTTTGTCTTGTTTTTAAAATGAATCTGTGTGTACTGATTTTTGTCTTTAATTTTTAAAATGAATTCAATTGTTAGTTTTAATGTTCATAACCCCAAAATTATAAATGTAACTCATTAAAATGGATTGATAGTTTTAACTAAACCCAGAACTTAAAAGAAGACTACAAGAAGCTGTTCTTGGGCCATTTGATTTGCCTGTGTGTGGTTGTGGTGATGATGATGATTGATGATTTTCTTGATTGCATGTTCAGTAAAGTTTTATAAAATAAATATTCCACAGATTAACTGGCGCTGTAGTAAAGTGGCTTCTATTTTGTAGGATGATGGTTGAAAGTGTTGCTGGGAACATAACTCTTCAGGTTCACCGAGATAAGGGAACTTTTGGGCGAGTGTCTGTCTTCTGTTTTGCTCAGTCACCAAAAAACGGTGCCAACCAAGGAGAAGACTTCAACTTTGCTCCAAGGGTTAGACTATTGTTTTACTTTACATAAAATATAGTTACTTGTGAATAAAATTTCATTCAGAATGTTTCAATTTAATGTAAATTTGAATATAACGGTTTAGTTAGGAAATGTTCTGTGATAATATTACTTGTATTTAGTTTTGTTTGTGATAAATACTAACAGTAGTTTTAGTTTTACCAAGTTTTCTACCAGTTAGGTTTGTACTTGTATTTGTTTTTTTGTGATAAATACTAACAGTAGTGGTTTTAGTTTCTACCAAACTGCAGAGTTGTTTATCGGGTTCGTGTTTCAATAATTTTAGGAAATTTATTTTGATCCTGAAGTGAGAGATCAAGCAATTTCAATTGAGATTCTCGCCAGCAATTCTCCAAAGCCTGATCGTCAGTTTTTCATCGTATTGGCCAGCCCAAAAAATGGCCTTAAATTGGGAAGTCCAAGTCAGGGTTCGCTTCACTCTAAGCCTATGTTGTACTTGAACTTGTTAAAAAGCCCTGCTAGTTTATTTTATCATCACCAGTAACATGATTTTTACTTCCATTATTACTTCTACTACTTCCATCATCATCATCATCATCATCATCATCATCATCATCATCATCATCATCATCATCATTATCACAACTACCACCACCACCACCACCATCACTTGCCATTGATATTGTACTACTTTCCAAAGCGCTATATAAATTTACGAGATTTTACTTACTTACTTGTAATGATCATTTATGTATTTGTACTTTGCTTAAATTGAAATGTTTTGAGTGAAATTGAGACTTACGATCGAACATTTTGTTTTGACGCAGCTGTTATTACAATTCTTGCAAATGACGTTGCTGGTGGGGTCGTGACCTTCGACTCTCCTGACAACGTCACCATCAGGATGCCCAGCAGCCTCTCTGCCGCTGCGCCTTCTGCGGCGAACAGTGTTGTGCTGCGTCTCGTCCGTGGTCCTGGCATCTACGGCATTGTGAACGTGCCTTTCAAGGTCACCGGGGTCAACCAGTCAGCTCTTCACTTGACCCCGGCAAGCGGTGTAGTTACGTTCAACGATCTACAGGTGAAGATAGCGACGTGATTCAGTGTGTTTTGGAATAATTCTGCTTCATGAGTTGGACTATTTAATGTAATCTTAAACTTCTATGGCACCACTTCTTAATGCACAGAAGTGTCATCCAGCGTCACACCAAATTAGTCACACAAAATCCAGGTCAAATTCAGGTAGACTATGCCAAGATTTAATTTTTTTCAAAGGTTGCACAGAAGTTTGTGTTTCAAAGTGCTGTCTTTTGGGTTAAAACTTAGCAGGGTTAGATTTCTTGGTGGCTTATTCGATAGAGTGTCCACTCTGGTTTTGATAAGCCGAAAATCTATGCTTGGTACTAGGAGAATGAGATAGTATGTCTTGTAGATATACTGTTAATTGTAGATAGAGATGGTAAAAGTGCTATATAAATCATCAGTCTACATTTGTGTTTCTCTTTGAATCGTTGTAAGACAGGCACAATGCGGTGGACCAGTGTCCTTGGCCTCAGAATCCTATTCAATGTGTCCTCTAAGTTGTTGTGTTTTGATTCTTTTCAGTCATTCACAATTTTAGAACTTTCAACTGTGGCAGGATTAACTGTTGATCATGACGAGCTCTTCGTGATAACGCTTCTACCGCCAGATGGCAATGCCGTTCTTGGACAAATAACTTATAAATTCATCCTCTTGCAAAATAAAGGAATTCCTTCTGGAATTGTTCAGATTTATTTGGCAAACACTAGGTTAGAATTTGCAATTCACAGTATCATTATCTTAATGAACCTGTAGAAGTCATTCATAATAGTTGTGTTTATTATGTAAATAAAAGCTCAGTGGATTTCTACATAATAATAATAATAATAATAATAATAATAATAATAATAATAATAATAATAATAATAATAATAACAATAATAACAATAATAACAATAATAATAATAATAATATCTGGGTTTTAAGTGGTTTAGTGTGATCTCTCTTGTGTTAAATGCCACTGTAAAAATTGTTTAGCCTCTTGTAGAATTTGAAACTGCAACCGCTAGATATTTGGCACAACAGCCAATCCTTTCCACTGTGCAGCCAGAAATCAGAAGTTTTGTGTGATTGTCTTGCATTCATGGCATGTAATTTATTTAGGCATATGAGCTACTAGCATTGCCGACATATCTTTGTTCTTGACAATACTTGTGCTATTAGTTGGTCGCGTGACTAAAAGTTGCGTGAACATTTTAACTATTTGAATGGGTATATTTTGTATTGGTTCATTTGTTTCTTAATTGACATATTTTAGAAATTCAACTGCTTATGTGCAATCTGGTCAGCAGATGGTTTACTTTGACATTGTGAGGTCAGAGGGAGCCACTGGGCGAATATCGGTCGACGTTGCAACGCAGTCATTTACTGCTTTTGGCCGATCAGGACCAGAGCTTTATTTGTCACTCTTGGAACAGGTCAGTTCAACTAAGTGTGTGTTGTTTGCATTTTCTGGTCGTTCACACTATGCAAAGTCAGTTGAATGTGTACAGAATTTCCCAAACGTCAAACCATCTGAATGCTATGCTTGTTCACCTAAGGCTATAACTATGTTAGCACATATATTAGAGGTGTAACTAATGTAGAGCTTCTGCCTGACTGACACCAGAAATTTTGACTTTAGCTATTTAAAATTTAGAATTACTGTGGCACCTAACTCCAAAATTCACGAAATTTAAATTGCTTAGAGCAGATAGCCATTATAAGAGATTTGTAGAAATTTTTTGAGATATTGGCAAGATGAAAGAATGAGTTTTTGGCCAGTTGATTCGAATTGAAGAGTTGATATTTTGGTTAATGATTCACACATTGTAATGCGTGCAGATTATTATGAGAGGAATAGAGGGCTCAGAAGACATTGATCACGCATTACAAACCTAACTAAAGCTGATTCCGCTGGACTTTTCGCTAGGAATTTTAAAACTTATTTATTCAGACTTGGATATTATTGATGTGTGTAAGCACTCTTGTTGTAGGCATCAGCCTTGCTACTGCACTATAGAAATTGTTTAATAATAATAATAATAATAATAATAATAATAATAATAATAATAATAATAATAATAATAATAATAATAATAATAATAATAAACTGTTGCAATGCAACTAGATAGTAGCCAATAGCCACATAGCTGTCTATTTGTAAACAGATAGTTGGACTGTCAGTGCAAAAGTGGTACAGCTTTTCTGCTTATGGTGACATATTTTTGGTACAACTGGACAGTCAGGCAGTTGGTACAGTATTGTCAGAAATTGGAAGCAATGGAGCACGGCACTCTGGAACCTCTGGGGGCCAGAATTACAGCAGCTCTCTCTTTCGATGGCAAGGCAACATAGTGCTCATGCAGGTTTGTATTGTTTGTTGACATCGGACAGTATTGTTATCATTTGTTACAGCATTAATTTTGTATGCATGTTTTCTTGACTTTACGGTAAAAACTTGATTTTAAATTATTTGTATCCAAGTATTAGTTTGTTTTATTGTGTTGATAATATAATTTAAAGTGTCAGTCAGGTCAGGTCTTCGTCCTCCAGCTGTGTCCAGCTATTGACTTCTCCATGACATCTCTCCAAAGTTCTCTGTCCTTTGCTATTTCTTCCAAAGTCATTCGATGTCTTCCATCAGTTTTTCCATTGAGGTTCATCCCTGCCATGTGCAGATCCTCTTCCAAACCGTCCACCCATCGTCTTTTAGGTCTTCCTTTAGATCTTCTCCCCTCTGGTTTGTAGTTGAAAATTCGTTTTGGGTTTCTTATTTCTTCCATTCTGAGTATGTGTCCAGTCCATTGCATTCTTCGTTTTCTGATAACTTCCACGATGCTCGGTTGCAGTGTTCTTTCCCTAACTTCTTCATTTGTTATATGTTCTTTGTATCCAATCCTTAGTATTCTTCTAAGCCATTTATTTTCTGTTGCTACTAGTTTTTCTCAAATTCCTTTTTATGGTCCAAGATTCGCATCCATAAATTAGTATTGGTATTACACAAGTGTTGAGAATTCTTAATTTTGTTTTCATCCCAATGTCATGTCTTTTGAAAATATTGGTATGTAGCCTGTTGAAGGTTGATCCTGCCATTGCTATTCTTCGTTTAAAGCCTCCTTTTGCTTCCAATTCACTTCCCAAGTAAACAAAATTCTTCACTATTTCAATTTCTTTTCCGTTGTGTGATACTATTGGCCATTCCCCAACTGTTTTTGTAATTGGCATAATTTTTGTTTTATTAGTGTTTATTTTTAGTCAAATTTTCCACTCTCCGTTATTAAGGCCAGTGTTAACTCTACAATCCTTGAGAGGCATTCCGCTATTAGACATGTATCATCAGCATATTCTGCATCATCTATGTTTCCTGGCTTTAGAGATGTTCCCAACCCATTCGTGTTTTCAATCCATCTCATGATGTAATCTAATATAATGTTGAAGAGTATTTGTGATAGAATACATCCTTGTCTAAATCCTGTTTTAATTTTGAACCACTCAGTTTCTTCTCCATCAATTCTGATACATGCTAAAACTGTGCTATATAAATTTTCAATTAGCCTTATTATTTTGGCATGAATGCCATATTTCCCCAAGAGTTTCCATGCCCCTTCTCTCCAGATTGAGTCATAAGCTTGGGCAAAATCAATGAAGCACATAACCAAATCTTCATTAAATTCTAGTTTTTTTTCAATGAGTTGTCGAAGGATGAAGATTTGGTCAGCGCATCCTCTTCCTTTCCTGAATCCACACTGGTTTTCCCTGAGAGTTTCATCCACTGTGTCATTTATTCTGTTTAACATGACTCTGGTGAAAACTTTCCCTGGTACACTTAAAAGACTGATTCCTCTGGCGTTGTTGCATTCCTTTCTGTCTCCTTTCTTTAAAGTGTAGTGAGAGTTTATTTATAGGCAGGGACCTTAGATTACCGTAGGTGAATCATTCTACCTGGTTAGAGCCCAGATGGTATTACTAGTTTAAAAAAAAAATAAAATTATGGAATTACTTGTGAAACTTAGCTGCTACATTACTGTGATGGAACTAAAAAATAATATATAGCAAGGCTATGGCAGTGGTTTTCACACAGGCTTACTTAGCCTCCTAAACCACTTAAAATCACATTATTATAAGGCTATTATTTTAAGGAATGATTGTGTCATTTTGGTTTCATTTGCTGTCTTCAATGTAAATATTTTCTCTTTGTTATCATTAGTCTTTAGAAACTGATGGTGCACAGGCTTCCGCAGCCTTTGCTGTTGGCGAGACCGTTTATATTGTTATTGCAAATGGCGGCTCGGTCGACCATGCTGAGACAAAATCTAGAATCTATGAAGTCCAAAGAGATGGATCGCTGCTCGTTGTAAGTCTGTATTTTAACGTACGAAATGTTTGATTCTTCAGCGAAAGTTACGCCAACTACACCAGCAACCACAGTAGTGACGACAACAACAATTACAGTAATGATGATGAAACTAAGCAATGAAGCAGATCGCATAAGTAAGTAAGTAAACACAAAATTTCTATAGAGTAAACACAAAATTTCTACGTGACCCATGCTTAACTATTGCAGGTACAGGACTTAGACACTATGGGAGCCAGCGATGCCATTATCGTAGAGACCTATGGAAAAAGGTTGCTGGTAATTTCAAATTATCAGAATGATCGTGGCAGTACCAATATCATGTCAGCTTCTTATCTGTGGAATGATGCACAACGGCAATTTGCCAGCGCACCTTTTCAGTATATTGCAACAAAAGGAGCAAGAGCTTTGGAAAAAATTGTTATTGGCAATACGACTTATGTGATGGTCGGCAACTACTTTGATTCAGAAAATCAGAAGTTTGAACTCAGGTTAGACATGAAATTGCAAGGCCATTGTTCTTCATCCTATACTTTATTTTTAGTGGGAAAATGTTATTTTCTTCATGGGAGTGATAGACGCCTTTGATGTTTTTTTTCAAAACCTGTTTCAAGTTATTTAATTAAAAATTAAAACAAAAAATTAAAAAAATCGATCTTTTGTTATTACGGTATTTTTGAAAAGCTTATTGTATATAAGCAGGCCCGCCGAGAGAAATTCCGGGCCCCTGTGCACAATGGCCGGCGGGCCCCGAAGAAATTTTAAAAAATTTCTGACGACCCTTTTTTGCTTGTCATTGGTTTAACCCAAATTAACCGACACGATGCCATGTTGCAACTCTCGAAAACTATAGTGATGACCTTTTTTTCTTGACGCTCTTTTTCACATTCAGTAGCGTCATTTCACACTTTTCTTGGGGGCGAGATAATTTTTTGGCCAAATTTTACAAAATTTTGGAAAATTATGGGAAAATTTTGGGCAATTTTTGGACCAATTGTGGCGAATTTGAAATTTTTTGACATTTTTGGGCAAATTTTGGACAATTTTGGCGATTTTTTTTGCACATTTCACACTTATTTATTTACCTAATACATTATTTCTTCATTGTTCTTGGGGGCCCGCCTGCCCCTCTCCAAATGACGCTCCTGTTCACACTGTTCATTTTGATGCTTTTGATGTCCTCAGGTCCGGGCCCCCTTTTACTCGCCAGGCCCCATTTATTTAGTGTTATTATTGGTATTATTGTTAATTATGCATATTCATCGGCCCGGGCCCCCTCCAGACTGCCGGGCCCCTGTGCATTTGCCCCCCCTGCCCCCCGCTCTCGGAGGCCCTGTATATAAGTGTACGCATTTAAGGTATAAGGTTATGATATGATACTTTGGTTTGCCGTTGTTGATCTATGAATATGCCCTGCTTATAATAAAAATAAAAAACAATACTAATGGGGTTCAGAGTAGTTCAGTAGTACCTGTCCTGTGTAAAAACCAATAATCTCTTTTCTGTTGTTGAAATAGCATCAAGCAGTTATACCTGTTGTTGCTGTAGCTCCGTCTTATACAGAATAGACACCAATGGTTATCTGATCTTACATCAAAAGATAACTACCAGAGCTGTTATTGACTTTGAAAAGTTTAATTCATCGGATGAACATTCATATCTGTTAATTGCTCACAATGCAAACTCATCTCAACCCGACCTACAAGTGATTTCAGTTACCGGTGGAATGAACTAATCCAGCAGTTCATCTCTTACCAGGATATCTTTTGCTATCAGATAACTGGAATTCACTTGGTGAATTTTAGTGATACTGGTTCAGGTTAGTTATCTGTTGTATTTGTTGATTAATTAGTCGATATATTTTCACTTTTAAAGTGGGAAAATTGACTTATTTCAGCTGCTAGAGAGTCAGGGCTCTATTTTTGTGCATTTGGCCCATTTAACTACTATTGATCATGCACGTTTTAAGCATTTGGTTGATGTTTTTCAAAATTTAGTTCATCTTATAGTCGCCAGTCTCATCTCATCCGAAATTTATCGCTGGGAATCGGGGAAATTTACCAGAATTTGGAGTGGTGAAGGTGCTCGAGATCTCTATCCATTTGCGGTTGATCAGTCATCCGGAAGCCTTTTCATTGCTGCAGAAGTACCATTCAATGAATCGCTACCTGTAAACATCTGGCAGATGTCCATGATTGGAAACAGTGATTTTGTGCCAAGGTTGCTTCTTGATTTTAATTTCTTCTATTTATAATAAAATAATAATGATAACAGCTATTATTATTATTATTATTATTATTATTATTATTATTATTATTATTATTATTACTTATTATTATTATTATTATTATTATTATTACTACTACTACTACTATTACTACTACTACTACTACTACTACTACTATTATTATTATTATTATTATTATTATTATTATTATTATTATTATTATTATTATTATTATTATTATTATTATTATAGCCAACATGGTTTAAAGTGGTTCAATAGGGTCTGCCCTGTGTGAGGACCACTTCTTTGTTTTGCCCATTATGGTCTTGCTGTGTAATCTCATTCTTTGCCCTCTTGTCCTCTAGCACAGTTTCTTGGTTTTTAATTTTTTTAGCATGCATCAGAATTTGCTCTGATCTTACTCTCATGACATTTCTGCCTGAAATTATTGAATCGTTTTATAAAAAATTAATTTTGCAGTTTAATTCTGCCCTTGATGTCACTTTCATTTTTTATTTTGATCATTACTGTTACTCTACTGTTATAAATTGAGATTGTGACTGTGTTATTTTGATGACATATGAATTGATGCAGGCATTTTTGAATGTATACAGAATCATTATTATAAAGCCATTGTTATGGTCTTCTGTGTGTGTGATAGAACTGTGACAATGACATTTGACGAAGGCCAGTCAGTTCTGCACAGTTCTGTGGCGGTTCTCGACGAGGATCTGCATAACGATGATGAAGTCTTCTACATCCAGTTGATAAATCCAAAGGGAGGAGCTATGATCGGTAAGGACTGGCAAGTCCTTGTCACCATCCTTGGCAACGTGAATCCTTACGGCATCATTGAATTCTCTCCCGTAAGTGGTATTGCACTGCTTTACATTGACATTTATTTCAGTCTTCTGCGTTGCATGCGTAAAACCATTCTTGGTGAAATCGTGTTCTCGCCTGTGCCGTGCAATCGCTTGATGAGGCTGTTACATTTTTGGCATCAAATTGGTAGTTCAAAAAACAATTCAGCACATTTTAATTCGCTGTGATTTTTTAGCATTTATTTTCTGACATAATATCGATAACCTGTAAACCTAAATTATGTTTTAAATATGCAGAAGGTTATAAACCCATTAACTTGGTGCCCCAAGTAACACTCGTCCATTTTACATTGAGTTACAAATAGTTGCCCAGTTAAGGGGTTAAGACTTGATACAAGCCATCTATCACTTTTCCCATTTGCCCTCAGATAAAGTAAAGTTTAGGACGCAGTGCCAACTTGTTCACAAACTTGTCTCTTCTGCCAAATCAACGTTTCTGACCAACTTTGAACAAAAAACTCACATCCACTATCTAGCTTTGTTCGTATTTGGAATTTAACTTGAAATTTCTATGTTCCTGACTGACACTCATAATGTTTTTTCATGACACTTCGTTTAAGGAATCCGTTAATGTAAATGTGGATGAGATGTCGGGGAAAGACACGGTCATATCACTGAAAGTCGCCAGACTGCAGGGAAGCACTGGACGATTACTTGTTGAATGGAAAGTCACAGCTGTTGGAGAAAGTGTCATCTTCATTTCTCCTACAGTTGGACAGGTACAAAAGAAAGCACATGAATGAAATTTAGACAAAACATATATATATGTGTGTGTGCGTGTGTACATTATGTATTCTGTATATACATATTTATACTTTTTATATGTACAATATATATATATATATATATATGCTGTGTTTGGTCATCTTTCATGGACAAATATGTTTGCTGTTAATCTCATTTTTGAACCACTGTTATGTTGAATATTTTATTGACTTAAATGGATCTACGACAGTGTTTAGGGACCTGGTGCATACGGAAACTGCGTTTTGTTTTGAATGAAACTGTCTTTTTGTAGGTTGTGTTTCTGGATGGTATGACGGTTGCCCTTATAAATGTGACGGTCAGTTTGGATGGATCGTTGACATCGGATCAAACAGACGTCGTTACATTGCTGGATGTTGTTCAGACGAGTGGTTCTAAGAATGGACTCAGTGCTGTCATTGGTGAGCGCACATATTTGAGTGAAGTAAATTTTAATTTTGCATGAGTCTGTGGTGCTACTCAAATGCTTTGTGCAGCAGATCAGTTTATTCATGAATCAACAGTGTTCTGACGGTAATCCATAGATACAGTAAGAGCGTCTTTGATTTTTGTGTAAGCCAGTTTCTATGTTCTCAATTTGAATCAATTTGGGCAGTTTGCATCACGTGCAGACAGATGAAGTTGAACAGAATAGAAACTGATGCTTATCTCTGAGGCGTTTCCATGCAGTAGACTGATCTTCCATATTTTCATAAATGTTGAGTAATTGAGGTTATTTCCACTTGAACTCTTTTTTTGGTGATTGATCCTGACTCATGTGGAATCCCTCCAGTGAGCCACTGGCAAAAGATAACTGTGGCTTTGCAATGCAATGTAAGACTGATGTATGTTGGCAAAATATAATATAATTAATGATCGTACCATATCTCTTGTCATCTCTCTATTTGCAGGTAAAGTTTCACAATCGACTCTTACATTGTCTGCCAGTGATCCTATATTTGGAAGTGTATCTTGGGAGCTGAGAAGTTACTCGGTGGCTGCCCCGAACAGAACGGCTTCTATTTTAACTGTTTACATATTGCGGGGTCCAGGGGCGGTTGGCCGTGTTGCTGTCTATTACAAGTAAGACTGATGCGTTTAACGTAACCTTTCTCATGCTCCTTTTATAAAATGGACTTTTATCTTGAGCAGATGGTTTCGGAGTAGAATGGATATGATGATAATGTTTGGTTTGTCCATGTATCATATGAACAGATATGGTATCATCAAGTGGTACAATTTTAGCCATCACTTTCATTTTGTCATCCACAGTTGGCTGCACTCCTTGTCGTATGTGCATTGTATTTAAAATTTAATGAAATGCATTGTTGTGGGGTTCTTAGCAAGAAGCAAATCTGAGGAACTAGATTTTTTTCTAAGTAAACATTACAAACATTACTCTTTGAGTAAATATATTACCGTCCTATTTACATGTTATTGAGATGATGCTTGCAAACTGCGTCAGTGTCTTTTAACATTTGATAATTAATATAACCTGATCGTATTACTGGTCGTGCAGAATTTCTTGTAATATTTTTGTCTTGTCATAGAACTTTACTTGATCTGTCAATGCCATCTGACCAGCAGGCCCAGCCCTGGGAAGACTTTGTTCCACTTGAAGGAACTGGTGACATGTTGGAAGGTGTAACGAGAATTCCTGTACAGATTACGATATTACCCGTAAGTTAAAGATTTGTTTAGTGTTTCAGTTAAGTAAGTAAGTAAAATCTCATGGATTTCTATGGTGCCTTGGAAAGCAGCACAACAGTAGCTGCTTATTCTTAGGTGCTCAGCCTTTCTTAAAATACCGGTAGCTATGGTGGAGAAGGTACATGATCAGCCAGGCAATAGTCAAAATCCAAAGGGCAGTGAGCTATTGAGTTCATGATAGTTTGCCTGCCCTTGCATTAACTAGCCATTGTATTTCAAGTCTTGCTGTCCTATTGCTGTTCTTCTGTATTCTTGTTACTCTATGTACTGTGGGAGATCCTTCATAATTTAAAGACTCGTTGTATGGAAATGAAATTGGGAGTTTGAGTCGTCGAAAGAACATTGAAATGCTAACAACAAAATGGGAAATGTGTTCCTTACTTTAGGTTAAGAAAATTGAATGATTGTACAATTTATGGATGACTTTTTTGTGATGCATCATATTCTGTACTTAGAGTCTGATTTCACCTCTCAAATATTTTGAAACAGAACAGTGAGCCTGAACTTGCCGAGTCATTTGCCGTCAACATTACTGGAGTGGAGCTTGTAGGTCAGGTCAGAGGGTCGAGCGTTGGTCCTAGGGTCAGACAACCAGGAAATCTGGCTTTTGTAACGATATCAGAGCATGGACACGCCAGAGGTGTCATCCAGTTCAATGTGACCAGGGTATGTGATCACTTGATTTGCTTACTTACTTAACTAATTCTACCATATCTGCAAAGGCCTTGCATATATTAAAGAATTCTTCTTCCGATTTGCAAATGATTCTAATAAATAGAAAAATAAATTAGAAAAATTGTGAGCATTCACTTGCATTACCGGTATGTGCTACTTGTTTGTTCACTGTGTTGAAACTTTTTTGTACGTTTTTTATTAGCAGCCATGACAGGCAATGTTGAAATATTATGTCTCAATTAATTTGTTGCTACCATTTAAATCTGTTTATGTTCTTTATGATATAGTTGCATTGACCAATATCATGAGTGAGTGTAACATACCATTTATTGCTAATCAGTTAAGTTAAGGCTGCTGCTTAATAAGGCTACAAACATTCTGTGACTGTCAAACTTTTACTGTATTTGAATGTAATGTAGTGTTGACTGTATTTTTTTTACAGAACATCGAAAATCGAGTTGATGTCCACGTGGGAGGAATTGTTCAGTTGCCGTTATCTCGGACCGTTAAGGCCTTTGGCAGTGTCGATGTGAGCTGGTTCACTGAAACTAAAAGTGCAGACTCAAGTCAGTTCACTCCCTCGAGTGGCTCGGTGGGATTTGGCAACGGACAGACATCGTCATCAGTTAACATTACTGTTAATAGCTTCTCATCCCTGATACTAAAAGTAAGTCTCTCTTTCTGCAGACGTATAGCACGCGATGCACGTGGTACAGTGGTTAGTGCACTGGTCTGCCAATCTTGAGGTCCAAAACTTTTCGGTTGTTTCTGTCCCGAGCGCCCCCAGTCAACTCAGCTGTGAATGAGTACATCAGGTGTTAACTCGGTGGAAGGAAAGGCGGTGAGGAAAAGACTGGCAATCCGCCATCATACAGCCGTTGCCGTGTATAACTGAAAGCACTAACCCTTCGGTTCTCCGAAATGGGCCCGCGTTGTCCTATGGAGTATACCTGTATAGCACATGGCAATACATAAAGTAAATGAACAGCAGCATTAAGTACCAATTGAAGAAAATTATGCTGAATATGCGATAATCTAAGTAAGAAAACTGGTGGAATAGTCAATTTTAAATATAATAATAACACTACGACCAGAGAGATTGCTGTTGGTATAAATGTGTACATATGGACATATTTAACCCATAAAACCTAGATTCTTGCTTTAGTGGAATAGTATAACAATTCTAATCCCTGGATTCCCGCAATAGCATAAAGTTATAGCCCGAGTCCCCACACTAGCACTTTATTCTTGTCTACCCTAAAAATATTACTGTTCTAATAAATGATTAGTTATTGTACGTATCTGGATTATTTAAGACTTTCTATGTGAGGCTGCTGGCAGTGACCTCTACTGAAGCCTCCCTTGGCAGCGATGTTGCAGTCTTGGTTGGCATACTTCCAAGTGACTCACCATCAGGAGTCTTCTCAATTTCACCTTCTCAGGTAATCAAAATTACCTTCTCATGACATATCATGCATTTTTCTTCCCATTCATGTTTTCCATTAGATGAGGAATCAAAGATACTTTTAATATTACCAGTAATTACCTTGAAATTTACACACAACAAGACCATAATGTGAATGAATGGCCGGGTGGAACACAGTGGTGGTTGCACAGGGCAGATCCTACTGAACCACTCTAAACCCTGTTATTATTATTATTATTATTATTATTATTATTATTATTATTATTATTATTGCTTATAATGACCATTGGCTGAACCCTGGTACATTGTTAAATTAGATTGGTATATTCATATTTTAATATTTGTATTCAGACATTATTTTGAGTCAGGTATTATGAATTCTAGTTTGTTTTTCATTTAGGTGACGGTCCTGGAGTCACAGTCATTCGACGACCCATCTGGTCGTGCCACTTTTTCCATCATTCGTGCCGGTATTCTTGGAACGGTTAACGTACAGTGGAGATTGGAACCCGAGGCCATGGATGATTTTGTTCCACCGATCTTTGGAACTATTCTCTTTGATTCAGTAAATTATTCATTCTTAAATTTACTGGATTTTTTTCGTGACGTTTTGGAGAAAGTTTTATCTGCTTTACTCAAGTTTAGATTGCTTCAGAAACTCCTGTTGTGTAACTCTGTAGAATTCCGTGAACATTTTCCAGAGCTTCTAATATTTCTTTGTGTTAGTCTTTGTGTCTTGTTGCCTCGAGTGACTGAATTTTTGTCATTTATGGTATCTATGTGGTTCAGTAGGAGAAGCTTTTTTTCAGCATGTGAGTGTATAGAATTTGATTTCTTCCAGGTGAAACAGCAAAATCATTTAGTGTCCAGACTAAGCAGGATTCTGTGATGGAAGGCGAAGAGCATTTCCAGATTTCTCTTGTTTATGCCGACAACGGAGCACTGCTCTCGAGAAACCAGTCGTCTGCGATCGTCGTGATTCTGGCAGATCAGAAGGCGATCGGAACCGTTTCCATCTCGTCCAACACGTCCGCTGTAATGATTGGAAAACCCTTCGCTGGTTACGATGGAAGTTCTGCAGTTGAGCTGGTCAGGACGCACGGGTGGTTTGGAACTTTTTCGGTTTTCTGGCAGATCGAGGGACAGAGCTTGGATCTTTTTGTTCAGTCTCAAGGATACGTGACTTTCAACGAGCTTCAAATTACCGCTGCCGTTAATCTTGAGGTTTGATTTTGATTTATGTGTATTTGCGTCATAAGTGCAAGAATTTTGCCTCGCTGCCCTTTGGATGTTGACTATTGCCTGGCTGATCATATACCTTCCCTATAGCTATTTTAAGAAAGGCTGAGCACCCAAGAATAAGCAGCTACTGTTGTGCTGCTTTCCAAGGCGCTATAGAAATCCACGAGATTTTACTTACTTACTTACTTTACTTACTTACTTAGACAAGTAGGACTAATTAATCAGTCAGTCAGAATGAGGAAAGATAGGAAAGTTGGAAAAGATGATTTTTCAGACTTTAATGATTTCATGTTGGACTGATTTTCTATTTGTTGTGTATTGAAAATTTTGCTTCTGCGCTGTTTCTATTATTGCACAATCATATTGTACTGCTGACATTCTTAGACCCTGCTTCACCTTTTTACGTACCAAAGTCCCTTCTGTATTTTACTTGTTCACTGAAACTTGTGAAATTCAATTTCTGGAAAAACAATCTTGTTCTTATATTTGATTTTAGACAATTGATGATCTGAAACCCGTTCTGCGTCAGAATTTCGTTCTCCGATTGGTTTCTGCCACAGGTGGCGCCACTGTACAGTTGAATGCATCCACAGCACAGATTGTCTTTGTCGCCAGTAACCACCCACGAGGATTGTTCGAGTTTGATCTTCCAGATGCTGTTGTGGTCAGCAGGTATCAGACTGAGGCAAGTGCTCAACATCTGATCGGGCGCATTGACTCGTACTGTAGCGCAGTCATTGTAATGCTTTTTGCAAATCCTTTCAGATTGCTTTAAGAGTTTAAAAAAACCAGGTGATGTGGTAGACTGGGATTGGACTGGACTTCTGATGTCAGACTTCTGCTGTCCACTAGAAACCTTGATTTTGAATTTAATTTTCTACTGATCTTATTATTATCATCAAAATTTTAGAGTTATTAATGAGGTTTTTTCTAAAATAGGCAAGCGTCGATGTTGTTCGTGAATTTGGGACATCTGGGCAAGTCCGTGTATTCTACACGATGACGCCTGGTAATGCCACCGCAGCACCGTTCCCAGCGGCTGACTACTTACCATCTTCTGGTTGGCTTACCTATGGTGAAGGGCTGTTAAGGCAATCGATATCGGTGCAAATCTACAACAGCAATGTGCCTGAGGGCCCTGTCATATTTTTTATCAACCTCACAAAAATAGAGCTTCAAACTCCAGTGTAAGAGAAAGGCGCAAATATTTTTAAAATGGCTGTTTTGAAATCATCGTGCACTGATTTCTTGTTGGCATTATCGCGTTCACGATGTTGTAAATCGTCTTCGTAGTTGGTCGTTGTTTTGCTGGTTTATTTACTTTAACCATAATGCTTATGTTGTCTGGGTAGTGATGAAATTGAATCAGAATTATGTTAAACAGTTAAAGCCACAGTTTTATTAGGTTCTGAATTTATATATTTCAATAGCTTGTTCACTAGATCGTATATTTGACTGCTGACTGTACAGCACTTTTGGTTTTGGCTGATGGCTATGTTACTGCACTTCATAAATCATAGATAATAATAATAATAGTAATAATAATAATAATAATAATAATAATAATAATAATAATAAAAGTAATGATAATAACTTTGTTCAAATTTGCCATATGAGTATGAATAGCTGAATGGCAAGAGGACAAACATGCAGTGGCTGTCACCGCATTGTTGTGAGCAGATACGATCATTGCTATTCACAGACGTGCAGTATTCTGTATTATCAGACCTGACATTAATATTTAGGAACTGACTTGAAATTCACTGGAAAATTCACTTGTACCAAATGTGATTTACCACCAATACACTTTATGGAAACAGATGAGCAAAACCAGTGCTGAAAGTCTGTGAAAAAAGGTGCGGGAACTCTCTTGGCGCAACCCTAACCCTAACCCTAACCCTAACGAACTATGGGTAGCCATCATTTACATTTCTAGCGCTTAATAGTCTTGCAACAAGTACACGGTGCTTTTAAAATATTCGAACAAATATTGAAAAATTATGGAAAAAATTTTCATGGTCCAAAAAGGTGAGGGAACTTACTGTAGTTCCCGCGCGTTGCCGCTGACTTTCAGCTCTGAGCAAAACATATTTGGCCTAAAATGCATGCTTACTACTGGTATGCTGTAACTGATATGAAAGTAAATATTTCAAACCATTTCTTATGGTGAAAACCCTGGGTTAGTTTCAAATAGCAGTGATGAGAGGTCACATCTGCTGAATTGTTTTTAGTATTAATTTGATAATTTATATAGCACTATAGAAGAAAGGTATGCTGTGAGAGCACTATATATATATAGTAATGACAAGTCAATAATGATGCTATGAGAAGGAGACTGTGCCTTTCCTCTTTTTGAACTCAGCATTGATAATCTCTCTGATGAGCAAAAGGCAGTGTCAGTAGTTTTAGCGTTCTGCTAAGGGTAACTGTAACTGTAAGCATTACACCGTTACAATAGAGACGTTGCACTCATTTGTGTGATTTTGATTTATAGGACTGACAATTTCACTTACGTGAACGGTCTGCAGTTTGATCAGCCGCCGCTGTTCGGAAAAAGGATCGTCAAAACTGTTATCATCGACAGAAGCTTTGATGCCGGAGGATACATTCAGTTTGCCGACGCCTACCAGAATGTGACTGGTCAGTTATCTTGTCAAAGCCTCATTGCATTTCTGAATGGTCATTTGGCAAACACTTTTGGCCACTGTGAAGAGGAGTTACTGTACACTTGGCTGCTAAGATCATGTTGAAATTAATGGATACTTTTTTTTTGTCTGCAGTGTACCTGCCTATATCTATATTATACAGCATTTTCTAATTTGTTTGTTACAGATAGTCAGTTTTTTGGTGCTTATAATATTTTGGAACCTACCAGTTACAAATTCTGTTAATATTTATGTCTTACAGATATATTAACAGAACTTACAATGAACTGTAAGTTACAAAGCTTATTAAGGAATTATTTTTAGGGCTGTTCGGTTTTTTTTTTGCTAGCCTATCGAGACCTAGGATTAGTGTCTCTTATTCTCAGCAGAGGTCCTGGCTTGTATGGCAATGTTTCAATCAAGTATTACACTTCAGATCTAACCGCAAAGTTTGGAATAGATTACACTCCGTCTGAGGGAACCGTTATCTTCCTTGATGGCTGGTCACAGGCAATGCTTAATTTGAGTCTTGTCAATGATGGGCAGGTGAAGCCGGCAAGAGCATTTCTTGTCAACCTGACAAATGCTACAGGTATTACATCTGTAACATTTTAAATGTTTAGTTCTGAACTTTGAAAAGGCCATAGAGTACCAGTAAGCAGGGTGCGATTTGTGACCTGGAGCAGTGGGGGGGGGAATATGTCGAGCTTGGGGGATGTAGTTGTTGGAAACTATAGCAGTGGGGGGATGTAGTGGTGGGGGATGTAGCAGTAGGGGGGATGCAGTTGGGCAGTGGGGGAGAAGATCCCCCCCACAAATCGCGCCCTGCCAGTAAGCACAGGATTTGTATGGGCTCTGAAACCAGACCAATTTCAGTTCAGTGCGCTTGAAACACATGAAACATGACTTATTTGGTGTAACAAAACCAAGTAAAAGTCTCTATTTCGACGTAATTCTTTGGTGATAACAGACGGCGCTAGACTCGGAATGAAAATTGGTTGTCTCGTGACCATCGCAAGGTCTGGATATCCAAACGGAAAATTCAGCTTCAAAGGACAATCTCCAGTTACTCTCCAGAATCCTGACACTTTGACTAACTTGCTGTGACAGTGGAGAGGACAATTGGATTGGTGGGACTGCAAAATGTACGTAAACCAGGCGGAGATAATAAATGAATTGCAGCAAATTATTTTACTTGCATCTCAGAATTAAAGACCTTTTAGCTTTTAGTTTCAGTAATATAACAATTGACTTTGCACATACAATATGTATATGCCTGTAATGTCTGTAGGCCTGTGTATGGATGTACAGTATGTATTATACAATGTATGTACTTATATATTTTTGTGAGTATGCATTTTTTATACTTATATAAATATATATACAATATATATATATATATATATATATATATATATACAAGTATATACAATATATAATTGTATACACAATATATTATTATTATTATACATATATATATATATATACACTGTATGTATGTATGCACACACATTGTATTCGTGTTATGTTTAAAGGTTTATTGGCGCATTATGGGACCAAATAATTCAAGCAGAATACTTCAGGAAACTTCGGATATAAGCTTTACGTCTTTGGACGGCCTTGAGACTACATCTGGAATTCTCACTTGGAACGACAACGAGGGCGGAACGAAGGTCGTCAACCTCAACGTCAAGCCTCACTCGCAATGGGAAGTGCAGAAGGAATTCCAGATGGTTATCTACGACATCCGGAACAGTCTCGGACCGAGTGGCACCGGAGACGTTTCCCCCGTGGGAGGCAGTCTGTCAGTAGTTGTGAGTATGCATTGATCAGTGCAATGACATTTCATCCAGATTTTCTTGAAGTCCGCTCGATGTATTGCAACAGCAGTGCAATGTTTTATTAACCCCTTAACTGGGGATCCCGGATATACCCGTCCATTTTACATTGAGTTACATTTAAATACACGGTTAAGGGGTTAAAACTGTTAAGTGTCTGCTATAAGGTTTGTCAATTTGTATATCTAATTATATAATCTGATGACATTGTGCATTTCTGTAGCACCATTTCAATGAGAAAAGTTTGCACTAGCACTATTGGCTTGGAACCTGAAATTTGGCACTGCCGTACACAGTCATGATTAGTGCTCTATACAGTTGTTTAAGGCTGTTGAAATGGGCAATATTCTACGATACACGTTATATGCCACTGTATTGAACTTTTTGGAAATCTCGATGCCGTATTAGAATAGAGCAGCCAATGTATCTCCCTGAGTTGATTATTTTTGCCTATTTGTCATTAAATTGTGTTTCAACTGATGCTATTTTAAGCCAACTCACATTTTTGGGCTTGAATAATTTTATTCTTTTTCAGATAAGGAAATTTGGATACTTGAATGGCATAATCAGTTTCGACGGCATTGCTTTATCTCCGAGAACTTTCGATAAGCCATCTGGTGGACCCGTTTCAGTTGTGTTTCCGCTTATCAGAAATCAAGGAACTCTGGGAAATATTTCGGTCGGTTTTCATTTATTGTGCATCAATGGAATTTGTTTGCAGTTTATGCTCTAAAATGTACATGTAAGCAGGTAAATCTCATGAATTTGTTTAGCACTTTCGAAAGTAGTACTGCCATTCCTGCTCATTCTTGCCTGCTATGTTCATATCTTAGGTGTAGCAATTTTCTGGCTAGAGTTGAAGTCTTCCTGATGCAATCTCGTTTATTTTTGAAATTGCATTATATTGAAAGTTTTCTTTTAGTTGTTTCTACATCTAATTATGGGCCGGAAGTTAGAAAAGTGGTAACAACACTAGATGATAGAGCAGAAGGTGGCGGGTTCGATACCCGCTGGCGCTCTATGCCTTACTCGCTAAAGGTGGTGGTAAAATGAGGAGTGGCATTAAACTGCGGGGTAAAACGTGGGTCTGGGGAAGTAATGGCGACCTGCCCCAGATTAGTGACTTGTACCACCTACGTTGCTGATTGCCTAGATGCGAGATAAGCACCGGAACCCAACGCTCAGACTCAGTACAGGACCTACCATTACCTTTACCTTTACACCTTAATTGAGTTTCCATTATATTATTATTATTATTATTATTATTATTATTATTATTATTATTATTTTTCATGTTATTATTAGAATACAATGTTGTGTACAAGTGGCATTCTATTTAACGTTCGTTATGATTTTGCCATAGGTCTTCTGGCGCATTGATGGACCTGTGCTGAGTTTGAGCAGAGATATTTTGAAGTCAAATGGCTCTGTTGCTATGAGTGATGGAAGTGCTGAAGCACAGATGGTGATTACTTTGGTGCCAGACAGTACACCGTCCCTGAGTAACCAGTACACTGTTATTCTAATCAATGTTATCGGTGGAGCAGATATTGATCCAAATTTCCAATCATCTGTGTTTATAATCAGGTATTGTCGTCATCTGTGACTTGCAGGCCTTGTTATTTTATAATTTTGCACGAGAATGTTTTTGCGGCAATTCGGTGGCAATACTGCGTGATAATCAACAGGGTGTCTCAAAATTCTGTTGAAGAAAATCTTAAGAGCAAATTTTCCATGTTCTTTTGCCAAAATAGCATTTGTGCAACATGTATTTACTTATAGTTTCTTTATATTATTTATTTGTGTCTGTTTTAAAATGCTAAACTGCATAAAATAAAATGGACTCAGTGTTGTAAACCACACAACGACGGAGGCAAACTCAATTTGCAACAGACACCAATGGGTATTGCGCCCGTGGAGAAGAATGAGGATGATGATGATGATGATGATGATGATGATGATGATGATGATGATGATGATGATGATGATGATGATGATGATGATGATGATGATGATGATGATGATGATGATGATGATGATGATGATGATGATGATGATGATGATGATGATGATGTGTTGAATTATGGCAGATTTTATTTCATCATATAGTCAGTGCTACGGACCTAATGCGATTTTATCTGACTGGGTTCGCACATGCATTTGTTAGCATTGCAAGCAGAATCATTGCATTCTAGGTACCATGACTATCCACACGGACGATTTCTCATCAATCCATCTCTGCAGCAAATTGCTGTTCAACCGGCGACCCTGAGACGTCAGCTTCTGCTGAACGTTACCCGCATCAAGGGATCATTTGGATCGGTTCTTCTTAGCTTCGATATGAAATTTGATCAGGTTTTGCAGGATTCTTTGAATTTTTTTCTTAGGCGAATCTTAGCCCTTAACTGGGGATCCCGGATATATCCGTCCATTTTACATTGAGTTACAGTTAAATACACGGTTAAGGGGTTAAAAACGAATGCGAATTCTGTGGTGAGTTTGAGGCCTAACATGTGGTTATAGCAGAATGTGATCGTGAAGTTATTTTTTTAGGGGCTGTTCGTGGATGGTTTAAACGTTAGTAACTGGACTGTGTGGTATTTATTTTAGGGGCAGAGTGCAGTGTCTTATCTGCCTGGGTCTGGTTCTGCTGCTTTTCCAAACGGCGCGTCATCGGCCGCTCTTAGTGTCGATATTGAGAGTAACGTATTTCTCGCTCTGAATTCGACCTTCACCGTCGTTCTGACTTCGGCCAGATACATCGGAGACGGAGGCAAGATTTTTAAGCGCGCTTATTGAAAGTCTGCTGTTTGCAACTACCGTATATTCTGTTGAAACTAAATGTAGGCAATGCAGATGATTAATTGAGGTGGCCTTCCTTCACTGTCCTTCATGGCAGTGAACGGTTTATTGAAGGTATCTATGTGGTGATCGTGGTCAGTTATGAACCTACTGTCCTCTGGTTCCATGACATTAACCACCCGTCACTGCTTCTTTGTGTCACCTCAGGTATACGGTATACCATATACCTGAGGTATCACCTCAATATACGGTAGTAAACAAAATGAATACCGGGTAAATTACTTTCACTGTGTAAAATTAACTTGTAATGTAATGTAGCAGTAACTGTGTAATAATGCATCTTCTGAATGATGATGACACAGAAGAGCTCTCACTATGATTGCTATGACTGGGGAAGATGTAAGCTTTTGGCCTTTCATAAAGACTGCCTTTCATAATGACTGCCTGTAAGAAAGAGTTTTTTATATGTATCATAGTAACTTCTATGCATACAATTTTCTTGACAAACTTCAGAAAGTAGAAAAACTCATAAAAAAACTCTCTAAAGATCTCTCTTCTCTCTCTCTCTCTCTCTCTCTCTCTCTCTCTCTCTCTCTCTCTCTCTCGTTTGTGAAGAAATAAAAATCATGTGAAGAAATAAAAATTGTCAGCTTAAAGTGATAAGTGTAATGAGAAATTAACCAGCATTGTCATAAAAATGAAAAATGTATACTCTGCAATGTTCAAAAGAGACTTTGCATTTTATAATTATCTGATCCATTGTAAACTTTGTGCTTAACTTTTCAACTTTGAAATTTTTTCGGAGAGCAAATTTTGAGGCATTTGATTATGTTAGTTGTGCTTAAGTAAGTAAGCAGATATGTTTTATCTGCTTTTGTAGTGACAATGCCACCGGATATTGTTTCTAATCAAAGCCAGTCCAAAATTACAGTCACACAAACTGCTGCAAACAGCAAAGTTGGCTTCAACCCAACCACTATTAAAACTGATGAAGGTATGTGGCCATCTTATTCAAATATATTGGCTGATTGTGTCCGTTTTGAACCTGTATTTGCTTATAACTCAGTCGGTTTGTTCTTGCATTTAATTAGGCTGATGTGATGTTGTCAGTTAATCCTCAAAACTCTGGTATTTTCAGCAGTAAGACTTCAGAGGTATCGAGAGCGGTTTATGTTTTACATGCAACTGGGCTCATTCCCTCTTTCTCAGACATGAGAAATTGATGAGCATCTCTCCCATTATTTAAAAGAGGCCTTTCAAAAAATGTTAAAATTTTTGGACATCATGAAAGTCATGCATGTTCTTGCTATATGCTACTTTTTTGCTCTTTTGCGACCAAAACTTAAATGTTCATCCTTTTGTTGACATGATATTCAATCTCAAATTTGTTCCCACTGTTTTTCTAGGGCACCATTTGATCTACACTTATTAGCAAAAAAGCCCCTGATTCATAGTAGTTCAACTTTGATAAGCTATCAGGAATTATGGAAGGACTTTCAAAGAATGTAGGCATATAACAAAGTGGAAGAAAAAAATGAATAAAGGGTTATTGGTATCAAGCCGCAGAAGAGCTTGTACTGAGCTGATGAGAACAGCCACCGAATGAAAGCAGAGTAATGAAAGACAGTTAAAAATTATACGGTGACCTGAGTTCCTAAGTGTCTTCTTGAATCTGTTAGTTTCAGGAATCGTGTCGGCCACACTTGTACGACTTGGCTCCTACGGAGACATTCAAATTCCATGGATGTCTGGTTATCAGTCGAACGACCTGATACGAGACTTTGCAATCGGTGTTATTACTCCAAACTCTGGAACATTAACAATGGCTCATGCACAAGATTCTGCTCAAATAGCACTTCAGGTTAGAGCATGTCTTTACTTTTTATTTATAAAAATATTTTAGAGATATATTGGACAGCAAATCAATGCTGCCATCAGAAAAATCGTGTGTACCTGATATGAATTTTGTGCAGCATAAGAGGATTTCTGTTGGCTGCAATGAAATTGGAGATTTTCTGAATTCTGGTCTAATATATTGCAGTCCAATAACTATTATTGACATTATCTTCTATGTTAAATTGCTAATTTATATGATCTCGATTGATGTGAAACTAGTTCAGTTTGTTAGATAATTGCTGTATATGCACTTATCATCTCTAAACATAAGCCACACTGCAGTACGGTATTTTCTCTCCTTTTGAATTAATGTTGAAGTGCTATAACAATTATTATTGTCAAGGCACTAAACAATTTCATGTTGATATTATACAAATTCTTGTAGCATGAATCACACTATTCATGGTGATCAGCCATAGGTAAAATTCAGGAGTTACGTCGAACGGAGTTCTTCATCGCCTCTTTAGCTTTTCAATCGCTAGGCATTTGTTGATATTTGAGAGTCCAATATAAATATCTGACCAAATGTGCGTATTAATCAGCATTTGCAGTTGACACTTCGGCAGTCACAATCGTTTTGATTTGATTCGTAGACATCACCGCAACTACAGAAACCGGAGTTGTTCAGTCTTTTTCTACCGAGCACGCCGACCGCTGCCGCCATTGGTGGAGCTCAACTTCTGTCTGGTTCTACCATCTGTCGAGTAGATCCGTACGGCGTCATTCGGTTTTCCGAAAATTCACGATATCTCGCCTTGAGTTTGGTTTCTGGTCGGACTTCTCAGGTGAGTTAGGCGATAATGCTTCCCATGCATATTCAAATGTTACTACCTAGACGCAGTATATTTCTAAGAAATTTAGTCTGATGAGCATTAACCAATTTGAAAATATGAAAAATTATGAAATGACTGAATACTCAGTCTTTATTTTTTGTAGCATGTTTGCAATTTATATGGAAAGAGAATTGAACTCAGTTTGCAGTTTTCCTTCAGCAATGCGAACTGACTAGAGTGTAATCAACTTTGAGGTGATAATCAAGATTGCTCAGTTGAATGCAATACGTGTGTGTGTATGTGTGTGTATGTGTGTTTGTATGTGTGTGTGTGTTTTAAGGTTACACTTCAAATAGATCGTATTTACGGGTCGCTCGACAGCATTCGGGTGGAGTATAAGGTCTACAGTCAAATGGCTTCTGGAGAACCAGATTACAGAGAACTACAGTATGGATCAATTATTATGACCTCTGGACAAATATCTGGAAAGATCATTGTTCCGGTGAGTGTCACCTTCTTCGGGCTTGATTGATGCGGACTTTCTGTTAGTAGGCGTGCTGTGTTGGGTCTCTTATTTTAATGGGGTTTTACTGTAGCCATTAAGGTGAAGATGATAGGTTGTGCCAGATATGGAAATCGTGTTTTTCAGCCGAATGTTCTGTTGTGAATGTTGTTTTAAGTGGGTTCTGATTCGTGCAACTTTCAGGTGAATTCATACACAGGTTTTACAGGGACAGAGAGACAGTTTTCTGTCATTCTGCTCGATGCATTTCGATTGCAGAATGCTTACCTATTAGGTAAATTAGAACTGTTGGCGGCTCACTGATAGTTGCAGGATTTGTCTAGCAGCTTACTTTAAAATCGACTCACGTTTGTTGCTGTGTGTCACAGACGTCACCTGATTAGTGCGTGAGTCCTCCTTCCTATAGAGGTCTTTTTCACATTGATTGCAGTTATTTCATGCACAGAGTTAGTAAAGCCAAAATTATTGACACTTTTTTGCATAATTGTTTATGATGGCCAAAGATACCCTTGCCTTTATGAGTCTAGCACTTATACCACTGAATGCTTCTAGACATTTATGGGCCACGACAAAAATGATTTAATGTAAGACATTAGATTTTAATGTACATGTTGAAAATGACTTTTTTTTTAATTTGTGAAAAATTATGAAAATTTTTACTCTTTGAAACTGACTCAGCATATTTTAATAGTTGTAGCCTTATAGCGTTCTGTTTAAGTGCTTTGCATGGTTTTATGTTTTATCCTCTGTGTTTTGAGGCTTAAAATATTTGAGATCACGCACCTTATTTCATTGATTTTTAGTCATCTAGGTGTGTCACTTGTATGTGCAACTTGGACAGATGTTTAATATATTATTGATTTCTATTGCCCTTTGCAAGCATAGCCACGAAACATTGAATCTTCAGTTATTGTATTTTTGATGGACTCTATGTAGCTGAACTCTATATATTTCCAATGGCCGACAGCCTGTTAGTTCACACAAGATATGCGGTCTCCTTATTGTTTGATCTTAGTTGCGTTCAGTTTACCTTTATTTGAATTTCAAGGTATGTGTTTTGTTATGTGTTCTTATGCTGACACATACTCTAAGGATGAATGTGTATATATATATTAGTCTTAATATAGACATTGTTGCTTTGTTGCCTATCTTGGATCATCAACATTTGTATTATGATGCTTTGCTGAGAGAATTTGGCAAAAACTGATGACAATAGATAGAAATTAAAAGTTTGATTTGCCTATGTTGACCTTCTGTTTTTGAGCTCTGTGCAATGCACACTGGACAAGGCTGGCAGAAGATATATTGGGGGCCCCCAAAATTCATTGTGGGGCAACCTGATTTTTCAGTCAATTTTCTTTAAAATTTTCCAGTGTGGATTTTGCAAGAGATTTGTCCGTTAGCATTATTTTGCGTGAATGCGTTATTCTTGTAAAGAGTGCTAGACACTAATTGCGCCAAACTACTGGGGGGTGGGGTTATTTGTCCCAGTTTCCTCAGACTCCATTCATCAGGTACAGCAGTACCACCGTCACCAGTCGGGTCAAGTACCCATTCTTGGCTAAATTAGATCAGATACTGTTATTGTGTTTCTATAACTGACAAAAATCTTTAATGAATAATTATTTGATATGATTGCTGTGTGCAGACACTTCTCCGAGAATTTCGTCAAATGCTTCGGCTGCACGGATTGTGGTCAGGAGCACTGACAGCGTCTTTGGCATTCTTGCGTTATATGTACTTCCGCCATTCAGTGCAGGAAGCGTGCCTGAAGGCAGCCGGGTTGAAATGCTTGTCAGCAGAACGGGTGCGTTTCGTTTGCCAGAGTCTAAGAACTATTTGTTAATCGCTACTGCGTGGTTTGAGCTACAATAACATGTTTTACAAATAGTCTACATAAATGGAGATATCTGATTACTTTCAGAGACTGTAATTCAGTAATCTGATTTCTTTCAGAGACTGTAACTCAGTAATCAGATTGCCTTATAAATGCTTTTCTTTATATAATCATTAAAGTTTTCATTATGTTGAACAGATGTAAAACATTGTTTCAAGAGTTGTAAGACATTTGTAGCAAAATGCAATGCTACCGTTAAAAAGCACTTAATTTTCCCATCCTATTGTTTGAATTCATGTATTTTTGTTGCTTTTTTTTCTTCGACGTCTTAATCTCTCAAAATAAAATCACTTTGCTGACTGCAATGCATGGGTAAATCTCTGCATGAAGCATTTACCAGTAAACACTCGACTCAAATCTGACCTCAATTAATATTTCCAAATTTCACGTTTTCTTTATTTAAGAATCCATCCACTAAGTGAAGTGCATAAGTAAGAACTATTATGAAGAAGCATTTATGGTCATGGTTATCAGTTCTTGGATTTTAGGCGGCGGCTTGGGTCCGGTCAGCGCTCGGGTCCGTACTGTCGGGGGAGGCGAAGTCGTGGGATCGTGATTTTGATCCCACACCTGGTGGCAATAATGACACCATTGGTGGCATTCTGAGCAACCGCGACATCGGAAGTCAGGCAATTGTCGGCCAGGATTACTTACAGCTCGATGCACTCATTGACTTTGCTGTACGCTCCACTGACATATTTACTATGTGAAAATCTTGCTGTTTAATCATTACCCATTTGAAGCATTTGTATTTCAGGAGCTTTGCATGAGAAATGCACTCTTGGAAGAAGCTTCATCTGTCATCTTGCTTTGTACTTATTGCGGAATATATTTCTCAAGTTCAAACATTTTTTCGCACAGTTTTGTTCCGCAATTGTCTGTTTTATAGAAGAAGTCAAGAGTTTATGTAGTTGTGGCAATTTCAACACGCAGATATTTAATCTGTAAGTAATTATGGGATGATTTTTGCATTTTGTAGAATAATGAAACAGCAAAGAGAGTGTTTCTTGACATTCTGAACAACACCCAACCTGAATATGATGAACATGTATATGTTTACATTAAGCCATTGACAGAAGGAATAAGAATGGCTTTACCTTCAAGTGACAGTGGTCTCATGGTACGAGTTGAGATTCTGGATATTCTGAGAATTTGACTAAATACGTTATATATTTTCTGAATTTATTTATTTATTTCTGGCTGTACCTACTTTCTGGAAATTTCACTGTTCTTCATGCCAAACATCTTAGCAATTGTGCTCAATACCAAAAGTGCTACTTTCATGACTTATGCTTCTGTGACTCTCACTGTGTACAGTTTTCAAAGGATTGTATTCAACTTTAAATACTACTTTATAAACTATTTTGACTGCTTATTCATTATGATAAGAAAGTGAGACATACATCATTGTACCATGCTGCAGTGAAGTATTTTATTGTGCACGGACAACTTTTGTGAAAGTTTTCAACCTGTCTGCGTTTTTTTCTATTTAGGGATATGCTGTTATAACAATAAATAGGCATGGGTTGTGGAATGGATGGATTGGTTTCTATCAAGCGAATTCGTCATCCGTTATCGGTGACAAAGATTCCGGCTTATCTCCCGTACTAACCATCGAACGTCAAAATTACACATTTACGCCAGTCTTGGTAAGCATCGTCATCATTGATTACAGCCTCAGTTCCTCTCTTGTAAAGCGTGTTTGCATTTTGCATGCCACTGCTTGTGGGGGGGGCCAAGATGTTGACATTGGGTTTTTGAAATTTGAACAGAAATATTTTGTCTCATTGCTTTATGTTGTGACTTTAAAATGTTAGCAGGAAAACTAGTTTTGTTTTATTAATTCAACAAACTGTAATTTGGCGAATATTTGATACAAAAAACTGCAGAAGCTATCATTCTTGATTGACAAGTAATGATCATCTTAGTGACTAATGAAGCTGTAATTCTACTTGACAGGAATTATTGGTACAGTCAAATTCATTTAATAGATCATAGAATTATTGGTACAGTCAAATTCATTTAATAGATCATAGAATTATTGGTACAGTCAAATTCATTTAATAGATCATAGAATTATTGGTACAGTCAAATTCATTTAAAATAGATCATAGAATTTGGTATCCCCAACAATCCACTGAACATGATGTGTACCGATACTTGTTTTAATGGTATGATGGAATTTTTGTGCACTGTAGGTCTACTGGAGAGCTTTGGATGGGCTGCAACCGCGCTTTCCTCAAATTAATCTTGCTGAGTTGCTTGTTGCTACGTCGGGAAATGTGCTTTGTCCTGCCAGTGCAAGATTCTGCACTTTTAAAATTCAGCTGGCTACAGATGATGTACTTATGTCTTGCAGATTTGTGATTCTGTGCATTAAGAATTGGCTTACCGTAGTTGCTCTTGTTTAGAGTTTTTTCTTAGTTTGTAAGGGGTCGTCCATAAATTACGTAACGTAATTTATGGACGACCCCTAAGGGCAAAAGGGGACATTTCTGTTCACTGCTTACTGACTCCACTGGTCAACTTTATGCATAGCAGAGGGGAAGCTTTGTGCTACCATTAACTTATTTAACTACCGTAACTTATTTACCATAATTAAACAGTAAAAATTTCTTTCCCCACTGTCAGGTTACTCCCCCACCCCCACTGATCTGTCACCATGCATATCCCTGTGTCCTCATTTGGATAATATCTGCATCTGTGGTTTATGTGAATTGCACCTGGCGGTTCTTTTTCGATTACAATGCAAATTGTTGAATTAATAATTAATTAATTAATTAATTAATATAATAAGGACTAAATGTGTAGAAGCAGCTTTCTTTGACCAGTGGGAGCATTTGGGTGCATTTCAGAGGCCAAGAAACGAGACTTGGTTTCTTGTGGAGCTATACCTTGATCCGTTGACAACCAACGCCCTGATCGACCCATCAAGACGTCTTTGTAACGTAACGTTACTGAAGACCAACCATCCGGATGGTCTGATACAGTTTGATCTTTCATCAAGGTAACTAGGCAGTTATCAGTCAGCGGATTCAAAGGCTATCTCGATAAACTAGGTTATTGAATGCAGATGGTTACATCAGTGGTTTTCACACAGGCTTACTTAGCCTCCTAAGCCACTTAAAATCACATTATTATTATTATTATTATTATTATTATTATTATTATTATTATTATTATTATTATTATTATTATTATTATTATTATTATTATTATTATTAGTTCAAGCAATTGTTGACATATTGATCATTTATAAATGAGCTTTAAGTGAGTAGAAGAGGTTAATACCGGTAAATGTAAAATGTTGTCCTTTCAATCAATGAATAAGGCAAAGTCAATCAATCAATCAACTTCTATAGTGCCACTATCATAATGCCCAGAAATTATGAGACAGTATGAAAATAATACCGTTTAGTAGAGCACTGGCATCGTGAAAATAAACTCGTTAGTTGAAATCATGTCCTTAGTAAGTTGTAGTTTGAATTCCTAAATCAATCCAGTGTTAGCAAATTTTATCAATGAGGACTAAGTCTTTAAGAGTTCCAAATAAATTCAGTTGCTAATGTGACAACAAATGATTTTGTGATGTCAGACTACGTTTGCAAATCCATAGAACACATAGGCTAACTGTATGTACACTAGTGTACAGCATACTACCATACAATGTTTCAAAATATTTAATGACTGCAGAAAGGGGAAGAAGACCAAGTGACTTCCAGCAAGATAATTTCAAGTCGAGTGTTAGCATTGAAGCTCGTTAATTTGCAGCGTTACACTAAATGTTTGTAATGGTTGTGAGAACCGTATTGATGCATGCATTGCTGGCTTACTTATACACAGGACAGTGATTATCAATCAGAACACGAGCCTTGTTCGGCTCAACGTGGAAAGGCTTGGTTATCTTGGCAAAGTGATCATGGTTACGTACAAAAGTGTTCAGATTGACGCAGCGGTCAAAGTGGCAGGGCAGACTGTATCTCCGGCCGTCGAAGGCGCCGACTATCTTCGATCGGTGGGAACGATCAATTTTGATGTTGGAGTGGTTAGTAATTAGCAAACAAGCGTCGCTACGTAAATATTTTGCTATATTACATTCCGTTACGATGCCATAAGCCGTGCATTTCAATATTCTTATGAAACTGTAGGGATGTTGGGATATTGTATCATTTGAAAGATCTGATTTGATGTTGATTGTTTAATTTAGTCAACTCATTAGTCATTGATATTAAAATTGTGCCGCTTTTTTTAATATCCAAAAAATATTTTGGTAGAATTTAACTACCTGCTTACCAGAGGTGGCTCCACAGGGGGGACCGTAGGGGCCCGTGCCCCTACTGAATGTCTACCCCCTCCTCCCCCCAGTGGCCTCCTGTTTTGGTGACTCCTAAGCAGCTAGACTAGTCCAGGTTTATGAAAAGCAGTTGGCCCCCATGCTTAGAAGTTGCCACCCCAAAGCCCCCCCCCCACTTGCCAAATCCTGGGGCCGCCACTGCTGCTTCCTTCTGGACCTTGTGTTAATCCGCCATTTGAATAAAAATGAGTTTCGTATGTGCTCAGTGGACATGTTGTCATTTGAAACAAAACATGAATATGTTCTGTATGTTGTAGAATGTAGAGTTAATCTCAATATATCAAATGTGCATTTAGTTTTGTATTTGTAGACATTGGGTTTTGTCACCGTTGCTGCTGTTTTTTTTCCCCAGAGTTCACAGCCGATCTACGTTCTGATCGATCCATCGAAAGCTTTGGCCAGTCCTCCTCCTCCAAAAACGTTCAGAGTTCAACTGATCAGTGTCACTTCTAATGCAGAGTAGGTCATGACCTCCATAGTCTGTCTCACTGTTTCCCACCCTGACTGACCTCTATGTGAATATTTTTAAAATTCGCAAGCCTATCTTTCTTTCTTTTCCGGTGAAATGTGCTTGTGATGATTTTGCCTATGCCTCTAGCCAACTGAGTATCTGGCTATCTGATATCTGTTTGATTTTTGATTGAGTTTTCATATGCCCAGGGTTAAAATATGGTGACAGGGTCTGAATTTTTGATGACATTATTAAATGTTGATTCTTACGTATGATAGAATCGGAGCGTCTTGGTCAAATGTCACTATAGTAGATGCACCCAGCGAAGCATTCTGGAAAATCTGGGCGCAAACTCAGACTTCACTGAACAATGATTCCGTACTTGCGTGAGTTTAATCTTTTCATCCTCAGATTATGGAAGACTTACTTATATAACATTTGCATTCAAAGCAATCCTTATTTGCTTCTTGACAATGGCAATAATAAGAATGAACTGATTGGGACTGGTTATGAAATGCTACAACTACAGTGAAGTTAATTTGTTTTGTTTTTTTGCAGTATCATGCAGGATCTAGTTAAGCTTTTACCACGAAACATAACTTCCCAGCAGCTGATGGTTGTTCAAGACATTCTCAATACCGTCTTGAACCTGATGGGCAGAACCAAGTAAGACCACAGCAACTGTAATGAGTCATCTTAAGACGCTCTAACATTTAACTTGAATTTCTTCAAACAGATATAATTCCATTCAGTTTACACACAAAAATTTGGGGTTTTAAAAATTAAGTTTTAGGTCTCAGATTTGCTTCATAATGTCTTTAGAATGCAGTTCAATCAATCAACCTTCTCTGGCAATTGATGATGATGTTCAGTATGCTATGTTATGAATGTCTTCTGATATATTATTTTTTTACTTTGTTTTAATATGGGATGGTGTATAAATATATAATTTATATATGTATATAATCCTATGTATATATGTATAAAAATATGTTTATAATAATAATAATAATAATAATAATAATAATAATAATAATAATAATAATGCGATTTTAAGTGGTTTAGGAGGCTAAGTAAGCCTGTGTGAAAACCACTGATGCATATATATTATTATTGATACATATTGTTACATATATTATTGATTGTGATTGTGTTATATATATTTTGATTATATTATGTTACACACATTTATGTGTATATATATATATGTATATATATATATATATGTATACATACATATGTATATATATATGTACTTGCCTTCTTTATCAGTTAATGAATCACTTTGTGTTTGTTCTGTTGAAGTTGCAATTGCATATTTTCAGATTGGTTCCAAGCGCAAGCTATGCTGTAATGAGCGTCTTCTGTGGCTTGCTTCAACCAGGGAAACCAGACGCGACTCGTGGCAGCTGGAGCTTGTCGGGACAGTTGGAAAGATATGCTTATTCAACGATCGACCACAGTCTCTGCGACCTCAGGTACTGCACTGCGGTGTTTTGCCACAGAAAATAGACACCGGGTTGTTGATCTGTGGTGTGGCAGTTTGCCGTTGTGCTGAATTTGCCGTGCTTGAGATTGCATTAACCCCTTAACTGGGCAACTATTTGTAACTCAATGTAAAATGGATGAGCATTACTCGGGGCACTCAGTTAAGGGGTTAAGCTTAATAATATGCCAACAGTTGTACGTGGAATTATAGAATTTTGTAATAACAGAAGTGAGTGCATTTCTCGGTGACATCTTATGTATGTATTTGGAATTTTTACGCGCATCTTAACTTACCTGAGTCAATGTACTTCTAAAATGCTGTTAGGGAATGTCCAACTAGACAGAGAATCTTCAATGTTCACGACATACATGTACAATACGTGTACTTGTATATCATAAATGTATACCTTGTCCTTTGTCCTTGGTAGTTACCTATATGTCTTAATTAGTAATTATTCTGCTTAGAGTGAATTTGTATTTCAGTTTGGATTCACCCGACTGTGCAAATGTAATCTTCCAGGTGTATAGAAAATATCCAGACGACATCAATGGAATGTCTTGGGAAGATAGGTATCAAATATAACATTCTGATACTCTACTCATTAGTGATACATTAATCATTTTAGTTCTAACACAGGACAGATCCTGCTTAACCAGTCTTAACCCATTATCATTATATAATGATAATAATAATAATTATTATCATTATTATCATCATTATTATTATTATTATTATTATTATTATTATTATTATTATTATTATTATTATTATTATTATTATTATCATCATCATCATTATCATTATTATTATTATTATTATTATTATTATTATTATTATTATTATTATTATTATCATCATCATCATCATCGTCAGTACTATTATTAGAGTTGTAAAGTTATTATTTTGGTGTTCTATTTTAGTGACCAAAATACTTTTGTTGTGCCTCCAAATCTTCTCCCAGTTTTGACAAAAGGACGTTACTCCTCTAATCCGACGGTTAGTTACTTTTCTTAGTGATGTCTTTTTATTCTTGGCATGCTCATTATGCACAGCACTTAAGATAGTAGCTGTTGTTGGTGAACTGCTAAATTCTTCATCAAGTTCCTTATCCTTCGATTTGAAAAAATGCAAAGCAAATAAAGCGTTGACCGGTATGTTTGAAAAATGTTTCCCTACTGCTTTGGTATTAACCGTTGCTTTACGTGTCTTGCTTGTTTAGTGTTTTACTCTTGCTATGATCGACTACAAGACAGAGCAGTGGTTCACTTCTTCGTCAGACACAAACCAATTGCTTAATAGTCGGGTAATGTTTCTCTGGTCTGTGTTGTCTCTTGGCAATATCATCTCTGTGTTTTCAAATATTTACAGCACTTGAAGCAGTAGATGTTGTCATCTAACGAATATTCTAATCCTTAGATTTACATTACTTTTACATTGGCACGACTTATTGGAAAAGATCTGGGATTACGATTCTACTTTGGAGTGACCATCGACTGATGTCAAGTGCATTGATAAAATGGCGCTATAGAAGTTTTAGTTGAACTGTAGTTAGTTAGTACATTGGGATTGTGTAACATTTGCTCTTACTTATTAATTGTGTTGTATTTGAACTTTTAATCATAATGCTGCACATTATTATAGAAAAGTTACATTATAAATCAATAAAAAATCTTGACTTATCAATAAAATTCAATAATAATTAGGAAAACTGGGTCATAATTCTTATCATGTCCACAACTCTTTGAAGCTATAGTGTTATTTCATGTTCTTTCATCTCATCTAATTCATTATTGCTTCTGTTTTCTCTTGGTTATTGTTAACAACAGCAATAGTTTTAAAAATTACATCAGAATGACTTAGCTTTTTCATGTTGTAGGTTCTGTCAGCTAGCATTGAAGGCTTTGCCTCTCAGTCTCTTTCTCAGCCGGTTAAATTCAAAGTGAATTCGCCTCGCGGTACTTTGCCGCCAACACTGTCAAAGTAATTGTCGGCCATTAAATGTTTGTTTGCAAAGTAAATGCAGTATTGTATCCGTAAAATCCAGCCATAGCATTTGTTTATTCAGCAGAGATCAGATTTATTTAGGTATGTAAAAGAAAAGAAACTTGCCTGGATACGGTACATGTGGATGGATAAGTATAATCATTTGCAGTCTGCTGAGATGTTTATAATCATGTCATTCTGAGCATATTCGTTCATGAGCTGTTTATTGCATTATAAAATAATAATAATAATAATAATAATAATAATAATAATAATAGAAGATAATAATAATAATAATAATAATAATAATAATAATAATAATAATAGAAGAAGAATAATAGAAGAATAGATTTTGCAAAAGAAAAGATGTAAGTTTATGTTGCAACTTTGATTTCATTTCTTGATTTAAAACATATACCTTTCGCGTTTTAATTATCTGAGTTGACGTCTTGTTTGCACTCAGCTGCGTCTACTTCAGTGAGGCGTTTGCCCAGTGGACCGTAGGAACTGGCGTCTGCAGTGTCCAGAACAACCTTATACTCGGCGTAGACAGATTCGTTTCATGCTCCTGTGCTCACATGAGTGCCTATGCTGTTCAAGTCAGATCCGTTGACAATTCAATGTTTGTCGGCTATCCCATTTGGTTTCATATTTCCTGTTTCATATGCATGGTAAGTGTACGGTTTGTTCAGTGATAACAGTTTCTTTCGTTTGTCTTGATTACTTTTGGAAAATTTGTGCGGTATAGTAAATTTTGTTGACTGGCTGTTGTACAGGGTGGCGCCAAAAAAACTGTACTAGTCAAATCTGGCCTATCCTCCATAGACTGTCACCCATTTGCCTGGCCAGATTTCCTGGATTTGACCTGGATCTTTAATTAATTATTTGGATTTGGTGTGCCATCGGTTGATGCTCCTGTGTATTATGAAGTGGCGCTATAGAAGTTCAAGATTAAATTAGATCAGATTAGATTTAGGCTTGCATTTAATATAGTCCAGTTTTTTTCACCACCCTATACTTTAAAAGGTAAGCTTTTAGTTTTTATCTCACTACTGCATGAAATGACTCTGTACTGTATTTGGAATTTGTTATTTAGTCATGTGCAGTATTTGTGGTCTGCTTTTTAGAGGCTGTGTGCATGGATTCATGGTCATGTGTGTGCTTGTATGCGTGTATGTGTAATGATTTTCTGGACTTCCATTGTAGATCTGTGATTGTTGAAATGGCGAGTTCATGTGAATTGTTCAGATGAGCGAAATTTGAATTTAAAAATAATAAATGTAATTTTTCACCTCTAACTGATGCTATTTTTCAGGGATGCCTTGTGCTGGTTATACTGACACATCACTTGTGTCACCCGTCAGATATGTTTCCCGTTAATCTTCTTATGCACATGTGTTTTGCAATCATTTCCACAGAGGTAGGTTATAGTTTCTGGTTTCTACATCAACACTTGCTGTTTCTGATGACATTTCTTTAAATTTGAGAACTGAAATTGCCCTCCTTTGTATCTGTAAGTTTTGAAGATGAATTTTTTATTCAAGTTTTTAAAATGTTCAAGTTTTTAAAATGTAAACCATACATTTATACAGCGCCTTGATAATAATGAACTAGTCGTCAAACCTGAGGATGGGAAGTTAGCAGAGCGGTAACAACATTAGATGATATAGCTGATAGGGCCATGGGTTCAAGATCCCGCAGGAGTCCTAAGGTCGACTCAGCCTTACTTGCTAGAGGGTGGTGTTAGAATGAGGAGCAGTGGTTAAATGCTACTACAAGCCAAACAGGTACGCTACACTATGCACTAGCCCTGTATCCATGGTATTGCATACCTGGCTGAGGGCTATTTAGCAACGAAGATCAGCACAGCCCTACAAGCCCACGAGGTTCAGGAAGGACTTTGACTTTTTTACTTCAATGCATAGAGTGCTATGTAGACCGTATTAATTTCCACTCTGAGCCGATGGATATGTGGGCGCTCCAGAATCAAGCCCAGGTTGACGGCGGACAGGGCTACTAGCTCTCTACCAACTGAAGCACCTAGGCACAAGTTGTATGCTATTATTATTGCTATTATTATTATTATTATTATTATTATTATTATTATTATTATTATTATTATTATTATTATTATTATCATTATCATTATCATTATCATTATCATTATTATTATTATGCAAGACAATTTCTTAATGGCTGTCTGACTTTCAGATGCATTTTGAGTTTGCATGAGTTTGTGCTTAGTTTATTAGTTTATTATTAGTTTTATTGTATTTAGTTTTTGTTCAGTTGATTTGTGTTATTCCTTGTTTGTGTACTATTTTTGATGCTGTGCTTGTCACGAATAAAGATTATTATTATTATTATTATTTTATCAGATTTGCTACGTAATCGATGGATTTCTGAGTCCCTGGCATATTCTGAATGCTGGGCCAAGTGATGACAATTACAGATGCATCATAATGTCACTTTTTCTTCACTATTTCTTCATCGCTCAGTTCTTCTGGCTCATGTTACAGGTCAGGTGACTCGAGTTTTATACCTGTTCAAAGTTCTTTGCTATCACTTTATGATCCCAAGTATATAAGACTTGGTCTTTTTATGATTTGCTTTCTTTTGCAATGGATTCACTTTAGTACCTGTTAAAATTTTTCAAAAACTGTGTACTGGATAGTACACAAAGTTTTTCATGATATACCCTGTCGGTTTTGTTATAGATATAATAAATATAGCTGAAAATCTTTTAAGACAGTTTGTTCTTTAATTGTATCACACAACTTGGAAAAGTTCAAGTTATTTACTCTCTCTGTTACTGTTTTAGTCAATAAATCTTTATCGAGTGCTTCTGCTGAATGATGAAAATACACGGCGGTTTTACTTGGTCTTCTTTCTAATTGGCTGGGGTAAGGTTATTAAATGTGAACATCTTGTTTAAAGAAACGAGCATTCAGTTGCCCATTCTACTGCTGTATAAATTGTCAACCTGTATGTGTGTTCTATTTTCATTATCCATTAAACCAGAGTTGAGGAGGGTCAACTTTTGAATAAATTATTATTATTATTATTATTATTATTATTATTATTATTATTATTATTATTATTATTATTATTATTATTATTATTATTATTATTACAAACCACATATATGTTACTGTTTTAGTTACTTGTCATAATAATTTTTTTAATTAAATATATCTAACCTGGACCACAGATTAATAATTAATCAACATGAGCGGGGAATGCTGCAAATGTGACCAATTGGCCCCTAAGGCAAACATTTATCAGGAGGGCCTCTGAGGTCAACAGTGTTCAGGGTCCCATTTTGTAGCCCAGTATGCCACTGCTATCTTCACCAAATTCATAGATAGAAACTCCATAGTTTCTTCACATTTTAAATTTGTTCTCTTGACATGTGGTGCTAATTATGCCCCATTTAGAATGTCCATTCATTTTCTTTATTGAGGAAAATGTCAGACTTTAGCAATCATTGCATCCATGTGGACAGTACAATAGTTTATTTCTGCAGGAACTCTGCCACTGTTATTTGCTATAGGATCCTGTTTGAATGTTAGTGTCTCTCTCTCTTTTCATTTCAGGAGCTCCCATGTTATTTGTTGGTCTCTTCTATTTGGTTGTCTACCTGATTTATCGTTTGGCAACAAGTTTTCCAGTAGACAGGATCTATGGAGATGTGCTTCGAAACTCAAACTTGTAAGTATGCACGATTGTACTGCCCTGTTGTGATGTCATATGAACGTAAACGCAGTGATATTTTGAATTTAACTGTCTGTTGATCATTTTTATCCAGCGATGATATGTTGCGGTCTGCGATTGTCTTCCGGCTATTGTTTGTTTTTATGATATTTTAATGATTCATTTTTGAAATCTGAAATTCTATTGACTCGCTATTTACTATGCACATGTTATCCATTTGCAAATTTGATGTATCACTTTTATGTGTGTTTTGAATGTAAGCTGCTTCATAACAAATGGATATGTGGCTCTTGGAGGCATACTGCTGCCTTGCGCCGTTTGTCTCATCGTTGTGGTCTCTATCTGTGTCCAAGCTTTCGTCATGTACCAGCAGTGGGGTGACTATGACAATGTCTACATTGGTAGAAGAAATGTAGTTGGTATGTTTCTGTAGGTTTTTAAAATACATTTTGCACAGTTATTGATTACTTTGATGTTTACATTACAGGCAGTTCGACAGATGAGTGTGAATGTTTTTAGTGGATTACAGGGCTTACAAGATAATAGGCAATTTCACAATTCTATTAATAGTGCTATCAATATTCTATTAATAGACGGATGCTATGGTAAGTTTTTTGATGTTTGTCTTTCGTGCTTTCACTGCTTTTAACAGTGTTGATCATTGCATCTTTGCTATATCATGTGCAGTTGAACCCAGTTTGCCGGTAGTTTGATGTTTCTAAGGTTCTCTTCTTCTTGAAATGTTATTTTACTTCGTCTCAAAATCTTTTGATTGATATCAAATTGTTGGAGAGAGATTTGCTACATAAACTACGGCACGTGTTTAGTATTTGATGTGGACAATAGCGGCAGTTATGCGAAGAGATAGCAATTAATTTCAATATGAAACTAGTTTTGTTTTGTTTTTAAATTTGCACATTTGCAACAGTTGATGCAGCAGTACCGGTATATCGTCCTTGTACCCAGAATTGAATTATGCATGTCCTCTGAAAACTGTGCTACTGTTGCATGTGAAGTCACTTAAAATGTTAGTTACATTGAAAAGGTCATGCTAATAAAGACTTTGAACCTTCTGAACCACTCTATGTTATGTTGTGGTATTATAATAATGGTGTGCATGTTTCTATGTGTCGCATAATGCATTGCAGAAGTAAAGATACTTATTGGATTCTGGTCTCTGTTTGTTCTGACGTGTCTCTGGATGGCGCTTCACGTCTCCATTAACCAAATGTGGACTGTCGTTCTTTTCTTTATTTGCAATGTCTTAATGGTTAGTTACTCTTGAATATATATTGTTTTGCTAATGGTACATCAAAGTCATTGGAAGACACAGATCAGTAGCCTTTAGTGGTTTCACTTTGTGGCAGATCCAAGCCAACAAGGCCATTAGAAATGTTTTTACATTTTCAAGGCAACATATCATAGATTTCTCCTATTAATAACAATAATATTATTATTATCAATATCATTATTGTGTGATTTATATAGAGCAGTGTCTTTACAAATGTAGAAGAAAGAAAGTTCTAGACAACGAGACAGATGATTTGAATTGATGTTTGCAGATTATTATCATTCATTCGGTAGGAGGATTCTGGAGGAGCCTCTTTGGTCTTTTCCACTCAACTGTTGCTTGTAACTGTGTTGTGGATTGCAGGGCATTTATGGATTAGTGGCATATGCAATCATTCGCTGGGAAGTGTGTATTGCGTTATGCGTGTCTGATGAAAAACGAGCATCGGCATTGCGCAAGACAAGGAGGCCAGAGACGACAACCTCTGTTCTTTACGCACAACCAGTTCGACCTACAAATGAATCAAATTTGGTGACGAAGCAAGAATCAATGAAAACACCAAAGGTTACTTACGTCTTTCTTTGAACTGTGGGAATGGTGGATGACAAGAAATAATCTGGAAGATTCTTTGTGTTATTTAATTAATAATAATAATAATAATAATAATAATAATAATAATAATAATAATAATAATAATAATAATAATGTGATTTTAAGTGGTTTAGGAGGTTAAATAAGCCTGTGTGAAGATTGGTAGAGCTTCGTTACAATGGACACAGTTATAACAAATCATCGGTTATAACGTATCGCAATGTACGGTTTCGTATGATGCGATATCATATTGAATGGCATTGGATATAGCTTACCTCAGATATACATACTAAATTTTACAGACCTCAGACTATGTTGTAACAAAGTTCTACTCTATTGTGTAATTGTAATTTAGATCTAGAATCACTAACCATTGCAGTAGTTGTTGTATAAAACTGTGTAAATATTTGACTTGTTGCTGTGCTATAATAGCCTCCTTGTTGACTTTTTGCTTTAGAATGCTCTTGACACCAGTATGGCTTAGCAACTCCCTAATTCTATGGCCCTCTTTTTTAAACGACTTAAAACTTATCTCTTTGTCAATACACAGTAATTTGCTGTGGGAGTGCTTCTGAGTGATTCTTCAGAAGAGGCGATATACAAATATTTTGTTGCATTACATTACATTACAATAGGGCAGCCAATATATTTGGGGAGTGGTTTTTTTAATTGTGTGTTTAGGGGAAAGAATTGTCGGAGTCTGGATCTGAAAAGCAGCTCAGACCCACTTTGCACGTTCGGCGGTCGGCGCCGAGCGTGCACAGTCCCACCGACACCGTGTTCCCCTACGACAAACGACGCACGTCGCACGGCCTGAACATTCTGGACGACTTCGACGACATAATTTACAGCCTCAAGGAAGAGCGAGACCTCGAGTACAAGTCAAGAGACGGAGGAAAGTACGATGATCGTCGCCGCGCGTGGGACGCCCGTCTGCCGACCGTAGCGTCATTTTACGACGACGATCTGATGCCCGTCTTTCACGAGAAGAAAAGAATCAACATTGCCGACACACACATCTGACACCAGCTGAAAACATTTAGAATGAAAATTATCAATGAGCACAGTTTGAACTCGTTGTCGGTTAAAAACGACGGCGGCAGTTCGACGGCACAGTGTACAAGTCCTTCCATTTGTGCCGCCGCCACGTTCTCAGTGCTGATACGCGAAGTGCAGGAGATACTTTGGAGCAGTCAAGATGTATTTTCAAATAAACTCTGTGAAAATAGTTTTTCATTAAAGTAGCTTTTCTTATGACAAGACTGATCATGTTTCAATGTTCACCAGTTTTTCTGTTCACTTCTTATTTGTTGTTTTAAGTAACTGAGCATATGTTGTTGCATTCATAACTGGCCTAAGTTGAAGATTACTTGAGACATGAATCTTGCAATTTCAGAACAGTTTAATCTTTCACTGTTCTTTCTGTGAGTAATTTCACCCAAGTTGAGCACTCTTTAGAGTTGCTCTGACTTTGTAACTCTACCTGGTATATGTGCTGCATTTGATTGCCAGTAGATGTCACATATTATGTGTGTCTGTGCATGTATGTGTATGTACAGGGCGCGATTTGTAGGGGGGTAGGGGGATTTTCCCTCCACTGCCCAACTGCATCCCCCCTACTGCTACATCCCCCACCACTACTCCCCCCCACTGCTACACTTCCCCACCAACTACATACCCCCAAGCTTGACATATCCCCCCCCATTGCTCCAGGTCACAAATTCCACCCTGTGTATGTATGTGTGAGAAACCCTACATTGTTTGTCGCATGTACCTCGTTTTTTTAAAAACTGAATACTTAGTCAGTTTTGTGTATTAATGCATCGCAGTGTTGGAGTTGTGAAATTTGAGTGGGGGGTGAGTACTGAAATTCAATGAATGACAGAAACTGCATATACCTGATATGCAATTTTTGGGAAGGTTGCAAAGTTAGCTGGAGGGGTTTCAACCTCCCTCCAACACTGATGCATCATATCCAGATCGTCAAATGTGGGTTCTGTGGATATTGTTTGAATATTGAATCCTGTCAATTATTGTTAGCTGGAATTTATTTTTTTAAATGTCTCAAATGTACATGGCACAGACTGTTCTTGTAATACATTTCATTTCCAGCATTTGAGTGGTTAATATTGATGCATTCTTATTGTCTCGTTATGATTATTAAATATATGTGGAATGGTGTTATTGTTGCATTGTTGTTTGTTAGAATGTTAAAACATAATGTATCTCTTCACATGGACTGATTAAAATTTGGCTGTTTGTCTCACTGGAGCTGTTTAATTAAAGCTTTTAAAGTTACTCTTTCATCTGTTGTGATCTTCCACCAAATGTGAATTATTACATTTATTACAGCAACATTTTATTCTGTTGCAATTTTTTTGAACACTTTAATTATTTTGATTTTTGAAGCACAGACCCTGCTCCTAAGGTTCGAGCATTGGCATAATTTTAGTTGTTTTTTTAAAAATAGACTTACCTTTGAGACATTACCTGCTGATATGTCCAGGTTCAAAAAGCTTTGATTTTAGTAAACAGCTACTTCAATAGATACTTATTCTAATTTTGTTATCATATGTGATATTATTATTATTATTATTATTATTATTATTATTATTATTATTATTATTATTATTATTATTATTATTATTATTATTATTATTAACATTTATAAAGCGTAAGTTCACAGTGCAGTGCAGCAAAAGGTAAATTCATGCTAATAAGAACTTGCTTGAGTAAATCAAGTGATGATTGATGGCTATTGTGGTGACTTAGGATATGCATATGCACACACACACACACACACACACACACAGGCAGATAGGCTGAAAGTGTGGGTGTATGTGTGTATATGTGTGTGTGCATTTATTGGAACTTTGTTTTCTAGATAAGGTAGATCACATAGGCTGTAGACTTTGTCCTCATTAGGCAACTGATAAGACAATCATTGCTGTATTTATTTCAGCTGCCATTCGTACAGTATTTCAATTACACTTTCTCTATAAATGTTGATCAAGATGCGACTAATGTGATAGTCATGGCCTAAAGTCAGCTTGTTAATAAGACGAGCATTTCACCGAAATTGATTATCTCCTTGCGATTTACGGGTGTGAATTCTATTCATAATTTTATTCATTGGTTGATTGTATATAAATGTATATTACAGGTAAATTTTTACATCCTTTTCCTTGCTTTGGCTTCTGAGTTGGGACGCACGGTGAACAAACACATTTGAGCAACGCTACATCACATAACATTCAACTCTCATGAGTATTTCAAATTGATTGGTTTCTTTGCAGTCGCTGTTTTCTCTGTTCCTTGTTTGTTCAGCTGAAGAATGAACACAACAGAAACTTATACAGGAGTGTTGATAGGGGAAGAGGCAACAACCAACTCGCCTACTTTGTTCAGCTCAAGGTTGAACACAACAAGAACGTTCACGCGGGTGATGATAGGGGAAGAAGTAACAACCAGCGGGCCTCTAAATGATTCTGCCGTAGTCGAAGAGTGCAACAGCAGCAACGTCCATTATTTCCTTCACAGTTGCTTTGCTGTTTCGGTAGGAACATCTGAAATCTATCTTTCTATCTAGTAGATGCAATTTTATAAATAGGCCTATATTGTCATTGTTAATATTGATGAAAATCAAATCAGTAGCTTCTGTAGTGCCATTGTTGTCATAATAATAGACTGGGCCTTAGTTGTGATGGTCGTTTGATATAGGCATGGGCTACAGTCTTTGCTTTGATGATAATTGTGCCCTTTTCTAATACTCGTAGGGATCAATCGATGATTTGTGTGTTTATTGAATGGAGGTATTCAGAATCAATGAGTTTGTCATTTTGGTTTCTTCTATCTGGAACTTTGACGGCCTTGGATTGTTGCACATATCTTCATTGTCTTTAATCATCCGACATTTGTTGACTTTCACCACCGGCTGATACCCTAGACATTATGATAGTGGCGCCATAGGAGTTTATTGATTGAATGATTGATTGAATGATTGATTAATTAATCTTAATATTGAAATATTTTAATGTCATTATCTCTTCAGGTATATATTAACTGATACAGTGTATTCTCCATTATTTCACTTCTGTTATGCCCTTGAGTATAACATATGAGCAACGTTTTTCGTGTGTTTAGTTGACTTTCGATCTGTCTGTATGCAGTGCGGCTTGCGTTTTATTCTGTGCGAATTTATAGGTCGTAATAATTTTCATCATGAGTTTCATGAACCGAAGACTTCGTCTCAACACCAAATGCTGCCATGGAAGACCTGGTCTGGCCGTGTACGTAAGTACGGTGTGTTTTCATTGTGAAGCGCAAGTTCAGTTGTAATATGTCCTGGCTCCTCTGATATTCGTTGAAAGTTGGAGAAGGAATAGCGTCCCCTCTCAAAGTTACCATAATGCATGTCTATTATTATCTTAGGGGGTGCCTTGGTGGCTACATTGCCTGCCATCAACTGGGATTCGATTCCTGGGCACTCACGTGTCCACTGGCACTGAGTGGAAATTAATATTGTCTGTGTAGTGCTTTAGGCTAGTGACTAGTTTATTACTGTCAGTTATAATTAATTATAACTCTTTCATAAATAATTATTATTATTATTATCTCTTAATACTGAATTATAATCTCTTTCAAAGCACCATTTCTTATACTCTGAGGCAATTGTCAATGATTTGCGTGTTATTATTATCATTGAATATATTGAATATATTGAATGGAGCTCTGTCAGTACGAATGCTACATGAAATGCAAATATATACAGAAATAATTAAAACTGCTCATGACGCCTTTTCAGTTAAACGTTGACACGAGTATTTTGATGTGTCCGTGGTTCTTATAAGTGAGAAATCTGATGATGTGACCTTACTCTTGTATTGACCAGTTCATTGGACTGTGATCTTCTTGTAGACCTATCAATCTCCTGGATGATTTTGACAACCGTTGGTCCTATGCCTGTTCTTTTGGAGCCATTACAAATACCATCGTTGTGATATTTCTCGGGCCAGAATATTTTGGATTCGAGGCTCCACAGGTTGCAAAAGGCAAGTCTTTGTGGTGAAACTTTGTCGTTTTTCCTAAACTGCTTTTTATCTGTGGGTGTGCACTTGTGCGAACTCAAACTCAGTCTTGGTGCTTACATACATGTACATGTGAAAGCCTGTGAAACAAAGCATGTGAAACCCATTTATTTTCTCATTTCAAAGTATTCATAGTAAGAGAACTTTCAAGTTCTCGTCCGGTGAAGGTACTATATAGATGCTTTGTTATGTTATATTACATTACATTACAAAACAGTCCTGGATCGTTCTATATTAGATCAATCAATCAGTGTCTTCTGGATACCATTTGAGTTTACCTGCCATGATACCAGTTTGACTCTTTCTGCTTTCAGTGTTCGTTGGCATGGTAACAGCACTCGAAGTGTGCATCATATATTTTCCGTTGTTTGCTTGCATAAATACACATCATGTGACCAGTGGATCAATGATTGGTTTTATATATTCTGCAGTATGGTGAGTTTAAATTTTATACTAAAATCATCTTTGCATGAAATTATGAACATCAATTCAGAAGTAATTGACTCTTTGACATTTTTATCTCATTGATACATATATGTATGTATAATTGTATATATGCAATAATTATACATGTATGTATGTCACTGCTGACTAAAAGTTCGTGTTCTACATAAAGGTTTATCTCCTGGTTCTCCTGGTTTTGTGCATTTAGGTCGTTGCTTATGCACAAATTGGGTGTTGTAATTCTTTCGTCTATAAATTATCTGAAGATCAATTAATGTAAATAATTTAGTACAGTTGAGGGTGTTTTCACTTGACTTGGGGAGGGGGATGTTGTCCCAATATACAATGCCTATTCATGCTGTATTTTGTTAACAGGCTCTATGCCAGCATTAAGCAGTTGATCAATTGTACAATGGATCCCATACCTGAGGTGTGTTAATTGTCATCTTGTAATTTGTAGCCTTTGATGATAATTCATCGGATAAATATGATCACAGACTTTTCCTTCTTATTTATATATGCTGGATAACTGCAAAGATTATGGTATCACTGAGTAAACTGTGTTTTGCTTTATTACAATATTTAAGAAACTTTTGTTGTTAGAGTACTTATAAAAGTATAGTAATGCTAAGTAACTAAACATTATATTAACTGAATGCTATTGGTAGTAGTTGCTGGTCACAGTAGTAAAGAAGTCTTAACCTAATGTTTCACTACTCTTGTCGTTTTCTCCAGTAAATTGTTATTAATAATTTCTTTACAAATGTATTTTGCAATTCATGGTTGCTCTCCAATAATGTGATATTGCAGTAAATCAAAGAATCCATATTCAATTTGTTTATTTGCATTGTATCTTATGTTATCTCAGCTTCTGCCCTATGCTGGGTTAGTCCTAAGTATACCAAACATCATTTGCCTTACGGGTGTTGCTGTCAGATTCTTCTACAACTTTATTCGAGCCTGTGTTGATAAGGCTCCAATCAGACAGGTCTGTGCAGATTTTCCTTTTGCCAATTTGATGAATACCAATTGAAATAACAGGTTGCAGCAAATTTCTTGAAAAACAAATATTTTTAAAAATATTTGTTGATGCATGTGATTGCAATAATAATAATAATAATAATAAATAATAATAATAATAATAATAATAATAATAATAATAAAGATTAAAGTGGTTCAATAGGGTCTGCCCTGTGTGAAAACCACTATGTTTCATGTATTCATTCATTCGCATTATGGTCATGCTTTGTACTATCATTCTTTGTCCTCTAGTAAGTTTGTTTGTCTTCTTGTCTGTACATCTACAAGTACAAAACTTGGTAGTATATAATATAATATATAAATGTGAGCAGTCAATTACTGAATAACTGCTACAATACTTTGTCTACAGCCTAGTAGCTCTACAAGATCCTCTGTAGTTTCCTATAGTGCAGGGGTCTCCAAGGTTTTTTTAGCCAGGGTCCACTTTGCTTACTTCTGAAGGTTCAGTGGGCTACAAGCACAAGAAACTAAATTTAGTGGAATAGATTTAGTACGATATGCATTTTTTGCTGCGGGCCAGACTACAGATCTTGGCGGGCCGTATCCTGCCTGCGGGCCATACTTTGTAGACCCCTGCCTTTAGTGTTTAGGTTGGTTTCTTTTAAAGGCTTTTAATGGCATGCTTCTGTTGATTTGATTAGGAATTTAAACAGAACGTTGCTGAGATTTGGCAAATCAACTATGTCCAGGGACGAATTAACTGGAAGTAAATGTCATTAAAGTCTTGTCTTGAAGCTTCAGATTAAATCTATAAACCTAAATAATTTGGAAATAGACAAAATTCATTACAGATTGCACTGGGAATTTAGTAGCTGCATTTTTAAAACTATTCTTAATGGCTTGAAATTTAAGCCTCATTATGAGTCGGGCATGAAATGAATAGTTTTTTTGATCCATTATGGTGAATATTTATCATCATCATCATCATCATCATCATCATCATCATCATCATCATCAGCTCATGAAGACAGTTATGGCCTTTGTGATCACCCTCCACCATTTGAATATTTGGTGTCAAGAAATTTGGCAAATATTTTGGAGGCTCATCTGGCAGAAACCAAATTTCATATTTATGGCAATAGCACAGGCATATCCAGCAGTATGCTTTAACCCCTTAACTGGGTGCCCCGAGTAACGCTCGTCCATTTTACATTGAGTTACAAATAGTTGCCCAGTTAAAGGGTTAAGGAATTAAAAAGTGTTTTATTTTGTTATAGAGTTAGAATTATGACTGGTTTATGTTCAGGAAACAGTCAGAGGCAGTAGGCCGTTGTCAGAAGCTGCTGCAATTTATTCAAAAGTACATTTACGAGCGGCAGCCTCAGTTCAAGTTTTCTAGTCGAATCATCTGCACCCTATTTGTCGTGGTCTGTTGTGTCTACCAGGTGAGCAACTAGCAGAAGTAGCGATTCAATAAATAATCCAAAGACAGGTAGAGATGAAACAAGTCCTGGAACAGTGGATGTAAAATCCTTAACAGTAACTGATGATGTGCCATCCGCTGAATGCCTTGGGCATTATAATGGTGGGATCATAGACGTTGATTTATAGATGGATTGATTGATTTCATTGATTGATTGATGATTGATTGAATTGCATCAGGCTGAAAAGTGATGTAAAATAAATTTTAGGACGTCAGATGTTCCAGGTTGCAAATTCACTGAACGTGTAAAAATGTTAATCACATTTATTATTTGGGCTCTAAAAAATTAAATTAATTAATTTCATTCAGTTGTTGCATGCAGCTCTGTATATTGTAATTTAATACTGATCGGGCATAGTGGATAAAGTGATGTTTCTATATTTGATGGAAATAGTCTTCTTCAGATTGCTTGCTATCTGTGTGTTTTGATGGGTGGATAGATTTCGTTGACTGCCATAGATATTATCATTTTGTTAGCTTGGCTTACTCTACATGGTGTCGAATGCCTATTTTTCTCAATGGGCGACGAACCAAGTTAATCGCTATGTTAACGTTTCTGGATTACCGTTAAACGACACTACGGTTCAGAACCTGTTTACGGCTGTTACTATGTTGAACAGTAAGTGTTCTTTAGGGTTACGGTTACTTGCAGAGTTTTGTTATCTCAGGGCTAGCAGATAGGATGCTCGCCAATCTCAGTCTTCTTATGTAGATAGAACTAGGTATTGATTCTTAAAACTTACATTGGCAGCTTTATATCTGGATGTGGAAAGTGACGCTTTACTGAATTTGACCTAATCGGTATCATTGTCACAAATTCATTGTGTAATGTCTTGTACCTTGCTTTTGTTACTCTTGCTGTGACTTAGAGGTTGAAGAATGGCCTTATATTGTTTTACCATATTCACCATTAATTTTTTCTAAAAATGTGTGCAAAACTGGAAATAACAGATTTTATGTGAGATATTGTTGAATATTAAGCTTGCTTTTTGATTGACTAGCTGACTGACTGACTGACTGACTGACTGACTGACTGACTGACTGACTGACTGACTGACTGACTGACTGACTGACTGACTGACTGACTGACTGACTGACTGACTGACTGATTGACTGACTGACTACCCAGCCAACTGACTGATTGGCTGGTTGGTTGGTTGATTGGTTGGAATTGTGGCTAATTGATTGATTGACTCACTGACTCACTGATTTTTTTCTTTTTGCTTAATTGCATACTCATACATGATCATCTGTCAGTCCGTTTCAAAGATGGCATTTAGTTGTTAAGCTGGCTAATGTATTTCATTTGCAGTATCATGGATAGTGGCTACTGGTATCTCACTGGCTTTGTTTGCTGTCAATGTGATATTCGTCGTTTTTAAGTACAGGTGATGATGATGATGATTGTCAGTTTTTGCTTAATCAGACATGTTGGAGTTTCCCTAGTTTAAATTTTGTGTTAGTTAATGCCAGTGACAATGTCTTTTCAATACTTCTTAAATTTATTCGTGCTTTGTGAAGGCATGATGATATCTTATTAGCACTCTTAGTCATTGTTTTTAAGTCTATGTGAGACTAACCTTTGTGCCTAAGACTAACCCTGTGGCCCTTGGCTTCATGAACAAGGTTTTGGTGGCCTGTGATGTCAAAAAGTTTGGACAGCATTGCCTTAGTCAATTAGTATGATATGAAACAATTAGCAAATTGTCATGATTAGAAAAGTACTTTATACTTTATCATGTTCTGCTAATCTATCACAATAATTCGTCAATATTGTTGTTGTTAATGACAACAACTTAAAAATCTGTCATTGACAACATCTTTGGTGACGAGTTTGTTTCCTAATTCCAGAAAGGACTCCTTGAAGCTTTTGCAAGGCAACAAAGACTTCATAATGCCATCTGTGCAGAAACAGGATAGCTCGCTGTTTCTTGTGAGTGTTTCTGTCTTACTTTCTCTGGATATTTAGCGCATGCATACGTTCGTATCTGTTACATGGATACTTGGGTCTGTAATGAAGTTGAGTTGCTCTAGAAGAACATTACAGATGCAAAATGTTCTTTTAATCTTTAACCTGTGTGCAGTTGAATTTCCATGTCAGACATTCTGCAAGCTTTGACCTATCTTTCAGTGGCGGCTCCACAGGGGGGCCCGGGGGCCTGTGCCCCCTATTGAGTGCCTGCCCCCAGTTGGGACCCTATACTTAATACTACATACCTAACAACAAATGGTTGCCCCCATGATTAGAAGTTGCCACCGCAATGTCCCCACTTGCCAAATCCTGGAGCCGCCACTGCTATCTTTACATAAGGATGGATCTTTATGATAGTTTTGTTGTTAAAGTATCCTTGGCTTTGGCTCTCCCACTATAAAAATTGCCTCAATTATAATAAAAAAAAGGTAGCAGAAATTTGTTTCTGGCACTGTAAATGGAGTGCAGAGGCAGGAAGATGGCAGACTGGTAACATGCTTTAGCAGGACACTGATGGTACGGGTTCAACTCCCACAGGAGTCCTAAGGTCGACTCAGCCTTCACTCACTAGAGGGTGTTGGTAAAAGAAGCAGCATCAAGCAGTAAAGGCAAAACATGGGTCTAGACATATTACTGGCAACCACTCTAAATTAGTGGAATAAGCCAACTGCATCACGGCTTGCCCCAAGAAACAGAGATCAGCACCGACCCCAAATGCTCAAAATTGAATATGGAAATACTTTGTCTTTTACCAATTTACCTTTATCGTTAAATGAAACGTAGATTTTGTTCGTTTCAGCGGAACTGTATGCTGTTTGCTGGGTTTCAGATTGCCTATATGCTGTGGGGTAAGTTTCATCTTCATTTCACTTTATTTCAATCACAAATATGAGTATTTCAACTGCCATCTTACAGTAAATGACGTCCATTTAGTCACTGAATTCATTTGAAATAATTTTGTGTTTGGTAATCGATAATCTTCTTCTTTAGGTGCTGATTATTTCAACGTTAGCAGCCATGGATTTCCACTTTGTTCAATCTCTTATTAATTCAATGCTATTCTTTACTCCCTCAATTCCTTCTCGTAGGCAGTCCGCATAAGTGTTTCTTTGCCTTCCTCTTGCTCTTTTCCCTCTACCTTTCCAGTTACTGCCAAATGATCCAGGCCTTCCTTCCTCATTATGTGTCCAAAGATGGAAGGCTGTCTTTTTTGGAGATTACCATCAGACTTCTTTCTATTCCAATTTCATTCAAGATCTCGTCACAAGATAATACAGGCCTTTTTAACAGACTGGCAGTCATTGTCACACACACACACACACACACACACACACACATACACACACACACATATATATATATATATATATATATATATATATATATATATATATATATAGTTATATACAGAGAATATGTTTTTATTTTTCCCAGGTTACTTTGTTCTAAACTTTGTGCTGTGGTTACTGGCTTTGCTGTTCTGTCTGTTGATCGTCCTCCCTCTGATGAATGGAATTACGGACAGCGCTAAGTTTTTCATCAATTTCTGCATGTACGCTAGAAATATTTGTCTTTCTAATAACTTAAGTAGATCAAAATCAGTAGGGCAAACATTTAATTGCGATATTGTATATGCATAGGCAATAGTTAGTACTGTAATGACATGCATGTGACACCCTGTCTAGAATTTAACTTTTCTGCATGATAATAATGATGATGACAATATTAGCAATGATTAATAATAATAATAATAATAATAATAATAATAATAATAATAATAATAACAATTGTAATATTTGGTTTAGTAAAATTTGTCCTTCACGGGGTCCATTACTTAATGATGATTTTTCAATACACTATGAATGCCATCTTTTTAGTGGCATCATCATCATCATCATCATCATCATCATCATCATCATCATCATCAGGTTCTCTGTTTTGGGATAGTATCCACTGTTTCCACACCTCTCTGTGCCTTTATGTCTTCTTTGTGTCTCCATGTATTTTAATGTACATGTGTATTTCATTGCACTGTCATCTGTTGTAGCATAAATGAGACTTATTCTGGATCTGCTATTTTTAGTGTTCCACTCATCGTCAGCGTGAGTCTTCGCGCACTTCAAACTCTCTTGTCCGGAAGATTCTTTCTTCAGGATAAGATTGAAAAGGAGGACAAATACAAACCGCTTGCACTGAACAACAGGTTTTAAAGCCCATCTGATGCATTTCACAGTTAAATATCGGTATTCAGTGGCATAATTGAGGTATGTATTCTGAGAATCAATTAATGGTTTCTGAACCTAACCACTGTGTAGCAACTTTGGGCAAACTGTTTACTGGTTATTGTGGTTAATTGCCTTGAGCTTATTATGACTCTTCACTTTGTGAATGACTCCAAATGCGCTAACAGCCATATGATAATAATAATAATAATAATAATAATAATAATAATAATAATAATAATAATAATAATAATAATAATAATAATAATAAATAATAGTAATAGTAATAATAATAGTAATAATAATAATAATAATAATAATAATAATAATACAACTTGAATCTTGATGTTTTGTATTACTAGTGATTGCCATGTTGACCAAAGTCTAATCTGTGATATTTCTTCTTGCGAAGGTTGTTGTAGTTCTTTGATATTGACCTTGTCTTTTGCGGTTTGAAATTGGAGTACCATTGGCTCATGTGTCAGAGCATTAGAGATGGTGCTGTAGAAGTGCATAATTATGTGATAGTGTCTTTTATTCAGAATCTTTGCCTCTTTCATATGCCCCCACTTTGACCGCCATGGATGTTCTTGTTTCCATTTAGACGAGTCTTTCATCTGACCAACTACTTCTTCTTCATTGCAAACATCGAGACTGGACTGTTTTCGTGCCTCTACAGAATCCTCCAGGGCCTCATCTTTGGCCTCATCTTTCTTGGACGACTGGATCGCTGTGTCCTCATGGCTGGCCTTGAGACACAGGACATAGGTAACTGAGTAGAAATAGAAGAGGCGCTATACAAATGTCACATTACATTACATTATGCATCCGAAAGTAATTTAAGCAAAGCTTAGGTACTGCTTTAAGAGTAAATTTTGATGAATTAGGTATATTTAATATTTCCAACCATGGTATCTGCTATATTCTTATTTTCTTGAGATATCGGAAGACTTAACTGTTTTGCCTTGTGTTGTCTCTTCCATCTGTGCCTGCCTGTTATTCTATCTCGTTCTTCCTATCTTATTATTTATAAGATCACAAATTCTTGAGAATACATAATTGATATAAGTGATCTAATTGTCAAAGGATGTACAGAAATGCAATAGAAATATATAAATAACACATAATTAACCCTTTTACCATTTGCCATAAGAATACTCATCCATTTTACATTGTGTTACAAATAAATGAATGACAAAAGGGTTAACAAACACTAAAGTAGAAAAAGTTTTTATGCAAATCTATAGACATCATTTACTGCAGATGGCATTATTTACTGATCATCTTGTCAGCTTTCATGTTGTATTTAGGTTACAATGCATATCTTGGCATGCTTTACACGGAGCACACTCATAACAACCCCGTTCTGAGGGTCTTCTGTCATCTTCTACTGGAAGGCGTCAGGGAAAAGAAACTCGCAGAGGTGGAAGCAAAGAAAAAATCCAGAGATGCCATCAAGAAGACGAACGTGAAAGAGTATGAAAATCTGGTTATGGAAGTGGACCTGATCGATCTCGATCCAAAGGAAACAGAAGTGACGGGTGTGAAAGACCCGATTGCAGAAGTTTGGAACGAAGAGGAACTGTCAGGTGAAGCGAAGAAAGAGGTCGGTGGCTTCCAAACTGAGGAGAAAACTGATTATTTAGAACTGGAGGAAGGAATTCATTCGGTTGATGATAAATGTGGAACGTCACAGGCAGTGGTTGAGACTGAAACAAGTGAAGCAAATCACAAAGAGCAATGTTGTAAAGAAAAATCTGAACAGATTGCTGCTGCTGCTGATGGTGATGATGATGATGATGATGGTGGTGGTGATGATGATGAAAATGACGAATATGCTGATTTCAGCGAAAAAGTGAAGGAACAAGTTGAAAAAACAGGTAGAATATTGAATATTTAATTATGTTTTTAAGAGTTGATTCTTTTTGATTGGATACAGTGGCGTAGCGTGAGGGGCCAAGGGGCGCCGGCACAACATTTTTGGGGGTGCAACATTCCAAGTGAAAATAATATAAAGTTTAAGTAATAATAATTCCCAAAATAGGTTGACCTAAAATAGGTTGACATAAAATAGGTTGACGTAAAATAGGTTGACACATATGTCATTGACAAACTAGTTAAAATATGTTAATACGTGATCGAAATGGGCAAGGGCCTTTTATTGATTGTCAAGACTTGAGTTTTCAAGAAGAGAAAAGAGAAAGTTGGAGGTGCAAATGGACCGTCCATATATGACGTCACACAAATTTTAGGTACAAATTACCCCATGCCACATTTTGTCACAAAGGTATTAGCCCCTCTTTAAAACTATGTCAGCCCGTCATGGGTGAAAGATAATAATAATGCTACTAATTTGATTTATGATTTACTTCTTCACATGTGTAACTACCAAAGTTTTGCAAAAATTATTACAAATTGCTTCTAGTCCTCTTGGTCCTGCCAGGGTGATGAAAAGTGAATATCCATTGTGCACACCGGAATATTGCCAGCAGGAACAGAAAGTTAAAATAATCTACATATATTAATGTTTACCAAAACATAAATAAATTAAAATGTGCCATCACAATGTTGTACCTCCCCCTTCCTCTACTTCACGGGTCGTCACAGCTTGGTGAATCCACTCCCCCTCAGCATCTGACGTCATATATGAACGATCCCTCAAGTCCATTTTTGGCCCGGGTGATTCCAACCCACACTGTGCCCCTGATTGAATGTAATATGCCATAAATTGGCTACTGTTTAATATTAAGAATTCTTATAAGATCAGTTTGCAATTTTAAATTTTAATTTAAGAAATTGTTTTAAAATTTACCATTTATTATTATTCTAAAGTTTTGATTTGATATGGTTCTAATTTATCTGCTTTCTGTGCTAAATATTTATAGGTTTTGTGGATAAACGTTGCCTTGCAAGATATAGATGGAAGATCCTGCTTACCTTGGTGAACAATCCTCACCTGATTGCATTTAGAAAAGTTAAGCCAGAGAAGAAAGAAAAGAAGAAAAAGAAGAAGAAGTTCAACAAAAAGGCCGAGACAGACACCGTGGTACATGCTCATGTGAAGTACGAGCAGTATCGAAAGCTGAAAGAAGAAATCCGCGACCTTGAGGCTCAGATTTTTGGGCCGTTTATAGAAAGAGAGCTCAGATCTATTGCTTGCCAAGCTACTGAAGATGTTCAAATCGAGTCCTTTCTGCCTGACACAAATTTCAGATTCATAGATAAAACTAGCTCAGAAGGCAGCAGCATCAACAACTGCAGTCAGAGGCCTAGCAATATCAATTCAGAAATGGAGAATGCCGACGGTGACATTTCACGCAATGTAACATTTCGTGAGCGTAAGAGTTACCCCAGTAGTAATCGCCTGAAAGCTTTAAGTTGGTCAGCAGGTGCTGATAAAATCTGCTGTGAAAGTTCTCAATCAAGGCATAGCAGTCTGAAGGCATCCAGTGGACCCAGTTTGGCTATAAATTGTGACATGGATTATGAAGAGAATTCCTTAATTTCTCATCATTTCTAGTTGATAAAAATTACAATGTCTTTGTTGTATTGTTTTCAGCAACTACAGTCCCTGTAGATGTACAATCATAGCTTGAGTGTAAGCATGAGAAACTTGCTTGCAATTTGGCCTCATACTTCAGAACAACTATATTTATTAATAAGTTTTATGCGAGAATTTACTCCACTGTTCTTTTTGATCTGGTATCTTTTTAGTGATGTTTACATGCATTGTTTGTTGTCAGTTAGGCCTGTATTTGCAGATTTCAGTAACAAAAATAAGAAACTTTATTTGATGAAACAGATTTGTTGATTTTTCTCACTTATATTTTTGCAATCCTCAAATTTGTTGTGAAACCTGTCAGTAAATTACATTTACACAGTTATCTTTGAATGTTTTTCAAAAGTAAGTTTATACGCTACGATATATTTGGCATGACAAAGAAAATGAAATCCATTGTAACAAGCAATAGGCACAAGACAGAGAACAGTGAACAAGGAACCAATCGAAAGTTAGAACACCAATTTATTACAGTGTATATGTTTTCGGGGCAGAGTGGTTTAGAACACGTTACAATGATTTAAATGACCTCGCATCCCTCGGCTGTCAGATCTTCCAAAGAGTCAAGTCTTTTCATATGTAGGATTAAGACACATCTTTTCAATTAGCATTCCTCCATAGCTCTATCTCGATGTTTCCAACTGACTGATTTCTGGAATGACCTGGTCTTTCGCTGATGGATTTGGAGTACCATCGATTGACACTCTTAGAAGACTTAGAACAAACTTGTGCTGTAAAAGTACATAATTATAATTATTACTTACTAAAGGGCCTACAATCCTACATTCCATCCACTGGAAATTTTATCCTCTGTAAAAATACTTTTCCGCACTGCCTACTCCTACCTAGATCTACAACATTGATTACTACGGATTACGGGCTATGAATTCTGCCCAGATTGAGCGCTCGTGAATAAGCTGGTGCACTGAGCAAAGTTTTGAAAGTGCTATAAAAATTTCGTTTTTTACTTACTTACTTACTTGAATAGCTACTATGAATATATGTTGTTGATTCTGTGCAAACATGGCGAGTCGATCGTTGGTCGCTGCAGGATTCGTAATATTTAGGATAATTAACGCGAAAATTGAATATTTGTTGCTCCAGACGTCCTATGGAATTCATCATTGGACGCCTCCGAAAGGTGAATATCAGTTTTCTGTTGTGTACGGATGGGAGAAGCGATATCAGATGGGAGGCTTCACTTCTCGCTAATCTAAAAGTAAAGTAAAATCTCGTGGATTTCTATAGCGCCTTGGGAAACAGCACAACAGTAGCTGCTTATTCTTAGGCGCTCAGCCTCTCTTAAAATAGCTATGGGGAAGGTATGTTATTAGCCAGGCAATAGTCAACATCCAAAGGGCAGTGATTTTTTTCTCTAATTTAATAATTAATTTAGCGCAGATATATTATAACAAGCTTGAAAGAGAGACAGGAGTGCGACAGTATGAATTCAAGTAGGTCGTCTTTTCGCAAAGACATGGTGCACTTTTGCATATTAGATGAAACAGTTGGATGACACAGGCTTACTTAACCTCGTAAACCACTTTAAATCACATTATTATTATTATTATTATTATTATTATTATTGTCATCATCATCATCGTCGTCGTCATCAATCCATCAGACTTTCTTTAGCGCCATTATGATGGTGCATTGAGGCATCAGTTGTTGGTCACTTATGAGTGAAAATCGCAGTCAGAAATCTGGCCCGTGGTAGTTTTCGGTAGATCCATCGACAGCGTACCCATATTCCTGTATGGAGGTGTTTTTGCGGTGTGGAATATGAGTAAGTTATCGATGCACTAGCGGGGAAAAAAGTCTAAATACATGGTTCTACCAGTTATTATACTGGAAAGTTAATTACAGTTTTTAAAATGTGTAATATTTAGTATCTTATGAATCTGATGTTTTTAGGTCATGTAGATCCCGGAGAGACAGAAATCGAGACCGCATATCGTGAAACACAAGAAGAAGCCGGTCTGTTGAAGAAGGACTTGCGTATTGTTGACGGGTTCAAGAAAGTCCTTAATTATGAAGTTAGAGGTTCTCCAAAGACAGTCATCTATTGGTTGGCGCAGCTGAAAGATTTGAAAACACCTGTCGTTTTATCCGAAGAACATCAACGCTACGAGTGGTTTGACGTTGAAGCGGCCATCAAGTGTGTTAAGCATGCTGACATGGGACAGACACTGGCAGAGGCAGAGCATTTCATTAAAAATAGTTTTAAAAATTCTTTGTGACTCAAATTTATGAATAAAATTTAATTGTTTAATGATCTAAACAAAGTAGTGTGTTTGTAATTATGATTGACATTGTAATAAGACCCGTCGTTGTTTTAGAAGGCTTTAACGCTGTCAAAATACTTTAAACAATATGAATATTAAGATGAACAATCTCTATGTTTGCTTTGAAAATCTGGTTTTTAAATGATTATTGCATTTATTAAAACAAAAAAAACATTCAACAGCTTTACATGTAAACATTTACAATGATATCAAGCTACAGTGTACATGTAACAGTACTGATGAAAAACTGTTGTTTCCCTAGCTACTGTTGCAGCTAGTAAAGCTGCTACGTATTTAACTATAATGTATTTAGCAAAAGTATCAGCATACAAATACAACTTATACAAGACATCGCATAGAAAACTACTTTCACCTGTGTGCATACGTCATTAGCTTTTGGTTGCCACTAAGGGGCTAGCCACATTGAAATTGTGAAATATGTTGGCTTGGCATTGAGTGAATGGTCAGCATTTCTTATGTTCTGCTTGTCTAGCAGTGGTTTGCACAATGCATCTAATTCTTGTAATTTTTGGGCCCAGGCATGCAAGGACAATAGACTGGCCACTGCTTCGATGTCATTGTTTGGTGAAATTTTATACTAAATTGAATAAAATCATAAAATAAAATCACTTTAGCTCTAATTGTTTATGACAATAAATGTGTCATAATACAACAATGTTAACCTCAGCCTACATGGCACATTTATTGCTCATAAGAGATAAGTGAAAGCAGTTTTAAGCATTTTGCAACTTTAAAAATCCCTTCTTTCTCCATAGTTCATGTTTTTATTCCAATCAAAAGTTTGATATTTGGATTTTTTAATTTGAGGGTTTTAGTTCCAAGATTTGCTCTGCTGTGCCCACTAAAAATGACAAATTGAAGATACAGATTCATTGATTGAGAGCCTTTTGAGTCTTTTTCAGCAAATAAATCAGAGGACATGCCCTCCCTCTCCTCCATGAAACTCAATATATAAATATTTTACTCTTTGGTTGTTTGTTAGGAAGGAAAGCGTGCAATATTTCACTTTTCTCTTATGAGCAATAAAAACTTCCAAAAAATGTAGAACTTTGGTCAGTGCCCCCAAAAATCTCTACTAGTGTTGCTACAGATTCTTCGATGCTCGTTTGGTTAGGTTTGTCTCCCGTGAAAGTGGCAAAAAAGCAGAGTGGAGCAAGAAATTTGATGCGTTGTGAAACCTTTAGTAGTATCTTCTGTTATTGGATACTAGAAAGTCATTTGTAGAGCAAGCTAGTCAGTCGGTCGATTGCTTGATTTCCACTCAGCTCTTCTCGGGAACATTTGCTGAAACAAAAATTAGCGAGTACTGTATATGCTAGGAATTACATACAAACCATCGATGCCAATCAATGTTCTTGAACTATAAGCTTGGCTTCTATGCTGTGCAAATGCTGTGTGCAAATTGACTTGTTTAAGGAAAGTCTTGTCCTAGTAATTTGTCCAGAGATTTTTGCATAAATAAGACAAAAACAATTGCAAAAAAATTCTACATTGTCATAGGTGAAGTTCATTTGGCGCTCTGTCTGTCTGTCTGTCTGTCTGTCTGTCTCTCTCTCTCTCTCTCTCTCTCTCTCTCTCTCTCTCTCTCTCTCTCAATATCTCTCAATATCTCTCTCAATCTCCCTCTCAATCTCTTAAATGTTTCCAATTTAGTTGGGATCAGAGGTGAGAGGTCCAGCCTACCTGGAGTATGGGTCAACCTCAGATTGGCCCGCTGATTAGAGTTAGGCCTAACTGGCTCCATACTCTGCGAATAGACCTTCCTAGTTCCTAGTTCCTGCAAATATCCATGCATGTCTGCATCAGAACGGATATACGCTATTCGTATAGGCCTACGCTTTGAGGCATTGATTTCTGTCTAGTTTCGTCCATTGGCGTAAACTTTGGTGACAAAATTGGAGGTCCAACTCCATACTTTCCCCCTTACTTATGGTAGCCTCTCAAAACAAATTGGGCGGGGGAGGGGCTCGAGTCTAGAGGCCTAAAAAAAGTTTGTGCCTGTGGTTTCGTCTTAGTTGAAGAATTGACGTTGATTTTGACCAACTGCTTCGTCATTTTACTACGGCCATAGACTTCTAATTAAGTTTTCTATCGTCGGACCATTGATTTTAATCCGAGTTCCGTCTCTGTCTCTGCTTAGATTCGCTTTCAATCGTCAAGAGAGACTGCGTGTGTTTCAAGAGTCTCTTTTCAACAATAGAACCTAAATCTGGAAACGTTGCCGTCGACTGAAAGAGCGAAGAGGATTTCCAACGAGAAAAGGGCTTCAATTCGAGGAATTTCCAGCCCTGCACTTACCCTGATAGAACATCCTTCTGTCCATCGTGCACGTCTGCGTCTGAAACATAGACGAAACCGACAGCGCAATCATAGGCGTGGACGAACAGTGGGGTGCCCAGCCATTATATACAGGGGCGTAGCCAGGAATTTGATTTGGGGGGTATAATGTGATTGGGAGTATAAATCTTTAAAATCTTTGAAAATCTTAAAAAACACATTGAACATGTTAAGGTAGTCTGATCTTGGGGGGTATATATACCGATATACCCCCGTCGCTAAGCCCCCGATTACATATAGCTTTTCTCTTCCCTAGTCTATCGTCCGTAGGCGGCGATCTGCCACAAAACTTGGGGTGCCCACTATCCAGGCCTCTCACGGGATTGGCCGTGCCCCCTCCTTCCTTTTTAGCGGTGGTCGGTCCCCCGCCCCGCATTTTTTAAAGTTTAGCAGTCCATAAATGAGCTTTAGTGCATTTTGAACATAAATCACGTCCTTTGAATATTAATTGTATTTTTGTTGTCTATAAAACCTGTCATACAATGGACCAGATATCTTAAGACGCGGATCATTCCTCCATCGACTTACTATTAGGCCTACTAACCATTCCACAAGCACAAGATATTCGGCAGGGCTTTCATTTTTATTTCGCTCGTTCTCGTACAGGCTCTGGTGCTAGTGTTTAGCATGAAATGGCTGGGAGGTGTCCAATTTCGAGGGTTGTAGCCTGTAGATTGAAATTCAGACGACCAATGTTTATTATTCTGGCAGAGTTTGAAGTAATGAAGATGGGGACAAAAGAACATGTGATTCTTGTCGGAGAATTTCTCCAATTCGCTGAAATTTTTACACTTCTGTACACCCACTGTCCAACAGGCCTTCCATTGACTATGCCATACCGCGAAATAATAATAATAATTGGTGTTTTTTATGTCTGTAGGCTAACACTTGTCATACAATGGACCATGCAGACATCTTAAGACACGGTTCATCCCTCGATCGACTTACTGTAGCCTATATAGCTCCAGACTTTGTTGTCTAGAGGCCTAGCAGAAATCTCTCAGTGCAATTTCCGAGTAGCAGCAGTTATTTGCAAATTTGAAATTTCCAAATAAAGGGTCCAGCCTTTCCCCTCCATAACCGCACAAAAGTGGAGTTCGATACTAGCAGCTTATAATACAGTTTACGCCTACGAGTGTCTAAATAGCGAAGATGATTTCCCTGCTGTTGATTGATTAGTTAACTTATTGGTTGTCTGGTTTATTTATCTGATTGATTACTGGATTGTGAAAGTTGATGTTGGTGCGGACTGGGCGCTGGTGAGCCGGTTGGATCGGTCGATAGTTGTTGGCCATCGATACTTTGGGAATTCCAGCGTCTCCTTGCATCACTTCCCGCAGTAACTTCAACTGAACAAAACCAGTAAACAGTCATTAGTACTTTCATACACTGGCCAGAGTTCCAGAATGGGGGGCAGTTGGGTTTTTAAAGGCGTTCTCCTCTGGATTCTCCGATGGTTTAGGGGGCGTCGTGAGCTACCCGAGCGAGCGGGGGTGTAGACGAAAAAATTGAGGTAATGTTATAATATTATGTTCAAATCTTGAAATTGCAAACATGTTATAGCAGACAACAGTAGGCCTATATTAGCTTGACGCAAAACCTGGCATCCACCCCAGTTCTATTTCAATAGGTTTTCAATATTTCAATGACTAATATTCGAGAAGTTAGGCCTACTTTCCATCACATCTGCGTGAAGTAAGTAAGTAAAATCTCGTAAATTTATATAGCGCTTTGGAAAAGTTTGGAAAGTAGGGGCCTAAGTAGTAGCTGCTTATTCTTATGCGCTTAACCTTTCTTGAAATAGACCCTAACTTTAGGCAAGGTGGTTTGTCGGCCGGGAAAAGGTCAGTGTGTCCATGAAAGTTAGTTACACCGACACTCGATCCAAATGATTTTTCTGGCTAAAATTGGGGATGGGAATAATCAGACACCCCCTCAACCCACACACGCACACACACGCACTGCTTTCATGAAAACCAAAACACTAGCAGCTTTGAGAACCAAAACACTAATGATTTAAGTCTCTGGAATTATTGCTTTAGCAATGGTTTGAGATTTTAATTAATTCCGGGGGCGAGTCTACGTTGTCTGCAAGTGAAGCCAGCTTTTTGCCATTTTGCTAAGTGTGATCACATTACCGTAAAACTTCTAACAGAAGCCGGGTCTCGAACAGCCGTGGCATAAAGCAATTTGTTTCAATAGACGCCGGAACTTGCATTAGAAGCTTTACGGTAATTTCTATGGTAGCCATGGTAACCATTGTCTAAAACTTTTGCAGCCATGGCGGCAAATTGGCTTCAACTGTCTGGCGTCTTCGCCATAAATAGACTATTTCTAGTGAATATTAATGATTTCTATGCATGGTACTGTGCGTTTTTCTGACTGCATCCGATGCGTTTTACCTTCGAACTTTATCTTGATGTTGCCACTCCTTTCCTAGCAATCAGTACCGTTTCTAATATTTGCGTAGCCATGGCCAGGGTTACAGTGTTTCCAGGATTATCAATTGGGGGGGTGTCGGTATATTTTGGGGGTACCTGAAGAAAAAAGTCTGACGCGCAAAAAAGGTCATCCCAGGCTCAGATTGGGGGTGTCGGTCTCAGATTAGGGGGTGGGGTTGTGGGAAGGGGTGCTAGGGGGTGTAAAAATATCCCTGGCCATGGCCCCCCATGGGGATTGAGTGGGGGCAGACTGGGTAGTGTGATCGAAGAGAGTGCGTGTGTGAAATTTCGAAGTGCTCGACACGACTAGCTTTTTGTGCGTCAAGACTTCCCCGGAAAACGTCGACGTCCCCCCATTCCTCAATCCTGGCAGCGCCACTGTGTCGAATACACAAACGAATCGATCGATTGCACCCGCAGAAGAGCCGCGGTCAACGTGACGTAGCCTACATTGTCTGCGCTGACGTAGATGGGTTTGTTGAAGATTATCCACGTGACCGTTTCCTGGCAACCGGGCTGGGTCAACGACCCTTCGTACGTTATGTAGTTTTCCGTTTGCGGCAACAATCCGGACACTGATATGTAGCGCAGACGCGCCTGTTGACCTGGACAGACAGACAGACAGACACCACGTGACTCTAAACAAGTGCGTAAAATAAAGAGGAAATGCAAAATGAAAGTAAAGTTTATCCGGTTATAAATTGCGAAACTAAAGAAAAGGTGCTCAGCTATATTTAGGGAACAGCAACTGACCAGAGCAATTGGGGACAGGCAAGACTTCAGATTTCACCTATAACTGCAGCCAATTTAATCGCTTAATTATCTAATAAAGTTTACCTAATTATATATAGGCCTATAGGCCTGTATATAAACTGACCTAATAAGATATTTAATTGATAATATAAAATGCGTTATAAGCTTAGATTTAATCGAGTAATTAACACCGAAAAGTAGGAAAAGAATATATAATATATATATATATATATATATATATATATATATATATATATATATATATATATATATAAATGCCTTTATATATAAGCAAATCGGATCGGATGGTTTTTAAGTGCTGCACAATCGTCTCAAATTCTTTGTTCGACTTCTTTCCCACCTGCGTCAAAGAACACAGGATAGCCTGTCATTAGATCAGTTATTACCACGAAGGAGTTATAGACGCCATTTTGATTTCAAAAGATAATTAATTATTAACGCCTATATGCAAAGCCGTCCAGTGGCGTATATGCGTGGCATTTTGACACCAGGGGCGTTGACCTAGGTGCACCCCCTCCGTCCCCGCCCCCCAAAAAAAAAAATTCCATCTATTTCTCGTTATGATGTGCCTCTTAGGCCTACCTTTCGTTCGTATTTTCTGCATTTAATTTGCTTGCTCATGGCGCGCTAAAACTGCTAAAACTTATGGTTTTCCGCTATGTTATTTCCGTATCTCTTTCAAGACCATCTATTGATTCTTTCAGTCTTCCGCTGCATCATTACTAAAGCCGCCATTAGGTCGTCCTTCGCTTTCATTTTTACCTTGTATACCTTCGCGTTACACTTCCGTTCTGTCACGTCAGTCATCGCAAGAACAGTCACGTATGAAGCGCTCCGACCGATGTCACTGCTCTGAGTGACGCTATGAACTGCACCAATGTGAATTCTCGGTTTTAACATTGAAAATACAGCAATTAAACGTTTCAATCGATTTCATTGACGAACAAGTTGTCATTCGTAAACACTACTCGCGTAATGTCATGCGCCCAGGACAAAGTTAGTCTTGAAAGACGACGATGATGATGATGATGATGATGATGATGATAATAATAATAATAATAATAATAATAATAATAATAATAATAATAATAATAATAATAATAATAATAATAATAATAATAATAATAATAATAATAATAATAATAATAATAATAATAATAATAATAATAATAATAATAATAATAATAATAATAATAATAATAATAATAATAATAATAATGACATGCCTGTATTTTATAATGTTCGTAATGGTAATTTAACGGTCGCGCTGCTGCTGCTGCTGTTATTGATAAATCTAAACGTTGTTACGATATATCTGCGGACATTTCGTTCGTTCGCTTTCCGCTAAACGTTATCTTGCCGCGAACATTTCGACTTTCATTTTGCCGGGCGATAATTCAGGTCGTCATCTCATTTCCGGTTTTCGCCGGAACTGCCGGAGAGTGGAAGAGCGGAAGATTAAGAGTCCATCCTCACCCCTCTGTCGATCGTCGGACTCGAGTGGTGGGGGCGGCCGGGGGGGCGGGGGTCCGCTGTACAGGTTACGCACGGACTGCAGCTGGAAGGGAGGGAGGGATGGAGGGATGGATGGAGGGAGGGTTCCGGGGGTGGGGTGAGAGTCGGTCTGGAGTGGTGGGAGGTGGAGGAAGTGGAGAAGCTGATTAGCAGCGAAGGATGCAGTGTTTGTGGGTCGAGCGGATCTGTCGGAAGAGCTTGTTAAAGACGAATGCGACAAAGCGTCGCTCTCTCCCTCTCTCTCTCTCTCTCTCTCTCTCTCTCTCTCTCTCTCTCTCTCTCCCTCTCTCCCTCTCTCCCTCTCTCTCGGTCCATCTATCATCGCTTGGCGCTTTCTGTTCAGATTTCGATAAGAAATGGTGCCGAACAACCGCAAAGAATGAATACAAATAATGACACAGCAAAAACTGTGTAGGCCTACTGCAGAACAGTTTTAGCCATTTATTTGTTTCTTATTTTCGCAAATAAAATCCCATTTGGACTTTTATTTCGCGATTTCCTTGCCCATATAAAAACACCAAAATTAATGCTTCCGCTTCTATTCTTCATTTCATGACAACGACGACGACCACGATGATGATGGTGACGACGACGATATAGTCTTTTGACGATGATGAATCGAAGATGATGATGATGACGACGACGATGATGATGATGATGATGATTATTATTATTATTATTATTATTATTATTATTATGCCAATGATGACTAAACTACAGTACGTAAATATGATAACAACGACAACAACAAGAAAAACAGGATAATCAATTATTCCATTAAATTGAAATTGACGTCTCGTTAGAATTTCCTTCCAAACGAAACGGGAAATACTGTCCTAGTTATTTTCGTTCTCACGACATCGAGAGTTCCACGTCCCTGTACTCAGTCGCGCAAACACGCAAGCAAAGGTAAATGTCTCGACGGAATTATTATCATTATTATTATTATCATTATTATTATTATTATTATTAAGCAGAGCATTATACGGCCATTATAAAACTGCACGAAAGTCGGATGAAATTTCCCGCTCTTTCCTGGTCACGTGCCCTCGTTACCCGTCTCAGGCACAGACAGTATAGGTAGGTTCGATGATAGTTATAGGATGTACCCGAGTCAAACTGCGTAATTACATGGGGTGGTGGTGGTCACGTATTTGACGAATCTTTGACTTTTCCAGGACTTCGACATTTACCAGGAACAGGGTCAGCTACACGAGAGGCCACGGATCGGGGTGGGGTGGGGTGGGGTAATTACCAGGACCTTTGATAAAGTTTAACTTTATGAGCCCATAAACTACGCATATGTTGTTGTCATGGGTAATTTGTCATAATATTAAAATAGTTCGTCTAATGAATTATATATATATATATATATATATATATATATATATATATATATATAATTCATATATATTCATATATATTCATATATATAATTCAAAACTACAAAATATATATATATATATATATATATATATATATATATATATATATATATATATAAATGAAGTCTTGGAAATTTTTAATCTCTCCATGGTCCAGTTTTGATACTGTAAATTTCATTGGACAACTAACAAATTATTTTTGACAAGTTACTAAAACAGTAACATGCTGTATACGCGGTACACAGTCCAAGAGTACAGTACATGAAGTTGATTTATCTTAATAGAGTATAGATAGAGTCAGTAGACCATAGGGCGTAAATTTCTATTGTGCCACTGGACTCTAGTCCTCACACTTTTTTGAGAGGCTGACATAGGAAAGTGGAAAAGTAAAGGGGTTTTAACCCCACTTTTTCAACGAAGTGATGGCTCCTGGAACTTTTCCATGTCACAGACGCGCGTAACTTTGATGGAGATCTGTTTTCCGTGTCCGTCGTTCATCATGGGTTGGACTTGGATGTGGTCTGTGATGGGGATCGATGGTTAGTCAGAATGGGTAATTAGGCGTAAAGGTATATTTCGTTGGAGTCTTCTTACCTGAGCGAGTAGAGAAATCATTGTTAAGCCGTTCGTCGAGTGAGTTGCCTGCGTTAGGTTACCGTACAAATCCGAATTGTAGCCCATTATCTGAACCTAGAGGGGAAAAAACGTAGGTCTATAGCGGCATCATCGTTAGTGACGACAGCCTCACACACACACACACACACACACACACACACACACACGCCAAGACAACAGACAGACAGACAGACACCCACACACATACGTATGCACACAAATACATGTATGGACTGTGTTGGCTGAACTTGGCTCGTATTATTAGCGTCTGTTTTGTTCTAAAAAGTAGATCTTGATATCAGATTCAATTTCTTGTCTTTGCATAGGAATGCCTCCTCATGCAGATGCCTGCTTCGGTGCTTTTAGCGATGGGTTCAGATTTTATTAATAGCATGTTCAATCTACTACTACTACTACTACTACTACTACTACTACTACTACTACTACTACTACTACTACTACTACTACCACTACTACCACTACTACTACTGCCACCACCACCACTGCTGCCACTGCTGCACTACTGCTGCTGCCACCACTGCTGCTGCCACTGCTGCTGCTGCTGCTGCTGCTGCTGCTGCTGCTGCCACTGCCACCACCACCACCACCACCACCACCACCACCACCACCACCACCACCTGCTGCTGCTGCTGCTACTGCTGCTGCTGCACCACTACACCACCACCACCACTACTACTACTACTACTACTACTACTACTACTACTACTACTACTACCTACTTTGCGATGAATGTATTTTCAAGAGGCCATTTGATTTTATATAATTTATCGAATAAATGGGAATTTCATAATTCTCTGAGAGAAAATGGAGCCGAGCTAGTCTCGGAAATGTGGTTATTTGATTTAGGAATAAAGTTATTTGCGGTGTTATTAGCTTCAAAACACATGTTCCATACTTGAAGCCTTCTCTATTTTAGATGTCACTGACGCAGTGTGGCGTTGCGCTATACAATATACATGGTTCTGCGGTTGCCTATGCGTTGCATTTGACGCATATCTGACACAAACGATTGAAATTGAAACAACAGATGCAACGAAACAGAACAACAATAACAACAGCAACAACAACAACAAGACAGACCTAATCAGTCTGCGGCCTTTCTTCTCTTTGTGCTCGCTCGAAAAAAGACAAATTTATAAAAGGCTGCGACTCGGAGAAAATTGACAAATGATTCCCGCTGTTCCACCGCCGTTCCTCCGCCCTCCGCCCGCGACGACCGCGCCTATTACATGCACCCCCCCGCCGCCGCCGCCGCCAGCCTCTCTTGTCTATTTCAATTTTCCCTCTTTCCGGCGGCCACTTTTAATAAAGACGACGCCAAAGGACGGGGCGAAGGGTCCCCACCCACCCCACCAACCCCCCCCCCCCTCCCCTGCCCAGCAACGACGACGAAAGACCGAGACGACCGACCAACCAACCAGATGGATCGACCCTTCACACGCAGCTCTTACGTCCATCAATCAGCCTCCCGCCGCCGCCGCCGCCGCCGCCGCCGCCGCCGCCGCCGGTCACGGATCCCATATAACCCGTGTTTTCCGGTCGTTTGGTCTTTGATGGCGAATCGCAGCAATAACGCCGTTACGGACGAAGAGATCGGACGCAGAGACGAAGGCGAAGCCCGGACGACAGCGCCTCTGGCGGCGGCGGCGGCGGCGGCGGCGGCGGCGGCGGCGAAACGGGCGTCCCAGCAGCGGTCGAAATTGCTCTGGCCGGCGTCGCCGCTTGTATATGGCCTATATACGGCATACGACCGCTGGCCAAACGCCGGAAGTCCCGGCCACCGGAATGCCTTTAAAAGGAGAAGGGTCCGCAGCGACGACCGCTTGATTTTAAAACCGTTGTAATATAAACGCACATGCACGGTCTATAGAATAGGAACAAGACAAAGTCTAGAGCAACACCGTGATAGTCCCATATAGGGTCTATAGCATAATTATGGCGCGGAGACACGGGGCGTGAAGGAAGAAGGTGAACATAGGCTGCCGGTGGCCGACATGACCCGACTACGGACTGTCTTTGGAGTAACCCGGCTGCAAAAGATGAGAAACGAAGACATCAGACTAAATGATACAATATTATCGACAGAATTAGAAGGAAAATACTTACCTGGTATGGACACGTCAATAGAATGAATGAAAGGAGGCTATCATACAGGCACTTTACACTCGAATGGAAGGAAATAGAGGCAGGGGAAAAGTGGATAGAAAACGTCAGAGAAGATGTGAACATGAAAGGAATTTCAATCGCAGAAGGAAGAAGATTAACAGAAAAAGGACTTCTTGGAAATGTTTTGTGTCTATAGCTAAGAAGAGTGGAATAATGATTGATTAAATACAGGCAGACTTTGCGTTGGTCAGTATTTGATAAGTAAGTAAAGTAAAGCTTAGTATTGAATAAATCTATTAAAGAATCATGAATGGCAGTCGAGAACTTTTCAACACCAAGTGTTTTCTAAAATGAAGTGTAATATTCTAAGTACAATGTAGAATGTTTAGTCAGTATCCTAAGATGCCCCCAGATGAGTCTATGATATGCTTCTTCTTCTAGCGAATGCCTAGTCTATGATATGATATCAACGAACTCAGATATGGACATGGTCCATTTTTAAAACCCAACAATTTTTTATATCAGTAATTGATCATAGAAAAGTAATAAACAAAATAGATTCTTTGACCAACCCATGGAGCCCAACCATAAACATGAAATTTCTGACCCATCATGATTCAGACCCAACCCATCTCAACACACGAAAGCAAAAGGGTTACTTGACCCAACCCAACCCACCGTAATAAATTACAATTTTTATATTAGTAATTGACCATACGAGCAAATTAATAAACAAAATAGATTCTTTGACCAACCAACCCATGGAGCCCAACCATAAACATGAAATTTCTGACCCAACCCAATTCAACCCATGAGTAGACCCAACCCACGCGCCCATGTCTGAACGAACTCGGCGCGTGGATTCCAGGTGAACTGGAGTGTATACCTCTGCTGGAAAAGGTATTCCGTTGACCGTATGTTCGGATCCTCCCTCGTCCGCGGACCCGAAATGAACGATGATTTCGCTGGTACGGTACTGGTACGTCAGTGGTCCTCCGCTGATGTTTACGTAGTAGGGAGGACTCGGGTCTTCGAGCGTCAGACGAAGGTCGTGCCCGTTGTTGTGTAGGATTCCGCTCACCTGAGATACCGACAGGTATAAGATGGAGGTGAGAGAATTCGTGTCACGCAATCAAAGGACCGCCAGTTGTAATATTATAATAAATATATAACATGATAATGATATGATAATAATAATAATAATAATAATAATAATAATAATAATAATAAAATTTGAAAGAAAATAACTTCTGCAGCACATAGAGGCCAGGATCCTTTCCTTTCCTAAATATATATATATATATATATATATATATATATATATATATATATATATAGGGAGAGAGACAGACAGACATTCAGACAGACAGACAAATACAGTATATATAATCAAGACCAATGGACAGTCGCGCACTCGCGCATATAGATAATTAGTTGACCTTTTTCTTTGGAATGGAATCACCTCGTCCAGGTTCTCAATTTATCTATATTTGTCGCTTCTTTTAAGAAAAAGGTGTTCTCTATTCAGCCTAAGTGATATTACGAAATAGGTTTCCAGCCTGACTGACTGACTGACTGACCGTTGATTAGAGCTCGACTGACAGAAGAGACCGGGCACCTTGCAATGGAATCTGGCGCCAGATCAACACGTGCTGCACGGGGGGTGGGGTGGGGAGGGGCAGTCGTATTGATTGACATTGCGGAAATAAAAAAGAGAGTTGACAGATGAAAGTCTGGGCCAAACGAGGGCATGCATGAAAGACGCTATGCACTGATTGGGGCTGAATCGAAGTGCGGATGGGGGGGGGAAGTGCAGCAGCATCAGTGAAAGACAGGAAGTGACAAGCGCAGTGCAATCTTCTAATAGAACTTCGACTGTTGTCTTCACTTTGGCGAACACAAAGTTCAACCATTTCATTAATCATGATTGTATACAAAGTGTTAAAGACTGTTTAACACAGACGTGTATAAATATACAATAGTCAACCAGTATATACATGTGTATATATATATATATACGTATAGGCCTATATACATGTATATATATAGACGTTATACTGAAACGCAATATACTGCCTATATACATATACATATATATGTGTGTGTTTGTGTATATGCAGTGGCGTCCATCCCCCAACTTTGATACATTTTTGGTCAGTGTGTTTGTGTGGTCATTAGTGACCCTTTGTGAGGCTATTTCCCCATGATCGGGAAAAACCTTTCAATTTTATCTCAGGTTAACCCAAGGATGGAACGAGTGCGTGTGACGTGAAACTTTCAATATCTCAACGCTGTGTGAACTTTATCAATTATACCTGAGAACAGCGTAAGAGAGAGAGCAGACGCTATTGTTAATTTCCGTGAAGTGTCGTTCTGTGTTTAAGTAATTGTTGATGTCAACTCCACTTGTTTTCATTTCAAATTATAGTTAAAATGTGGTGCTGCGTTTGGGCCGCGGTACTTTTTTGTCGATCAATCTATAAACCTACAGGTCCGACCGGCCGAGGGGTTTGAAATGACCCGCGAAGAGACTGAAATGGTGAATACTAACAAAATATTTTTAATAAGCGTCTTCTTTATCAACTTACCTCTTTTCTATTACTTGTACTTATGAACTATTTTGAGACTAATAACTTATATATATATATAAAGATAATTTCAAGAAATTCTATCAGTACGACAAAATCGCTTAACCGCAACGTATATATAGGAGGCCAGTGGATAGATTCCCTAATGTTATTGGAGTTTCAGAGCAAAATGAGCGGAATACGTGTTCCTTGCGTTATTGCGAAATAAAATTAGTATTTTTAAAAGTACTATAGGGCATAGAAGCATTTAAAATTATTCCTATAGCCTGAAATCCATTAATTGACCTTGATAGTGTCTTGAAAAATTAAATGTATACAGACATTCACAAAATTTAAAGTGCTTATATGTGAGTCTATTCTGCTTATACTGTACTAAACCAGAACAATAGGCAGTTTTAACTGTACAAACGCCAGAGCTTTGGGACACTCAGCCAAAAAAACGCCTCAAGCATATTAACTTAAGAAGCACATCTAAGCAGACATCCAAGAAGACTAACACACACACACAAACACACAACAGATCAAAAACAACTCCCGCTCGTAGGCACAAACATTCACATCTCATCTTCCTCTCGATTTATACACAAGTGAACTGGATCTGCGGTGACCGTAAATCCCGTATGTAGAATCCGATCGCCCGCTAATGCCGTCGAATCTTATTAGGGCGCTCCATCATTCCGCCCGGCCGCCGGAGGTAGGACGCCCACCAACCTACCGACGACGACGACGACGTCTTCGCGCGCGCGCCAAAGATGACGGCCGGTCTCCCGGGGGGAGCTATCGGTTAGCAGCAGACGGCCGACGGTGTATTGAATTAAAGGCGGGCAGACGGCGGCCGAAACGCCCTGAAATATTAGACTAACGATATTAATTGGATCGTGCAGTATGTCGGCGAGATGGAGGCAACGACGGTCGGCCGGACGAGGGACCGACGAGGGACCGGACTGACGGCGGCCGTGTCAACGCATCGGGCCCGATGACAGGCTCAATCAAATCGGAAGTCTTTAATTGCAAAGGGTTCATCATCATCCCACTTGCCTTCTTCCTTCGTTTGGCCGTTTTTGAAAGATCTTCCTCCTTCTTTTTCTTCCTCCTCCTCCTCCTCCTCTTCTTCTTCTTCCTCCTCCTTCTCTTCTTCCTCCTCCCCTTTTCTCTCTCTTCTTCCTCCTCCTCCTCCTCCTCCTCATCTTCTTCTTTTTCTACTTCTACTGCTTCCTCTTTCCCCTCCTCCTCCTCCTCCTCCTCCTCCTCCGCATCTTCTACATCCTCTCCTTCTTCTTTTTCTTTTTCCTTCTTTTCATCGATGAAAAGAACGCTTTCGTCATTTGCATACGCGCGACTTATCACATATTAACAGGACGGAGACTGTTTGCACAGCCGAGGGCAAGGAACAGGATTTGCGGATTTGAAAATGCTTTGGCAACCGGTGAGGGTGGGGGTGCGGTGGCAGGGGCCGGGGCCGGGATAACGGGCTCGACTGATTCTCCCGAGATTCGGGGATAAGAAGACGTTTTTTGTCCGGTAAAGACCGTCAGACATTCCGGGCGATTAATAATGTCACGTGACTATCTGTAAAGAAAACGGCAGCTGTAGTACTGTAGCGAGCGCGCACACACACACACACACACACACACACACTCATATGCATTCTACAGTTCCGAAAACCGATGTCGTGCTGCGATTTCTAGCAACTGTGAGATTGGTTTGAAATTTCGCTGCTCTTCCGATGACAGGAAATCAATCGGAGAAGAATAGCGATACAGTAAGAAAGCCGGTAAATGATTTTAAGCATAGACCTTGGCGAACAATTAAACATATTATATTCATTAATTATTTATTAGTGACGCCATGGATGATGATGATGATGACGACGATGATCATGGATGGCGCCACAAGCCAAATATTGGGTGGGCCAACATGGCCTGCCTGAAATTGAACAATGCAAGGACTAGTGCTACAGTAGGCTATAGAATGCAAAAATTCAGAAGAGTGATGAAACAAATTAAAACCACATATTCTTGTGTCCTCATCTTTGCTGTGTCAAACCGTACTAGAATTGTCAATATATTCTGTCTCAATTTTTTTCTAGAGCTTTCGAAATGCCACGAAAAATAATGAGCCATTTGAAACGACACTATACAAAGTCTTTCAGAAATCTATGCTCTGTCAAATGTCTAAAATAAGAAGGCGCTTAAGAGAGCTGGTTTCTTCTATTGCAGGTTTTATAGACCAAAAAATATTATAAGATTGATACCCTGTTTGAAATTGGACAGGGCAAGGACTAGTGCTACAGTAGGCTATAGATATGCAAAAATTCAGAAGAGTGATGAAACGAATCAAAAGTTGATGATGATGACGACGACGACGACGACGACGATGATGATGATGATGATGATTGAGCCGCATGAAATACATTCGTAAAAGGAAATTCGAGTGCATGGATGAACAGAAGAGAACAATTTTTTGTAAGTATTTAGCTATGGAAGATTCAGCCCTTTCGTCTTATGACGTCATCGGCCCTTCTGCGCTTTAGTCTTTTACGGGCCTAATGGCCTACGCCTATAGTCCTTTTAAACACTGTCTGATTCGAAGGACCAACATTATTCTCGTCTTCCAATTATTTCCTCTTGTGTTCGGAAAAACAATATTGGCTTTTTGTAGAGGGCCGGGCAGTGTTTATCGTTCCCATATCGAGATATCGCCGTTCATTCGATAAGTAATCGATCGTGATCGTCATATCGTCGACTTGATCTCCTTCTCCATCAATTAACTTCTCCGGTCCGACCGCTGGGGATGATCGATGCTGTCATTGATCGCTCGGGGCGATCGATCGATCGATCGATCTATTGGTCACGTGTACAGATCAGAACGAGGCAATCGCGTAATCTCGCCAGGTACGGTCGATTAGGCGCTGTTCGATAAGATAATTATATATCTGCATCTTTGTCTAGCTCACTAACGCGCTTACTTACTCACTCACTCGTCGTCTTCTTTAGCGGCTCTTATCGGAATCGCAAATCCTCGATTTCGTCAAGTCTTTTAACTCTTCGTTACATCTCTTGCTGGACCGGTTACGATATCTCGCGATATTCCCGTTTTACGATACGATATCCCGCGGTCACTCGAGTGATATCATCTCGCGGATGATTAGAAAACAGAAATATCTTGGGCACTTATGACGTATTTATCCTGTTGCTATAGGCCTTTCTAAGCTAGCGTGCAGTCCTATTCTCTTCACATGGAGGTTTTTAAAAACGGCAAATATAATGGGAGATAAATATCAGCAGAAAAAGTGGCGCTATGCAAATTAGACCATTGCATTAGCACGCCGATAAGTGCAATGCACTCCGGACACGTTTAAAAGCTCCGAGATCTTCGTGCGAGATTCATCGACGAAACGGACTAATAAGATCTCGTCTAAATCTCGTGTCACGTGCGGTCTTTGATGTGAGACCAAAATCTCGAACGGAAACCAACTGCCCCATTATATACTTGAGTCGTTATGTATGATAATTCAGGATCCAGGACGAACGATCGATTGGTCACGTGTAAAGATCAGAACAAGGTCGGCAGACGAAAGTCAAAATCTCGTATTGGTTATAATGTATAAAACTATAGTTCATAAGTCTTAGGAAACAGATAGGTTGAAAACAAGACATCAAAAATATTTCGTAAGCAGACCTATTAGAGAGAGAGAGAGAGAGAGAGAGAGAGAGAATCATATATCGTTTCAGTATTTTCGCGGGCCATTTCACACCTCTTTGCGGGCCGGATCTGGCACGCGGGGGCCGCCATTTTAATAACTCTGCTGTAAGAGAACGTGTTAAAAAGTCGTAGTTCTTTTTATTCGGGAAGAATTTAACGATTCGCCTTTTTAACGTCTCATATAGGCTACAAGAGTGAAATCCGAGCTATAAAGATTGTCTCAATAATTAATTAATTAGTTACCATGTGTTTGTCGATTCTCAGAGTCTTTAGGTTAGGGTCGAACAGCAACTGCTTCGGATCGATGTTGATGGGCGATTGACGTCTACCCTTCGTACAGACATACCATTCGGGATTGACCAGACCCCAGAAATCAGGACCTGCGTGCCACAAACCAGCGCAAATTTAAACCACCTGTTCTATATGCGCTATTTGAATTTAAAAATTAAAGTAACCCTGTCGATGTATGGATGGACTGATATGAGAATTGAAGCGTAAGCCAACATACAGTACAATACGCTAGTGGACTTATAGCTTCTTCAGCTGTTGTTGAAATTTTCAGCTTCTGTGGAGCACCGCGAAGTGTTGATTTTTTTGGGGGGGGAGGCTGCGTCAGAAATCGGCGCCACAGATTTTTCTGATAAATAATTTTTTTAAATATTAGCACGTATGTTTATCCGTTTTCCTAAATCTATCGCCTGTTTGTACATCGGTAAATAACGTTTGTGGACCAATCGTTTATAGATCTGCTCCTTATACTGAAAATGCTGAGACGCCAGTGGTATCGGAAGTTTCTCGTGGATAGTAAAGTAATTAATCATTCGGCCAGCGAAATCGCCGTCGCGGGCCAAATTTGGTCCGCGGGTCAGGGTTTGCGGATCGCTGGTTTACCGTCTGCCCGACGATAACGTGCACTTTGTGCGCTAATGTCTCGGGATGTGTTAGAACGCCTGACGCAGACCGGAAGTTCCGTTCGATCACGTGATTACGGCGACCGGAAGAGAGCTGCCGGAAAGAGGAGATCCTTAAAGGTTTCGATGAACCGTTTTCTCTCCGAAACTTCCTTGAAACGTATACTCGTTGTCGCCCATAATAAACGTAGATTTCCCACGACCTAGAAACTGCATCGAAATTTCCTACATAAATCAGTTTAAGCAATGAACTTTTATCTACCCTTCTCTCTCTCTCTCTCTCTCTCTCTCTCTCTCTCTCTCTCTCTCTCTCTCTCTCTCTCTCTCTCTCTCCTCAGTCTCCTGTCTCTCTGTCGCTCTCTGTCTCTGTCTGTCTGTCTGTCTGTCTATCTCTATCTGTCTGTCTCTGTCTTTCTCTGTCTGTCTGTCTATCTCTGTCTGTCTATCTCTATATCTCTGTCTGTCTCTCTTTCTCTGAATGTCTCTTTCTCTGTCTGTCTGTTTATCTCTATCTCTGCCTGTCCGTCTATCTCTATTTGTTTGCTTGTTTGTCTGTCTGTCTGTCTTTCTCTGTCTGTCTATCTCTGTCTGTCTGTCTATCTCTATATCTCTTTCTGTCTGTCTCTCTTCCTCTGAATGCCTCTTTCTCTGTCTGTCTATCTGTCTCTCTGCCTGTCTGTCTATCTCTATTTGCTTGCTTGTTTGTCTGTCTGTCAGTCTGTCGGTCTGTCTCTCGCCTCGGTCGCTTGAGTCTATATCGTAGTATATAGAATCCATGTTTTGCGGAAATGAATAGATGAACCAGCGCGTTCTGTCGTTTCGTTCGGTTTTTTGGTCATTAAAGCGTTTGAAAATAGATTAAAGGTCTGTCGTGCGTTGACCGGAAGAGAAGAGATAGGGACGCTCCGATGGACGCCAATGGAGGAGGCGGAAGCCGCACGCTCTGACGTCACTTCCGCTCCGATGAAGGCCGTCAACTGACCGCACATACACATCCCCGTCTGTCGGGAAGTGTCACAGCGCTGGAAATTGTTCTCTGTCTCTGTCTGCGTGTATGTCTGTATGTATGTCTGTCTGTCTGTCTCTCATTCTCTGTGGATATGCAATTAAACGGATACGTTGTCACAGCATTCTCGCCAGCCACAGCAGCAGCAGCAGCTCTCTCTCTCTCTCTCTCTCTCTCTCTCTCTCTCTCTCTCTCTCTCTCTCTCTCTCTCTCTCTCTCTCCTCTCCCATTCTCTCTCTCAGTCTGTGAATCGGTCTCTCTCTCTCTGCATCTCTCTTTGAATATAAGTCTGTCTGTCTGTCTGTCTGTCTGTCTCACTCTGCCTGTCTCTCCTCTGCCTGTCTCTCTGTGGTCTGCCTGCCTGTCTGGCTGGCTGTCTCTCTGTCTCCCGACTGATGGAGCGCGTGGTGACGGGTGAATTCGACCGTGCTGGGTCGAGAGTGAAATCGGCGCCGGAGATTCTTCTTCGCCGACCGGACGGTTGCGATGGAGCGTGATGCCTTCGTCCTCCTCCTCCTCCTCCTCCTCCTCCTCCTCCTCCTCCTCCTCCTCCTCCTCGCCTCGCTCATCTTCATCGCTCATCTTCTCCGTCTTTTCCGCCTTCTCGTCCGCCGCTCCTCGCTGCTCTACCGCGACAGCAAAAACGATCGATATTCTTTTAATTGGCAAATCTTCCGAAACCTAAGTGCACGCGCACCGGCAATTTCAGAACCAGTTTACCTATATATATATATATATATATATATATATATATATATATATATATATATATATATACTAAAATACGTCGACTGGCATGCAGAAATAGGACACGCTCTTATTCATTTTACCTGAAATGCCTATCGGTAACTCCACCATTCAGACCAAGATCGACGTCACATAGTAAGTAAAACCATATGGATAGTTACTCAATGGATCCAACAACACCATGAAATGCCTTCGTAACTCCACCACACACAAGTCACACAAAACACAAATCCAACAATACGATATATATATATACATATATATATAATATTTATTATTTATACTTTAGAAGAAACTGTTAAAAGCAAAAAGTTCCGTGCTCGTTTAGACAATCTACTTGGAAAATGTAGTTATTATCTTCAACCATGAACAGTATACTAATAAGCCGGTGCAACGCGCCAATGTTTTGGAGTAGGCCTAGTTCTAGAGTATTGTGCTTGTCTTATTTATCTACTTACTTATTTCGTCTACGTCCATTCAAAAACTATGTCTATGATAGCGTAATTATAAATTTTATTTTCAAATATGGTTAACTATCGAAATATAAGTAATCTATCTGTGGCAAAGACAGTGGAAAGTTTGAAGTCAATTTGCCGCCATTTTGTTGATTGTTAGCCTTTTATGCAATGGTTACCGTGAAAATTACCGTAAAACTTCTACTACTGCAGGGCCCGGCTTCTATACATTAAGTAAAACAAATGACTGACTGTTTGAGACCCGGCTTCTATTAAGAGTTATACGGTAATGTAATCATACTTAACAAAATGGAGGAAATCTGGCTTCAATTTCAGACACCGTAGACTCGTTCTATAGTGTTAATTAAATTCTATGCAGTCAACTATATATTCGACAAAAGTCAAATTCAATGTACAGGGCTACAGGCTACGCTAAAACCTTGATAACGTCTCCAGGTATTCGCCTGATACCGTCTTTCGACGCAGCCGTACTCGAATCCGTGCAGGTTTCCCTTTGAATTCCTCTTGCTTACCTTCTACTCACCGCGGGTGTTTTGTCTCCTTTCACCTAGATGCCGTACGGAAGTCCATAAGTCTTCTTTCCGTCATCACCTGACTCATTCATCGTCCATCTCTCCTTCCTTCCTTCCTCTCCTTTCTTCTCTTTTTCCCGCACCTTTTCGGTTTTCCCTCTCTCACTCGTCCCCTCTTCCCTCCATCCTTCTTATGTATAATTGCATAACCTGTTTGCCTAATTGTTTTACTTTCTGCTGCACCGCCGCAGCTGGGGTATTTGGCGCCTGCATGGGGCAAGGTATCAATTTTTGAACTTTTCGTATATACAGATTCGGCCGCTATTGTGTAATAGAAAATGGCGATCGATTGGGATTCGGTTGTGGTTTAATCCTGCATTTTGATTGTCATATTCATGTTCAGCACATGGTTTCTGTCGCCGCCGCCCCCTCCCCTCCCCCCAGGACGGATCCCGGGGCAGCTTGCCCCGCCCCTAGCTACGCCTACGCGGATTTGTTCTGCTCTCAATCACTGGTCTTCATGCGTGTCTCTCTCTCTCTCTCTCTCTAACGTCTTCTCTGTCTGTTTGTTTGTTTGTCTGTCTGTCTGTCTGTCTCGCTATTCCTATATCTGTGCATCCTTTCCTTTTCCCTTCTTTTCTTCGCTTTCTTTCGATCTTCTCGTCCATTTATATAGCGCCACTCGGTACATGCGTCGCTCTGTGTTGAAAACGAACGGGTTTCTGCGCTCAATTAACCTCACCTCAATCTCGAAAGTTCGTCGCCCAAATTCGTCGGCGTCGACAACCCCTCCCCATTGCCCCTCCTCCCCCCCCCCCACCAACCCACCGGGTCCGTCCTTCTTGTACCGCGGCGTTTAACTGTGGCGGCGCCACCCTCCCCCCCACACACACATCTATCTTTCTTTTCCACCTTTCGCCCGCGTAAATTCGAACGACGGACGGTTCCCAGAGGAGGAGGAGGAGGAGGAGGAGGAGGAGGAGGGAGGAGGAGGAGGAGGACGAGTGCCACTTCTACTCCGCCTGCCCCCCCCCGCCGCACGACAACCTGTTACGGCCGCCTGCCTCTTTGTCGAGATCTCGTCGCCCGGGAGTAGTTTATCGCCGCTGTGGCGGTGTTTATGTAGCGCCCTAAAGAACGTTTGTGATTATTTTCGTCGTTTGTCGTCGTCGTCGTCGACGACGGTGGAGACGAAGGGGTTTTCTCGGCGTCTCTCGAAGGGTCGGACCCCGAGCCGAGTGCGGTTATCGCTCCG